>JAPMOQ010007156.1:133246-156195 GCA_026543055.1 Argiope trifasciata | reverse complement strand
TTCTTATGCGATCGCGATAAAACTTTGGCAACTTATTACTTGCACTTTCGGCATGGTTTAGGCATAGTAAAATTATCTAATATATAAAAAATATATTTGGATCTATTTACAGCATCTATTAACCATTGATTAATGAATTTCAGTTTGTTTGTCTCTTATGCGTTGCCATGTCGCTCATCGGATTGCGACAAAACTTTGGCGATTGATTACTTGCACTTACGGTTTGGTTATTGGCATAGTAAAATTATGTAATATATATAAATAAAAATGAATATTTGTCTGTATGTCTCTTATGCGCTGCCGTACCGCTCATCCGATTGCGATAAAACTTTGACATCTTATTACTTGCTTTTTAAATGTGATTGAATTGAAAAAATCCATGTTTTTCACATAACCAGTTGCATGCTGGGTGTTTACGAGTCGGACACTCAAGAAATTTATTTGTTTCTGCTGAAGACGGAAGAACAACAACAACAAAAAATACTGTCTACCCGAAAAGCTTTCGAATAATAAAGTAAGAAATAATAGAATAAATACTATTTACACTTCTCCTTTATATATTATTCGATTTCAATAAATGTATTGATTTCCGATACAAAAATAAATGCTATTCTTTATATAATTCGTAATTAAAGAATACAGTTATCTTAAATTTCAAATATTTCCGATATTATTTCTTTTGCGCAGCCAACGCTCCGGGAACCAGCTAGTCTATAATAAATGTAGATGTTTCTGATTCTTTCAAGAATAACTGTTTAAATTTGAAATTGTAACAGTCGCTATTGTAACAGTTTTGTTAATTTACTAACTCTGTACAAGTTCAGTTGCGTACATGTAACTTCCAAATGGAGTTGTATTTCTCGACAACATATTACCAATTGACAACACAATACAAAGTGTCTAGAAAATCTAATTTAAGCTGCATATCGTCTTTTTGTGACAATTCCACTTCACTTCCTCATACAAGCAAACTTTTTCTTCTTTAACCTTGCAAAAAAAAAAAAAAAGTAAGAAAATCACACATTTAAATTTTTGACAAAACAATGTAAATCTTTTCATTTCATTGTAACAAAATGATATATTATGGAAAAAAATATTTAAATATTGAACAAAATTGAGTGGAAAAAACTGCATATTAAAGAAATAAGAATATCTAAAAATAATTTTTTTTTTAATTTTAGAAAGTGTGCAATTTAGTTTTTAGAAGTAATATTTTGTGACGTTATCATAAAAAAACTAAAAAATATTTTTTTTTTAATTTTAGAAAGTGTACAATTTAGTTTTTAGCAGTAACATTTTGTGAAGTTATCATAGAAAAACTAAATTTTCAGCTAATAATAAAAACATTAACAACAAAAAGAATCGCTCTGTGATTAGCATTTTCACTTTTCAAAGAATACCTATGCTAAACGTAGTACTCAAACAGTATGTCCTGCAAAATGCCAACAACAACACACACTTGCCAATTCGCACGGAAAAATCGTCCATCTCTTTCAAATGACCGATAAAAAAATATGGACTTCCTGTTTTAAATTTATTTTTGGACTAACTTCTAAAAATAATTTTTTATCTATTGAATACTTTCTGATTATTTTAGAGCAAACAAATCTACCATTAAAAAATTACAGCTAAGGGACATGAATGTTCTGAGTAACTTTTCATTCAGATTAGAGCCTTTTAATCGATTTTTGAAACATTATGATTTAGGACACTATCAGGAGTGCATTTGATGATTTGCTCTGATGTACAATCAAAAAGTGGGTTAATACTTTCAGTGCATTAACATCTTTAATTGCATTAGTAACTTTAATGCAATTTCGTGGTATGTTTTTAAATTTGTTTTGGATGAAATTTCAAAAATACGCAAAATTTGGAAACTAATTCTTTTAGGATAATCGGAGTTCAATTTTTTCACATTTGATAGTTAGAGTTATTACAGATAGTTAGAGCTATAGTTATACTTACATACATGGTAAAAAGTTGTGCAACTGTTCAAATTTATAAAAAAATACTTTTTTTAGGAAAAAAAACAAAATATTGAAACAGTATCATTTTGCGAGAACTTAATGATAGTTGACTTCTTGATATTCGTTTGAAAACTATTACCAGCAAATTTATTTTATATTGATTTTTAAAACAAGATCCTAGAACGAAGTGGTCAGTGAACATTTGCAAATTTTGCCAGTGAACACAGACAAAATTTGGGAATGCAATATGGTTTAATAACATTCGATAAGTATGGTTTATTATTCTTTGTACATTATAAGAAAGTACGTTTGTTTCTGTAAGTTGGAGGCAAGACGGAAAACAAAAGATTTAGAAATAAAGCAATTAGCCTAACTATATGAATATCCAACCTTCATCTTCAATAAAATTATGAGGAATACTGGGTGGTTCAGAATGTCCTCTGAGAAATGCGTCTGTTTACTCGTTAAACTAATAACACGAAAATTTCATTAAAAAAAAACTGAAGCGCAATTTATGTCGAAAGATCACTTAATTCAATTACCTACGAAATGAAAAGAACTAATATGAACTTGATTAATGCATCAAAACCAGTAATAGTGTTGAAAAACGAAAATAAATTTCAGAAAAATTGCAAACAAAGTTGTTTAAAATGGTATTTCAAGTATGCAAGCGAATCTAACGCGTTTTTGAATATGTTTTATTTGGCAGATCTCGTGGAAGATTTTAATCTTGTTATAAGAAAAAGAATCTTGAAGATAGTTACAGTTGTGTTTATATTGGTGACTCTGGACAGTATAATTGTATTGACATTAAAAGTAATAAAAGAACCGATATTTTGATCGTTGGCACTTTATATGAATAACTATGTTTTTGAATTATCAGTATAGATTGTTCTCAGATGACACAAAAATAGCTTTTCAATCCTTCTACAGATGCATCAAGAAATTCGTTCTTTTGTCGAAAAGAATTTAAGAAATACTTCTGCATATTTTATTAATTTTCTGTTAGCCATACCATCAATTATATTTGTATGCGCAAATGGCAGGAATGGCAGAACTTTTCGCATATGGTTATCCTGTTACAAGTCCTTATGAGATTTCTTGATATTATTTAAGGCCAACTTTTACAATATTTTGTATCCTATTTCCCCAACTTTAAAGACATTTCTTGTTGTTTTGATCTGCCATCGCATTTCCAGTGAGATCCGTGACATGACCTCTGAAATATCTGAATTTTCTCCTGAAGAATTTAGTATTTCAAAAAAAAACAGCTACTTTTAATAGCAAGAGGAAAATCGATGAAGCTTTGTTTATATTGCAGAAAGTGTTTTCTTTCCCTTCGCTTTTGCTGTGCATGGCACATTTCACTTGCTGTTGCATTCATATTGGATGGTTTATATTATCATATAATTATGATAAGGATTGGGCATTGCAAATCAATTACATAATCGCATTTATGAATTCTACCATATGACTTCTGGTAATATTGTGGACAGCAAGCGGTCTACCACTTGGAATAGAAGCATTTAAAAATGAGTTTGGCAAGAAATTGCAGCATAGACTAATTCTTAGAGGCAAAGCAGATGAAATCGACCTTGGAAAAGCACTGAGTGAAGAACCTACTTTTGTTTTGTCTGGCTGTGGCATCATTTATTTTAGAAGAAGCAAGATTTTATCTCTAATAGCATCCACTATTACCTATACACTTCTCTTACTCAGTCCAGTTCAATATGATGTAATAATGAATAAGTATAGCATATTCATCTAATAATTTGACTTTCCTATTCACTAAACTTATTCTATATTTGCACCAAACATATAATTAAAATTACAGAGTTTCATTAACTAAGACTGTCAATTGTATGAAAATGTTTCGGCTCCTCTAGAAAGTTAAAAAATTAAATTTTTATACGACTCCCTTTGTAAAAAAGTGTTAATTGATAAAGTATTTTTCTTGTGATCCTCAGTGCACTCACTAAGTTTTCTACTTCTCTCTACAAAATTTGCCGATGATTTTCATTTTAAATTTTAGAGTGCTTATCATAAAATCCATATATATCCATCTCCATATTTATTTTATTCAAACATTTATTACATTGAAATTCGGGAAACTAGATGTTTTAGATACTTCAGGGAAGAAGTGGAATACCGAAAAAGAAAAGTTTTAACTTGCAAATTCATGTATGATACTAAGTTTTAAAATAGAATTATGTATTTCGATAATGAAGAATGTTTTGGTACGTTGATGATATATATATATATTGCAAGTAATTGCAATACCGACTTAATTGCAGAGCAATACTAACGTGATTTTCCGAATTCTAACCGATTTATTTCTGAGTCCCTTCTAGAAAATGCATTTACAGAACGGTTAAGCAATTGCAAATTACAGAATTACAATTTACGGGGAAAAGAGGCTTAACGAAAATAATGCAGAAATTGGCATTTAAATTATTCATTTCTTAAGCTACTCTCATGCTGGTGCACGGCGATAGAAAAAGTGTACCAAAAACGACAGGGTAAAGAATATTTTATTATAATTCCTGACATCCATGTAAAATTAATGGACTTCATTTTAGAGGCAGACTGCTCAATAGAATCAAGACTGTCTATCTCTCAATCAGCGTCTAGAGCAGAGGTAGACAACGCGGCGCCTCCGATCGATTTTTAATGCACCCTCGCTGGACTAATGTAAATGTATGATAGCCAGAGTGATTTACTTACTCTTGTCAAATGGCGATATACAGCAAGTAGTCAGTTGAGTTTAGGATTGTGCATAGATTAGCAGTTTGCTAACCTTGAGCGTATCTAATAACACGCACATATTTTTTGTTAGTGTGTGATCGTATTTGGAATAGACCACGCGTAGACCGTGCATTTAAAACTACCAAGTAATCCAATAATTCTTTTCTTTCAAAACCCATCATGGATAAATGTAAAAGAAAAAAAAAACATATTATTTTAACGATGAATGGGAACATCTATATTGTTTCGTTGATTACAAAGGGAAGTGTATTTGTTTGTTGTGTAATAAAAGTGTTGCGATTCCCAGGAAAAATAATATTGAACGACATTTTAAGACCGTTCATACCAATTTTGATAGTGACTATCCAATGACTAACTCTGAAATTAGAAGAAAAAAAAATTATTTCTTTAAAATCTTCAATAACTAAACAGCAAAGGTTTTTTACTAAACCACTGCAACAACATAAAGCAGCAACGATCGCGTCATATAAAATATCGCATTTGCTAGCTAATAATAAAAAAAAAACTTTTACAGATGAAAAATTAGTGAAAGAAGCCATGTTAGAAGCTGCTGACTCACTTTTGAAGAATTTAAAAATATAAAGGAAATAGTTTCAGCTATAAACACGTTGCAATTATCAGCACGTTCTTTTACTAGAAGAATTGAAGTAATTGCGGGGAATTTGGAGGCAGAATTAGCAAATGATATGGAAAATTGTATTTTATTTTCGCTACAGATGGATGAATCGACAGACGTGACAAATATATCACAATTAGCAATTTGCGTGAAGCTGGTATTTTCTGATTTTACAACAAAAGAAGAATTCTTTAAAGTTCTGCCATTAAAGGGGAGCACCAAAGGAGAAGATATCGTTTCTACTTTTAAAAAGTATATAACAGATGTAAAATTACCTGTACAAAAGTTATCGTCAATTACAACAGACGGGGCACCAGCGATGACTAGTAAAAAAAAAAGGATTTATTGCCTTATGTAGACTGGATTCCTTATTCCCAAAATTTATTTCTTATCATTGCCTCATACATCAGGAAATGTTATACGCAAAAACAATGGGTTTTCAACACGTATTCCCGATAGTAACAAAAATTATTAATTCCATAAGATTGGGAGCTATGCAACACAGATTGTTTAAATTACTTTTAGAAGATGAGGATGTTCAGTTCACAGATCATCTTTTACATACTGAAGTGAGGTGGCTGAGCAGAGGAAAAATACTTGAGCGGTTTATCATGCTTTTCCCACAAATAAAGGAATTTATTGCATCAAGAGGCGAATTTTATGAGCAATTAGATAATAAGGATTGGCTAATCGACCTCGGATTTCTGACAGATATAACGGCAAAGTTGAATGAATTAAATTTAAAAATACAAGGAAAAAATCAGCATATCGCTGACATGATTAGTGCAATAAATGCATTCAAATGCAAGTTAGTGTTGTTGAAATCCCATCTATTGAAAAAATCATCATCACATTTCCCAAATATAAAATGTACTGTAGAGAGTTTAAATTTGAATAATGAAACTTTTTCTGCTACATCATATTTAGAAATTATAGATAAGCTAATAGAAGTGTTTTTCTTTTAGATTTGAAAATTTTGCAGCATTAGAACCCGTTCTAAGATTTTTCATAAATCCATTCAATGTTACTGAAGATGTTGTCCTTGAAATAGTTTCAGTATATTTCGAGCTTCATAATATCGAAGACCTAGAATTAGAAATAATAAACTTGCAAAGTGATAATATTTTAAAAGCGCATAGTAATGATAAAATGTTTTGGAACTTAGTCGATGAAAATAAGTATCCTATGTTAAGGAAATGTGCGCTAAAAATTTATTCATATTGTGCAACAACATACATTTGCGAGTCTTTGTTCTCAAATATGAAATATTTGAAATGAAAATACCGAACAAAGCTTAATGACTCACATTTAGATAATTGTGTTACGGACCGGGAACTGTAAATATATCCCCAATTATAAGAAATTAGCTGAAAATATGGACATCCAAGTTTCACACTGAATTATATGTATCATTATGTATGACACCAGCAAAATAAAGTTATAAAAAAATCTGTTTTTTTAATGTCTATTTATACCTTTTGATTATCTGTAAAATATGCGCCCTCGGCAATTTTCAAATTTAGTATTGCGCCCTTAAGGACAAACAGGTTGCCGACCCCTGGTCTAGAGTCTCACAACTGGGCCCCACTTCATGTAAATTCAAATCTTGCTTTTATCAGAAAGGTTATTTGAGCAGATGAAGAATTTTATTTTTCAAATGAAAAAATATAATTCATTCTTCATACTAGAGACTTATCAATAAAAATTTCTGCAAATGTGGAATGTGACAGTTTTAGAAACATTTTGATAGATTCTGTTTATTTTCAGAAATACGCTGAATGATGACCGATATATTCAGCTAGTTTTTGAATTTCTTCATATAATCGTTTAGCCTTTGATAGTACTTCTACAGATGCAAATAGTAGCAAATAAACCCTTCTCACCATACGTCAGCTGTAATATAACATTAGATGCCGAATGTCTTGATAGGTGGATTAAGCGTATAAAGAACTGAATGTCCTCCTGTATCACTTGATTCCTGTTGACTGCCATTTATGGGATTGTTAATACACTTCTCTGTATAACACATTTCATGTAGACTTTTCAGATTTTTACCAACGAATTCAGTTAGACTGTTATGACATCACTAATGATAGACTAGACTGCGAATATGCATGTATATTATTAGAAGACTGCAACTTTGTATAGGCGTCAAAAGTGCTCATTTTTAACTAACTTTAAGTACACTAATTAGTGTTTTGTTTGAGATTTCGTCAAAATTCAATGAAAGTTAGTAAATACGTCACTAAGCAAGGGAATCATGATTCCGCTCTTTTAATAGCCTTTTGTATCATGCTTATTAACAATGAAAAAGGTTATAAAAGGTACGCTAAATTGAAATTGCAGAAATTTGTAGATGAATGCAAGGAAAGCCTTTTACTAATTAACACTTTTTCATTATGATGCATGTAAAGATTTAATTTTTCTATTTTTTTTAAATTTTAAATCTCTTTAAAAAACCAAGGCGTTTTAATACATGTGGATTGCTTATTTTATAAAATTTTACAATTGGAAAAATATGCCTAATTGAAATAATTAACAAGATAAACATTTAGTCACTTTCTTTTGTAATATTTTTTATGCATGCATGTGAACTCTTTTGTTAAATAAGCTTTGGAGAAATGATTTTAAATCACAACTTTGTTCTTTTAGTTCTTTATGTTCTTTTATCTCCTTATTATTAAGGAAAACGTTCACGTTTAGAAGCTTTTATATGTTCCTTATTAAATCATAATCAGAGAAATTAATAAATTCATTTCACAATATAGAAGACAAGAAAAGAGTGTTGAGGATTGAAATTTGAGAATGGGAAGGTTTCAAGAATGTGCTGAGGTTTATATAGTACTGATAGTACTAACTTCGGAGTGAATACGTAGAAGCTTTAAATGGAATAATTTATTTTTGAAAAATTTCAGTTCTATTGTTATCACAAATCATGGTAATTTACAATGAATTAATCTGAATATGAGGCAATTATATACATTCTGTTAAACGATAAAATAACATTTAAAAGGACATCTCTATTTTTCATCTTGTTAATGAAGCCCTCTAGAATGTTATTTATTTTTTACTCTGATATATCAATGGACATACATCTGGCTCTGGCTTTGAAATCGAAACATTAATGAGGTATTATTACTCATGTACTAGTATACAAAAATTCTGCTTAAGATAAAATTTTCAACTGTCTACCGGATTTTCTCAATAAATTAATGGTTCTCTAAGATCTAATAAATTTCGGATTTTAACTAAGCATCAGAAACCTCAGAATAGGAACTTTTCTCAGATTTTGGAAAATGCTTTAGGGCGAGGGGGCCATTTATTTGAGATTTAAAAAAAAAATTGATGTTGTATATGGTGTGGATTATCTAAGAGCTTTATTATGAGCACCAATAATACTTATGACTTCCTCGAGTTCTGAGCCAGCATTCTCTTCAAAAGGGTATCTGTGCAAGAAGTCAGTTGGGGTCTTAATTTTCTGTAAAGCAGAGAAAAATCCCCGCCAAATACAAATCTGAACATATACTATTAATGCATATTTATTTAATGTGTGATTTTTTTTCTGCTAATGCATAAATTACTTCAGAAAAATTACAATTTTTTACAATTTCTTTTTTGATGCTTAATACAGAAAACTACATTTAAGCCTTCTGAACACATGCTTGACAAAATTATTAATGTTAATTTGCTGAACATATTAATATATTTGCTATATCATTGCCGAGTATATTGAATATATAATATATTGCTGAACATATATATTTTTAACATATTAATGTGTTAGAAATAACTCATTATAATTATTATTTAGGATGCATTGTAATAAGTCGTATGCGTTATTTATATCTCTTTCATTCAAAATCAAATCCCTAAACGAACACATTTCTCGGATTAGGTTTCTATCTATATCTGTGTTACAAAACTTTACAACGTTTTTGGAACATTTCTATTATTTATATTTTATATCTCGAGACAAATCCTAGCGACAGCTACGCAAACACTTTCAATAGCTCTTAATCTCTTACTTAGAATAATTTTCACTTTTTCTGGGCTTCTTTGTGGTTTTTAAGGACGACTGAGATCATATAAAAAGCTCAATGGATACATGTAGGAATAAGGTATATAAATTATTTATATCATTATTTTTCAAACTATTACTTTGTTTCATGTATAAAACAGATTCTTAATTAAAGATAAGTTTAACAGAAAATGAAAAAAGCTACAAAATACTAATTATATTTTATACATTCCATATAATTAAATTTTAACAAAATGAATGACTGCATTCCACTTTCCAGGTTTTGAGCATTATTTGTGCCACTTGAAGCTTCATTTCAGTTTCGGTATACTTTTTTTAGTAAGACACAGTAATTAAAGACTCGGTAGATTAATGTCCAGTTATTTGCAATACATGACAAAATCATGTCAACTTTATGAAAACTCGTTGAATAGTCAATCAAATAAGCATTGGGTGACGGTGTGCCTAGCCAGCACTTATAATGGTTTAAAAATATAATTTATAGTTTATATATAATAGTTTAAGTATAGTATATAGTTTGCACTTATAATAGTTTAAAGAAATGTTGAACTGTATATTTTTACGTATCAGCACGTTTTAGATCATCCAGAGTTTGAGAAAATTATTTTTTAAAATAAAATCGCGCCTATGAGTGAATACAATTTTCAAAAGTGTTTTCAGCTTGATAGATAAAATTTTGCATACTATCTTTACTTCAGACTTTTTAAATTTCTATCAAATTTTGAACGAAGGTCATTCAGAAGAAATTTGACAATTCGATGGTCCGAAAGTAATTTAACACGCAAGCAAAAAAAAAAAAAAAAAAAAAAAAGAACGCTAAATGTGTAATATTTGGTGTACAGATTTAACATTTGATGATGTCGCATCCACGTCATAACGAAAAGAGTTCAACAGCTTCGGAGGGTAAAGACCTCTGAACACCTGGGGGCAAAATTTGGACTTCCATCTCAAATGAAGATGACACCTACACACTCGCTTGCACAGCTCTTTTTTACAGGGTGGGGGGCTTTTTCATATACTTCACAGATAGAACACAAGGGGAAGGACAACCATGCCAGAACCAGGACTCGAACCCTGACGTGCAGATCAAGGGGAAGACATGCTACTCCTAGGTCAGAATGCTGGCGATTTCACATCTAAAGTATTTCAAATTTGGATTGATCTTTTGTCGATCTACTCTTTCACAAGCGTGTAAACATAGTAACAGCGACTTAATCTGTTGATTGATCTTATCATTAAAATAGTTTGGAATGGAATTTTGAATTCCATTTGGTTGACAAATGAGCATCCAAAATGCATATTCGGTTTTCTTCCTTATTCTACGAAGTACTTACTAAATAAAATAATTTCTAGATTAAAATTTAATTATTTTTGCTTTTCAAGATACATCAATAATTTACGTGATAGTGAAGATTGTTCATTGGTTAAATAACTTGAAGACACAGGTGTTTTCTGGGGTTTATTAGAAAACATAACAATTAAAAGCACAGGGATACTCCATAGCGTAGTGGGTCTTGAAAACTGCACTATGGTTTACTTCGGAAGAGAGCGAGCCAAGATCACACTCCTCACCGTCCGAGAGTCAAGTTCGCTTCTACTGAAAAAAACATGTATGCAAGCAGCAACAGAGAGACCACGTGATGTTTACATGATTGGTGGCTAGCTCCGCCCAGAAAGATCACGTGGTTCACTCATAGAGCTGGGATACTGATAGAGGAAGTGCAACCCTACTTTGGTGTAGGACAAGATAAAATCACGTGACTATGGGACAGAATTTGTGTTAGCTGTAACTACATTCTCCGTTCCCCATTATATTTCAATGGCAGATTTTTCCCAGCGTTTAACTGTTGGAATTTAAAGCTTATTTAAGCCATGTTTAATTATTGCAGTACAATTAAAGGCAAAGAAAAAGCTTCTAAGGATACTCCTGTATCATTTCACATGTATTTAGAAAAAAAAATATTTGTTTATATCCATTTTAAGTCAATTTAAAATTTTGTAACCTCGATTACTCCGTGATTTTGGTATTATAACTGATTAATATTTCACAGTTTGGTTTAGTTATTGTATTGAATTTATTTAACATGTTACTAAGCTTCGTTTAAACTGGTGTAACTGCATTATATTTCGCTACTTGCTTTATTTTAATCTCGAATGTGTTGCAAGCGCTTGGCTACAAGCTTGGCGGGAATTTTTCTCGCCTATACAAGTGTTTACATAAACATTATTGACCGATTAATAATTGTGTGTTTATTTTAATGCAAATAACCAAAATGTTATTTTATTTATGTTTTATTAATAGCTATCAGGGAGATAGTTTGTGGTTATTTATTAAAAGAAAAATTTTAGCAACTAAATCATGAACTTTATTTAGCCACAAAAAATTTGTTTATGGGTCACACCCAATAAGCTGTATTTTTTTAACTTAGAATTCCTGTACTTTATTTTGATAGTACATTTTTTTCTTATGTTTATATCATAATTAAGAATTGCATACTATTTTCTAACGAATGTAAAACCTTGACAAAATAAGAGTCAAAATCTTGCTATTTAATACAAATTTTACTTATCTATGCCCTAAGCTATTTTTATTCTGTAAAGAAATTGGAATAAATAATAGAAAATCGTTTAATTGTTTTCATAAGAAATTGTTTTAATAAAACCCTATTGGGCAAGAATTGTGATTATATATATTTTTTTTTATAGAATTTGATTTAAAAATGCTATTCACCTAAATGCTTATAAAACTAATTTACAAGAATATATTTACAGTTGTTAAATAATTTTTGTATTAATAAAATTAACTACCTAAAATTATATTTACATCTTCATACAAATAATAAATAACTTCAAAGTAGCTTTGATCAAGTTAGATAAAAAAAATAGTTATTAATTTCCGTTTTAAAACATTTGTTGTATGGCTCCAGTCACTAAAATTACTAAAATGAACAGTCTTTAGAATAAATATTTAGAATTATGATAGTTAAAGATTTTCTCTCTTTTCAAAAATAATTAATAATCTCTTTTCAATGCTTTTAATTTTTTTTATATTTTTTAACTGGGATACTAAAGTAGAATCAACAGATAAATGGTTTTAAAAAAGGTTTCCTACAAGTTTTAAACTAAAAAATATCTGCAATAATAAGTAAAATTGAAACAGACATCTATAATATATATTTTAAGATTCTATAATTTCTATATGTCATAACATGGTTAGTATTGATATTTATTATTATATTAAGTAAATTGAAAAAAAAAAGACTTATGTCACTTTAATAATCTGTTTTTAAAAAGTTGTTTTTTATCTGTTTGAGAGAATGATAGAAAGTATTTGAGCATGTAATGCAAAATTTTGAAAAGTTTTTAGGCAAAGAAAAGAAATAAAATGTTATTTAAAGAAGAAAAATAATCACTTTTAATTATTGCACAAAAACAAAGTTAAAAATCAAAATATAATTTAACTCGGATACTAGTGTAAAAAAGATATTTATATAAACTGTTTAGGAAAAGAAATAGGATTTATTTTTATAGGATTTCCGGTTGGTTTAACCGGAAATGAAAACCGACTGGACCCAATGCCGGGAAGCAAAATGTTGCGCGTCAGTTTTTGAGTATGCCAAGATTTGCGATATGGCGCCAAAAAGGTGTTTATACTCCCAGATTTTTCAAGAGTCACATGACTCATGTTGGGCACACTTGTTGAGACAGGAAACAATCGATTAGCTCCCTCCATTTATATATCAGATCTATGGGTTCACTGAAGTCTTAACTCTAAATGCTTTATGTAAGGGATTTCGAAAGTGGGGCTTTTTGAATTGATGTTTTTTTTTTCTGCATTAGTTTCGCATGAATTTTATCTTTCAGCATATTTTTGAGCGTTCCTTTTCTTTTTTAAAAACTTTTCTTTTACCTTCCACTTCATATGTTTAACTAATTACTACAATAACATGAGATGGCAATTTACCTCAAATACAGCACAGAGCAGAAACTTATTTCTTAACATATTCAATTAAAAGGAAGTTTTTTCTCAAATTTTACATACCATGTTTAAAAAAAATTTAATCAAATTCAATCTCGATCGATAGTATTCGTTTTAAATCCCTCATGAAAATTTAATTGATATTCGAAAAAATATAAAAATTTAAATCCACATAACGAATTATATGGGTCGAACCTGACGGATTTAACGTGCAACAGACCCCCTTACACGACTGTTCTTTGGTTAATTCGGGACTCGAACCTGCAACCTTGCGGTAAACAAGCAGAGTCCGAGCCACCATTTCACCGCGACCCACTTAAGCGTCAGATTTATTCCTTTATTAACTTATCATTGTTTATATTTCAGTTTATATTGGATGCAGAAGGTTTCAACAGTCACTCTTATTATATTAGGTTGTTCGGAAAGTAATTTCGTTTTTTCCCGACAGAGGATTTAATTGTATTTTTCGCACCCAATTTCATACTTAAACCGCAAAATCATTTTATGTTTTAAGAGCTGATATAGCAAGGCTTGAGTGTGAAAAAGTGCAGCTGATTCTTCGCAGTAGTTTTTGGATGGTGCCCTTTTAAATATGGAGAGCAATAAACAGCATTTTCGTCATTTTTTTCTTTTTTTGCTATATAAAAGGTAAAAATGCTGTCAAGCCAGAAATAAATTAGCCAATATGTGTGGAGAAGATGTGTTAACAGTACATCAGTACCAGAACTGATTTGCAAAATTTTTCCTTCAAATGAGGAGGCCAAAAACCACCTCGATCAGTTTTTTTTACAGCAAAGACCAAAACTTTTATGAGCGTGTAATCATGTTACTACCAAAAATATGGCAAAAGGTATTAGACCAGAATGGCAATTTTATAATTTAATAAATAATTTATTCATTAAACGAAAATTTCTTTTCATTTTGACAAAAAAATTCATTTTTTTGCTCTGTTTAGAATCATTTCCCTTTTTTGTAACGGATCATTGTGCGACTTTTTTTTTTTTTTTGCTGATCTATGCTTGGTGCGTTTTGTGAATATTTCCATGAGGCTACGACCATCGTTGGATGGATCGTCCTATGGATGATCTTGGAACTGTTGAAACATTACATGCTCCCTGCAATATGTAATATAATTCCCTGTTCCATGTTGAAATATTAAATGTTTACCTTCAATCGGAGATTTGTTTTCCGATCCCGATTTAGATCAAGATATCGATACACCATCTGATTCACCTGCAACTAGAGTAAAATTCTTCCCCGTGGTTCGCTCCTACACGGCATTTAGAATTTGCTAGGATTTAGAATTTCCAGCGAAACTGGCTCAATCCGCAAACCAGAAGTCTGATATCACTGTTGTAGAATTCTTCGCAGTCTACAAGCTATGATCTGCTCTGGGACTGCCTGCACGGACGGCTCCTGTCGGAGTGCCAGTTGTAGAATCCTTTGCGATCTACCATTTCTGCTTAGCCTTGGATATTCCAGTGAGATAACGGTCGCAGAAGGACGCAATTTAACAACATATCTGTCGTCAGCTGCCCGATGCAGTTTCCAGATCAGAACTGTCATCGGATGCTGCGATGGAGAGTGGGTGAGCGGGAATAAAAATGGCCCACCTCCACGTAGTGTTTCCCTGGGCACTGGTGCAGCTCTTTGGAACTGCGTCGGCTAAGAGGCTACTCAAATATGAAACAAATAAGGAACTTCCTTATTTAGTTTGACAAAACTATACACCTAAAATTTCAGTACAAGCTTCAAATTCAGAATATGCAGAAAGTTTATCTATGGTGGCAACAACTACAGTGTTTTTTAGATATACATAAGAATTATGTAGTTTTTATCCTAAAAAATAAAAAAAAAATTAAATATGTGTGTGTCAAATAATTGTTGTAAAACTCACACATATAAAAAATAAGTAGCGTTGACATAAATCTGATGGAATAATCTAATAATTACTTGAATTTGAAAAATTACAGTGATAAAAATTTACAAATTCATAACATATTTCGTCGCCATATATTTATAGTCGGTTATGACAAAGTGTATTAAAGGCCTTGAGTTTGATCTTTCAAAAAATTCCCACAATTCCTTGAAAAAAATTAATTTTGATGAAATCTTTAATTTAAGATATGGTAAACTGATAAAAATAGTGAATGCTCTGTTAGTCCTGTATTGCATCAAAATCTGAACACAAATGTGATGATTTTGAATTTATTTTAACCGGAAACAGATATGCTAAAAGGGAACCTAATATCTCGTAGAGCTCATTGATAGGCCATAGATCTCAAAAAAAGTGGAAATGATAGAAAAACTATTTTGTAAAATTTTAATTCTCCAAAACTTTTTTACTGCCCGCTCTTTTACTCCTGGTAGTGTGTCTTCCTTGTGATTTGGGCCTCCCGGGTGCGAGTCCCGGTTCGGGCATTGTTGTTATTCTTTGTTTATGCGTAGTGTGAATGAGTCCCCCTGTAAAAAGGGGTTATGCAAGCGAATATGAAGCATGAAATAATCCACTCTTGGCCCTAGTTGATGCCACTGAAAAAGCAAGGGACGCTAATTTAGGTTTAAATCGCTGACAACTATCGGTCGGCGGGCTTGTAAAGCGCCATGGGTAACAGCAACAACAACTCTTTTACTATTGAAAAAAGCTTGATGGAGAGCTTAATACTTCATCACGATGCATAATTTTTATTATAAAAGCTTTTTGTACCTCACTGGAATGCCGGCAAGGTCTCAGCTCATGAGCCGTAGGGTTTCAGATTCGAGAACCGATTCTACCGAATAGCCGACGTGTAAGGAGTTCTGTGCTCGTTAAATACGTCAGAACAAATGTCCTCCAGCTTGTATAATATAAAGAGTGGGGGTACCAGCTCAGGTGTCGTCCTCGTCATCTAACGGCGGTTAAAAATTACGAGGTCCATCCCAAAATAACCCTAGTGTGGCTTTAAAACGGGATTTCAATATAATAAAATCAGACTAAATATAAAAGGTTATCAATAACTACTATTCTTTAGACGTTTAGGGATGGAAACTTGTTTGTAATCCATTAATTTTGAATGGGTTTAATAAATGCAAGTGATACTTGCGGGAAAGCCCCAGTTAGCTACATTTTTCTTTAATTTGTTTTGCCATTCACATCCAATCTTTTTAATATTAAAGATTGAAATACAGGGTAGATGAAATTTTTCTTTTAACTTATCTCTTAAAAAATTAATCGCCCTTAACGTTCAGATTTGTGGATAGGATTTCTTTTATTTTTCCTTTTTTTAAAATTTGCACCATTTATTAAGAATTCATTATGCATGATATACAAAATGAAGAACTTTGGGAATCTTAAGAGACAGAGTGCAATTCAATGATAAGCGCATTTACATCGATTCTTTTTGTATGATGGTATGTGAGTTTAATTCATAACAAACTCATTTTATGATATTCAGATGCACAAAAGAATAAGTTTAAGTCTATTATTTATTACAAGCTCATATCGGAAAAACAAAAAATAATTGATTTCTTGATTCTCTGAATTCAAATGTACTCAAGAAATGTCTGAATTTTTTCAAAATAGTTTTTAATTATTTCATTAAAAATGAAATATATTGGACTTTTTTTTTTACTAAAAGAAAAAAAGAATGTGATTTTTATATAAGTTAAATCTTTAAGGAAATTAACTGGAGGATAAAAAAAAAACCGTTCCCATTTATTCAATTTGCAACAATAGGAACGGGAATAAATATTTAAAAAACATTATTTATAAACAAATTCGAAACTAACTAAAGTATTAATTTTGAAAGAACTAAAGAAAAAAAAAAGAATTAAAGTATTACTTCACACATGAAATCACCTTAGAGAAAAAACAGTACGTTAAATAAAAAAAATTCTCTTAAAAGGTATTTGCGACTTAAATAGTTACATCCAAATTAATTAAAACTCAAAGTTTATCAAAATATAAAATGCAGTTTTTTAAGGTACTTTGATTAGCTCACCAATAATTCTAAGTTCCCCCTGATTTATCAGCGATTGTGTTATCATTAAAGTATATTAATCGATATTATTAACATCTTTTATCAAGATGATCTTATGTAATGTAAAAATCAGAATTTTCTGCGACCTTAAGGTCTTTATCTTCCATTAAGCTTCCGATTTTAACATCTTTGTACGTTGTTTAGTTTCCCTTATCGCTCTGAAGGTTCTTAGAATGCTAAATCTTTCAGAAAGAAGCATTTTTTTAGTATAAGGATTTGGTGAAATCAGGGGATAGTTACAAAACAGCTTTCTACAATTTTCAGGTTTATAAGTTTCATTCAATCTAGTGTTTCAGAAAATAATGAAAATGTAAAAACTCAAGTAATTAAATAGTTAAGCTTACCTGAAAAAATTCCATATTTTATTTAGTTAGTCTTGCTAAATTAATCTCCCATTTTAAAGAAATAAGCAAGATATTTTATCTCTAACCTTCTAAGCTTGAATTGTAGTAAGATTTTTATTTTGTATGTAATAAAGGTGATAAATCTTATAACTGAAAATACAATGTATTTAAGGGAAATTTAATAATTACAGCCAGATCTATCAAGAAATGTTTTGTAAAAAAAGTAACAAATTATTACTAACTAACAATTTTTTGAACTTTCAGAAAATGAAAAAAAAAAAAATAAATTCTAGATCAAATTGTTTAAGTAACGATACTTATTTCTGCAGGAAATTAGAAATGAAATGATATTAATGGCGAATAAGTGTTGTAAGCTTACTCCTAAGATAAATCTCTAAGGTAAAATAACAGTTATTTTAACTTTCCAAAACCTTTTTAAAAATCTAATTTTTTTGCGGCTGGCTTAATCGCACTCTCATAAACTGAATGACATCCCTGGCTATATAGCTTTAATGTAATGAGGTAAAACAGTTCGGAAACATGAATGCTTCTGTTAGTTGTTTTAGGACTGTGTTCTGTACATGCAGAGTGTTCCACAAGCAATGCAGTATCTAATATTTACACATTGGAATAGAACACATCAAAAAGAATATTTTGATGTGCAGGTTGTCGGGCTCCTGAATATAACGGCATTGTTTAATTAAAGTCTAAAGATTGTTTTATGAAAACTTCGAGAAATGAAGGGAAGGAAATCAATGTTTATTGAGAACTTTAAAAGAAGGAAAAACAGATTTTTAAATTTTCGCAATTGTTTTCTGCTAACACATGATTAAATTTCTTTGACGCCGGTTTCAACTGCTACTGTCAAGTCATCCGATGATGAGAGCTGTCTAAGATACATTGTGTCCCCATAAAAAAGTCTTACTGATTAAGATCTGGGGAGGGAGATGGCCTCTCTATACCATTGCCTGTTCCCATAATCTAATCCAATCCAATCGGCCTATCATGAAAATGTTCCACTAAGAGACCGAAGTTTCGCTGAGAGTGGCGAGGTCTAAAATCACTTTGCATAAAATCAATAACCACTTATCTAGTCTATGCCAAGCAATAATCGGATAAAAAGGTACTTTTCCGTTATAAGGACGCAACGGAAAAATCGCAAAATAATCGTTAGTCGAAAAAAGTAAAAAAATCGCAAAAAATGCAAAATTACGTCAAAATTTAACGTTTAAATTCGTCAAATTCATGTTATTTACTTGGTGACTTCGTTCGCATTTTGTTTACTCTGGCGACATTTGTTTTGACATTTACTTCGCTTGGCGACTTGACTCGTGTTTGGCTCACATTGGTGACATCTTGTGCCCTTATAAAAGGAAAAGTGCCGATGAAAACATGATACTTACTCGCATATTTATTAATTTCATAATCACAACAGTACACAGTAAATTCTTAGCTAATAACGTGCAACTCATTCTCAACAAACCTGTTTTCTAACCTAATATCTAGCTGTGGAAATCTGCATATTCACTTGCAGAGGCATGTTTCTTCTCACTGGTTCCCACAAATTTGCAGTTATTAAGGGAAGCCTCCATGTTGTGTAATCGTCGTATGCATCGTAATTTAGAGTAGAAACTGACAGATTCGTAATTAACGTTCTCCGTGTAATTAGATTATGACCCTACTTTCGGGGACCTCACATGTTAGACATCAAAATACTCGACTTGACATATTCTATCCGAATCTATAAATATTAGACTCTCATACCTGTATGAATACGCATGCATATACAGAGCTCCGTAAATTAGCTTTTGGAAATTTTGAGAGTAGATGAGAAACACAGAAAGAAGAAATATTTACAGTAGAATACATTGCAAAGGCTATTGTCAGTAAAAAAGGATACACTAGATATATAGAATATATAAATACAAATTATACTAAATAAACTGCCCAGATGTAGAATAAAAACATTTGTAATTGTAGAATAATAGCTGTTATAGACGCACTAATAATAAGAATGAACATGTATGTTGGTGCTCTGCAAACCAAATCATTTGATCTAATGCAACTAAAACTCGACCCTTATTTACTTAGGAAAAGATAAATTCGAAATGAATTTTTTTTTAAATTTTAACTAGTTGAAAATAATTTGAAATTTCATTTACCGTACCAATAACTTCCAAAATATTACAGCACAAAAATGATTGTCTTCTTAAAATAAAAATAAAAAATATCGTTTCAATGATACAATTTCTTTATTATATTATTTTTCCCATTTTCAATCCATTTTTTCAAAGAAATTATTTTAATCATGTTTTGTAAAAATACTGAAATGTTTTCGTTCTGTTTCGTTGTTGTTACCAGCATTTCATCCGGGGATTTTTTTCCTTTCGATTTTTGATTATTGAGAATTGAAAATTCTGTTCATTATTTTTTTATGTTCAGTAATTTTCAGTATTCTATAAGCTTTTAATAAAATTTTTGTACTGTTATTTCATTTACATTTAAGGTTTAACTTCAGAAACAAACGATGTCGAAAATTTTTTGAAGTGGATCTATTTGCAAATACTGCTGCTCTTTTCTTTGGAAGTACAAAGATGCAGACAGTGGAGAACTTCTAAAATACTAGGAGTTTAAAATTTGGAGTTTATTGAAATATTTAATAGAAGAGGCTATAACAAACATACTTACAAAAATATTTAATTGAAATATTTAACAATCTTTATTCTTGGTTAAATGTGGATAGTATAAAATAACATCAACAAACAACTTCACAACATAAACGACAAGTAAGACAGCAGTACCAATAATAAAAAGTTGTTTTAAGGTGTACGTACACACTTGAAACTTCGAAAATCATTCAAAATATCGAATATTTTTTTTTATTATTTCAAAATGTTCTCTGATTCTTTAGCTTTCAAACGATACCAAGACATTGTCCATATTCGGAATATTTTTCGAGTTATAAGGATTTCTCTTGAGATACTCTCACTAAAAACACTAGTTTAGATTTTTTTAAACTTATTTTCTGAAGAATGATATTTTCCCACTATGTTGCTTAATTCAAACAATGATAACTCAAGAAGAAATTAACCAAATACAATTATTTATATATCAAAACAATTTGTATGAAACAGTGAAGGGGATGAACCTTAATCAAAGCTGTAATTAAAAAAATAAAATTTTTATAGCTAATTAAGTATCAAAATTACTGAAAAATCTCAATTTTTCTATTCATCGTTGATGAAAAAATTATTAAAAAAACTATGCATTTTTATAACTTGATTGAGGCTCATCCCATTGAAGACTAATATTAGGCATAATTTGCAACTAGAATTGTGACTCTGTAAAAATTAGAATTTAAGATATGTTTCAAAAAATATGCTAATTAACTCATTAAATATTAATTCATTAATTAATAACTAGCGCAATATGATTTTTTCCCAATGAAATGAGTTTAAACATATATTTATGATCTACTGTGAAAAATTGTCTTTTTATAGTTAAAATTTAAAAAAAAATCTTCAAGTGTATACGTACACCTTAATGTAAATGTTAAAAGAACGTGCCTTTAGAAACGACGTTGAATCGCAGGCCGTTATTCAGATAACTGTGTTGTAAATTTTTATTCCATAAAACCTGCGTTGCATATTTTACCTACAAAACAGCCTCTTCACCATTTGCTTTTGATATCAAAAATTAGTTGTGAAATTACTTGTTTTAGCATACTTGATCAACTCTTGAATTTTGTAAAAGACCTGTGGTGGTATCTTAATAAAGCAGTAACACTCTTTTCGCTAGCCATAATGCTTGACTCTATAAAATCGTTTACCTATACGCAGATTCACTGGTGAGGGAGTATTGTGGTGGTACCTTAATAAGCCAGTAACGGCCACTAAACATTGGTGATCACTTTTGTCTAGCGGAAATGTTACTCAGCTGAAAATCATAAGATCGCGAGCTCGATCGTTGGCGGAATTCAATCTCTACCTTAGCGCGACTCTACAATACAAACCGCCCAGATCTTTCATATAATCCAGATATCCTCGGGGAATAGGCATTTCAGACATAGAGGTTTACTGTCATTTCCTGTATTGACAGGTCGAATTTCTTATTCTTGGGTTTCAGAAATATGGATATGAAGTAGCCAAATAAATAAGTTTCTTGCTTCACTAATGGGCAAATATGTGTGAGGTTTAATAATTACCACCACTAATGTCTGGCATTGATAGACTGAATTTCTTAAGTTTGGTTTCCAGAGATGTGGATGGAAAGTTGCCAAATAAGTAAGCGAGTTCTTGCTTCACTTATAAGCAAAAAGGTGTGAGGTTTAGTTACCCCCATTCCAAAGACAGAGAGCTCCTCTTTCTAGAGAAATTGAGCCGTGTCCGGTAATATCTGCTAAAATTGCAAATTCGGTCTCAGAGTACTATTGTGGCAACGATATTTTAACTTATTGCTGAAGATTCTTTTGGATGTAATCCGAACATGATGAAAAAGTATGTAAAGAAAATAAGCATTTTATACACTGAGTTACATAAGATGCCCGCTGTTTCCATTTTTAGAAGATCCCTTTTTCAAACAAAATCCAATCATCGCGAATCAGTGTGCCTGCGATATCGATGTAGTTAAAGTGGACTCTCTTACGTCAAATTTGCTGTTCACAACTGGCAACATAAACTGCTCAGTCATCCACTTAAAAGCTGCTTGAAAACTGAACTGCAAAAGGTACGAGTATTATAAATCATTCTTTTTTTTCTTTATTACTGTTTATGTTTCTCACAATCACGACTGTGTCTTTTTAATTTTATTCCTTTTAAGGTAAATATTTTTGGAGATTCATCAAAATATTAAAAGAGAAATAAAAATCTATTTAGAAATGAACAAGACACAAATAATCGATTGAATATTAAGTGATATTTTGTTTTGATATATCGTTTAAGGTATATGACTACTTTTGAGATTAATTTTTCCAAAAACGTTTGAAATTAGTCATATTTTAAAATATTTGCATAAAAAATATTTAAAAATATATATGAAACCAAACTATACCAGTTAAGTGGCAAAAGTTTTCTTTTTAATTGGAAAAAAAGGGTTTTATTTTGGCTAAAAAGAAGTATAAAGCAAAAATATTCTAGTTTCGATATTTTTCAAATGATTTGCATAAAAGTTTGCATATATTATCTAACTAATAAGATATATATTATCTAACTAATAAGATA
>JAPMOQ010007156.1:110621-133236 GCA_026543055.1 Argiope trifasciata | reverse complement strand
ATATATTATCTAACTAATAAGATATATATTATCTAACTAATAAGATATATATTATCTAACTAATAAGATATATATTATCTAATTCTTGAACTGAAAAATAAGCTTTAATTCCATACATTCATTGAGATCTGAATAATAAATAAGACTAAATTTTCAATTCTTTTCACATTATGAAGCATTAAAACAACTACAATACGTTTCTAAATGAAAAAAATTATCTTCTTCTCTAATTCAGGAACTGAAGACAGATTATATACCAAATTTAAGCAAAAAAATATTCATTAGATTTTTATTTATGAGGTTTTTTGGAAGGAAATTTTTATGAAAGATTAGAATGATAGTATCTAAAGATGTAAAATAGCATAAAACGTATTTAAATGAAATATAAACGCAGAATGTAATTTCTCAAAAAATAGATTTAGAAACAAAATCCAAAATGTTGTATATATAAAAAAAGATCTGTTCAAACATTAAGAATATTAAATAAGAAAATGCTCATTATTTCTCAAAAAATTAACTTTTCAATTTAATGTATACCAAAATTCTTAAAAGATAATATGCTATTTAAATTATTAGTTCCCAAATATTAGAAGTTTAAAAGTACAGGTCTTTAATTTTACTGCTAAATTACTCTTTACTTTTGTTTTTGAGTAATTTTAACATAAAAAATTCCATTGTAGCTATGCATACATGTATATTCCACATCAAGTGAATAAAAGTGGCGATTTCAACCAAATTTAGCCCAATCATTTTTAAAGAAGAGCAAAAATATTGTGAATATTTAAAGGAGCAGAAGTTAATTAAATATTTGGTTAATTAAAATATAATCAAAATTTTAACGTTTTATTGCAGTAACATGGGAATAAATAATTTTACTAGAAGCATTTTAATATCATCTTAAAAGTCATAATTTTATCATTTCTGTTATATCAGTTTTCATTTTTGTACATATTTCTTTAAACTATTATTAATTTAAAAAAATAAACACATTAAAATTAATGTTGATGTTGAACTATCATTATTCATTTCATTTCTGCTTCATTTTAATACATATCTTTTTGCCCAGTTTTCAGTTATTTCTTGGTATTGATTTAACAATGCCTAAAAATAAACACAAACATTTTCTGAAGCAGAGACAATAAATGTAAGGTCCTTGCGAGAAAATGCATGTTGTTGTCCAGGCTGTGAAAAATTAACCAATATTTTCCATTTATTTATCGCAGAAACTTATTTAAAACTTATTTATTAATAAAATAAAAAATTTAAACCTTTTTAGTAATACTAATTTCACTTTTTCCCTTCATTTTTTGGGAAATTTTTTAAAAAAATGTTACTGATTATTTACAAAATTTATTGTAGAAAATTTTTAAATAAAGAAATATGTAAGCTTTTGCTATGTAATGTTAAGACTTTGAACTATTCAACCATCATTTTTTAAAATTTATCACTCACTTCAGTACGTAATTTTAAAAAAGGATTTGCATACAATAATACTTTATAGAAAAGAAATTTCGATGATTAAAGCACTTTATTTGGAATGATTTTTATCTCGAGTAATGCCGGACATTTCAGCCAATATATAATAATATCAGTTCTACGGAAAACATGAATTTCAACATTTCAACTTTAATTTTATTCACTAAATTAAAAACCCAGTCGGAAACAATTATTTTTATTTGAAATGGTTTATTAATAGCTAATTTTGGACAATATTGTAAACCATTTTATTAAGCATAAAATAAATGTCATTTCTTTATTGAATACAATAGACTTTTAGCTTCTGAACCGCCGTAATATTGTTATTTGCATCAATAAATTCTTCTCGGGTAATACAAGTTTACCCATACTGTATATACACTACTTTAATCGTATCTATTTTGTCTTCCTAACGAGTGCCGCTTGATGGTTTAAGAGTAATGTTTAAATGCTTTTGTAGATTTTCCAATCTTTTTGTAGATGCAGAAAATAAGCAATACAAACAATGCAACAACCAAAAAATGTAATACATACTTCTGGGAGTGACATCACAAATCAATAAATTAAAAGAGTGTGATAAGCCAAGCACACACATAGATTGCATGAAAGCAAGAGAATTTTTTCTGGATTTTACACTTTTGTATTTCCCTTCCGTGCTTCTATCCCTGCCGTATGCCTGTCCACTACAATCCATAATATCTAAATAAAACTACTTATTATTTCCGAATCGATCTTTTGCTAATCCTTCTCCAGTCACACCAGTTACTTCAATAAACCCATAAGTGACTCATTTATACTTAATCTTTTCTTTTCAAAATTTATATACCTAAGAAAGACGCGTTTTCATGGGAAATATCAGAAATAGAATCCATTTAGATATTGTAATACGTAGCTGTATTTACATTATCTTTAATTTTATTAAGAACTTCATTTCCTGAAGTAGGAATGATATTGTAATGTGTGAACTAAATCATTGTCAATTTAGCATATGGAATTTTTTATTCTGTTTATATCATTTATAAACACAGAGTTGTATTTACTTAGTACTTCGGTTATACTTCAAAACTTTCCATTATTAGGTGTTCCTGTTATTTTCTGGATTTCACGAAGTGGAAGATTATTACACTCTAAAAATCGAATCACATCATCTATTCATTAAAATAATAATTTAAGTCATGCCATTTCCTTCCTTATATTAATTTTGATTCGTTTTATGAACAGTCGAACATAAATTTAGTTGTTATAGCAATTCTTTCTAAAGTGAGCAATGCTAGGACTTTATCGTTTAATTTATGGTCGTTTCACTTTTTGTTAGAACAACTTAGAAAAAATATACACAGATGGACACATAAAAAATATTAAATTAGATATAGACAAAAGTAGATATCTGATGATTTACAAGTCCATTTGAACCAAGCCTCGACTTCAGGGTGTCGGGCTCACTGCTCTGTCTTAACGTATCTGAAGGCTATTTCTTTATTCATGAATTAACTTTTCGCGTCTTTTTATAGAGATACCTGCGATCTTTGTCTTATTAGATTCAGCCAGCCACATGAAAGTACTTATGCTCAACCAGCCACATGAAAGCCTTTATGCTCAACCAGCCGCATGAAAGTACTTATGCTCAGCCAACCACATGAAAGTACTTATGCTCAACCAGCCACATTAAAGTACTTATACTCAACCAGCCACATGAAAGCACTTATGCTCAACCAGCCACATGAAAGACTTTATGCTCAATCAGCCACATGAAAGCACTTATGCTCAACCATCTACATGAAAGCACTTATGCTCAACCAGCTCATGAAAGTACTTATGCTCAGCCAGCTACATGAAAGCACTTATGCTCAGAAAGCTACATGGAAGCAAGCTTGTAAATTTTTTGCACGTGTGACAATATTATTGTCCAGAACACTATTTTAATTCTTAACACGTGGAATACTAATACCCCCCCCCAGGTGCATAGTACCCGCCGTACCCCTCAGATGACCGGCCCTGATTACGCCATATGGTAATTGGTTCCAATGAATTTCAGATGCTGAATTAGAAGGCAAACATTTGCTGAATGTATTAATTCTATTTAATATATTCTTGATGAACTACAATTATATTTTTATGTAGTAATCCTTTAAGATTACGATTCATTCATCACGCTTCTTATTATCGGTATAGTAATCGATTGTATTACACTATTGTTCATATTGTTAATTTCATTTTTTCTCACAAAAGTAAACTTACTTTTTTCTGAAACAAAATTATTCATTATCAAAATAGAGTCTGTTTATTAACATAAATGGAACAGTAAGGCATTATAGAATACTTATTTTGCAGATAAATTCAGTATAATATAAAACATTATCAACAGAGCTTTTAATATTAAATCTACGCATTGATATTCATGATAGGGAAAATAATTAATAATAACATAATAGGAGATTTATTTTAATGATAGTATTATTAAAATTTAAAGGAATTATGAATTTGAATAGTAATTATTAGAGAAATTTGACTAATCATATTCTATGCAAGCAAAATTTCTAAGTATTCCCATTGACATGAACTTTTTATATTAATTTTTGTTGAAGCGGTTTAATCAAAACAATTGATTTATATGTAAAAAAAAAACAGATAACTGAGCACATTTTGTTTAAAGTGGAATATTTTTAAAAAATAAGATTATTTTAACTTGCAGAACGAATCAAATATTAAAAAAAACTATTTTATCGTTTACATAAATAATTAAATAGCTTTTCGAAAAGGGAAATTTTAACCAAAAAAACATTACTCCAAGAAACTTATTTAGAATATTGTATTTAAACACATGGTTTAATATTTAAACAGACAATACGAAACGTTATGTATTTATTTTGATTTTTGTTGCTATTTATATTTCAACAGTTTCTTTAGAAATATTGAAATAGAGCCTAATATTATCTATAAATACTTAGATATCTTATCAATATTAAAAATTTGCCGCCATGTTATATTATTATTGATATCATCTATATCATTTTATTATAAAGTTAATGATTCTATTGAAATAATATAATTTAAAATAAAATGCATTGTTTTGGACGTTCTTCTAAAAGATAAGTTAAATATTTGTATTTGACAAAGAATGTTTTTACTGAAACTTATCATTTTATTTATTTACTTACACACTTACAAACCATTACTTACTTATTCTTACAAACCATTACTTATTTACTACTTACAAGAAATCATTTATTTGATTTTTATTTACTTACAAACCATCATTATTCAACGAATCATAAATATATTGCATTTTATACATATATTATATTCGCATTTCAATTTTTTTATGGAGTAAAAAATAATTGGACACATCTCTTTTATTTTAAATGCTTAATAAGTATTGCTTTCATAATGTCAAAAAAAAAAAAGTAAAATCCCCGGTTATGTATATTATTTTTCCATTTCTTTTTTTAAAAATATTGTTGCCCGTCTAATGTGTCTTTGAACATATCATATAATTTAAAATCTGTTAAAAGAAATAATGAGTTGGATGAATATCTGAAACAGAGCACTTGTTCATAATTTCACACTACCCGATTCGTCTAGGAACTGACAGTGATGACATAATAGATACCATCTTGAGAATCACCTTCAGCGAAAATTCTGATAAAAATTGTAAAAACTACCCGTAATTGCGTGCTAAAAATGACTTTGTCACAATGTGCCCTTAATCCTTTTGGTTGATTTTACCCAAATTCTTTATAGATATAATTTGGAAGATAGAAATGTGCATTTTGGAATGAATGTTTTAAAGTTGAATTTAATTAAAAAAAATTAAAGCCTTTAGTTCTACAAAATAATTTAAATTTTCATAATAATAATTTTATTTTAAATTTTTTAAAATAAAATAATTTTTATTTTCATAATAATTTAAACTTGCGCTACTATTACTACAAGTTCATACAATGAATATATGCTGTATTTTTGATGTAATAATTTAAGCACATAATAAAAAAGAACAAACTTTACAACAAGTTCGTATTAAGTAGGTAGTATAGTTGTGTGTGGGGGGAGGGAGAGAACGAGCCTTATGCTATGAGAAGTGAAAGACATTCAAAGCGAAAAGTAAACTTTTCTTTCTCAAAATTTAAACAGAATAGAAATGCAAACAGAAAAAAAAATTAACCGTTCATTTTCCAGAGCTTTCATTTGTGTTCAAGTTATTCATGTGAACAGGTTTTTCGTGATTTATGGAGGGGACGACGAGAATTAACAGACTTTGAACATGAAATGTTAGTTGGAGCTAGACGCATGGGTCATTCCATTGCGGATATCGTTAGTGAATTCAACATTCCGAGATCCACAGTATCAAGAGTGTGCCGATAGTATGAAATTGCAGGTATCACATCCCATCATGGACAGCGCAGTGGGCGACCACCTGCACTTAACGACCGAGACCGCCGACGTCTGTGTAGAATGGTCAATGTTAATAGACACGCAACACTTCGTCAAATAACTGCAGGAATCAATGTGGGACGTACGAGGGACGTGTCCGATAGGACTGTGCGTGAAATTTGTCTTCCTTGGGCTATGACAGCAGAAGACCGACCCGATATTAACAGTCATCCCATGACTTTTGTCACTTCAGTGTATATATATATATATACACACTATCTGAGATAGCTTAAATGCTTTCTTATACATCTTTGTCTTTTGGTAGTGAAACATTTATTATCGGTACAACCTAATTACTTTCAATTGTAGTCTGATAATATGGCATCATTCGATTTAGAATTTCATAAATGGTTTTTATACTTTTAATACAAGCTTATATTCCGTTCTGTTTAAAGTTAGAGCACAGTATTGGACTTTTTAATCGAATTTTAAATCTAAATTATTCAGCTCATTGAAAATTAAGTTTATCATTGAGTTTATTTTTCATGTATTAAAAAAATCTTTCACATAGTTAAATATAAACCTAAATTTCATGAATATGGGCTCAGTTAGAAAGTCTGAATTTACTTTTTCTATATTTTCCATTTCTAAAAATTTCCTTAATTTTATTGGAAGGATATCGGTGAAATAAATTTTAACACTTTCCTCTCACTTAGCAATGGTGTACATTACACATTTAGCAGTTCAAGTACCTGGAGTCGCTATGGCGCCTAATATTGATTAATTGCGTCTATTAATGGATCAAAATAATCCAAAGTCGAACTTGATGTTACTAAAAATATAGCTCCTCGCCGAACAATTGCAGTCTTGCATGAAAGAAAGTACATGAAAATGCATTACGCTTTTCTATTTTATCCATTAGCACGTTATTTTATCCAATGTGAAGAATCGATATCTTCATTCATTTATGATATATTAATTTTAAAGTTTCTATGAATTTATCAATCTTATTGCATTTTAAACTTAATATATTCTAAATTTTAGATGGCTTAGTAAAATTTTATTCATTTATTTACATTAACACGATAAGGCCTTTAAAACATCGTGCTTATGCATGTTACATAACACATCATAAGTATGCATCTTACGACATGACTAATGAAATATTCGTCTAAAACACCCTGAAAGGATGTCAGGCTTAAAGTTACCAAATTTAACACTTACTTTTTAGGTAGTAAGTGTTTATCAAGAAAGGAGTTTTAAAAATTTTAATTAGGTATATAATTATAAAATGATCAAATTTTTAGAGTTTCGAACGATAACTTCTGAGCATATAACCGCTCAAAAGTTTTATACCATCTTAAAAATCAATAGATTAGTTTTTTAGTAATTCCACTTTAATTTTCATAGAATTTTCTCCTTACTTTTATTATAATTTTAAGAATATTTTTCAATAATTCCTTCTGTTGCCATAGTTATTCGATTCTTATTGAGATGGGATCAGGTAAATCTTTTGCAGACATGTTTCATTGCCACATAATAATGGAGAAATTTATATATAAGAAAGATTGATAAATTAAGCTTAATACCTTATTATCTCAGCAATATATGTATCTACTAAATCAATATATAATTCTTTAAAGAATTTAGAATAATTTTCGTACTGCATATATATATATATATATATATATATATATATATATATATATATATATATATATATATATATAATGATATAAAAACATAATGATAATGATTTAATATATATATGATTTGAAAATTAACTATGAAACCCTGATTTATTTCGATACCTCATATAGTTTGAAAAACATTAAAATTTTCAATTCAACAAAAATTCTGGCATTAAATTAAACCCAATGGTTTAAAATTTAATGCCGAAATTTTTATATCTACCTTATATATATATACAGCCTTATATATATATATATATACATGTGTACCTACTAAAACAATTTATAATCTATTACAAAATTTAGAATAATAAATATATATGCCTCTGTCTAATGATTTAGAAATTATTTATCAGACAATAATTTAATTGGACGCTTTATATAGTTTGAAAAAAAATTAAAACCATTTCAGGAGAACGGGTGCTCTATATTACATCGCTTGATATATTACTACTTCTATGACGCTCAGCTGTGTTAAATGACCACTCAGAGGTCATTCACTGCTCTTAATTGAAAGAGAGATTGAATATCCGAACACATTCACATTACGGGGACTCTTAAAAATATTTATATCCAGAGTTTCCAGACATTTTTAAAAATATTTTTTAAATTATTAACTTAAAGAATAGTAATGGTAGTAAGAATCCCATTTAGAGTTAAAAGTAGGCCATAAAACATTGAAAAGACAGTTTTGAATTTTTAGTTATGTTTGAGTTATTTTTACTTTCTCTAATTATTTGCTATAAAGTTAAAAATAATTTTATGCATTTCACTCTGTGTACAGATATATTAACATCGCCTATATGTTTTTGTCTTTAAGTTTAAAAACCTATTTTTAAAGCAGATTATTTATTATTTTTTCGTATTTCATTTCGCAAGTGAAAAGAAGGGTTTTTAATGACGAAGTTTAAATAAGAAATCATAATCTTTCGAATTCATCAATTTGATTAAAAAATACAATTTGAAATGAAGTTATGGCTAACCACCTTTAGTGACCAGGTGGTTCGATAAGATTAAGGGTAACTAAAATTTTCAACTAAGATTCAAACTTTGATAGATATCTAATCACATATTTTTAAAAGTCTTGCGCCATTCTGTTTATTCTGTGTTTTCCTTTTATTTTTTATCAGTTGCCTTATAATTCGGATACTTTCAAGTAATACTGATTTTTTTAATCCTAAAACGATGTAAAATGTGGCATTTTTCTTCAAGTAAATAATTCCAAGTTTAAATATAAATTTCAATTTTTTACACATTATATTGTGAGTAACACAGACAATGCTTATTATTTCAGATATTACACTGTACGTACATTTAAGACTTATTATTTCACACATTGTATTGTAACACAATTAACTTTAATTTTTTCATATATTGTATTTTGAATAACACAGTTAACACTTATTATTCTATATATTGTATTGTGAGTAACATGGTTAATACTGATTATATTGTTTGTATTATTGATGCTTATAGAATGGCGGCTAGCATATTAATCACAAATTCGATAGATTTGAAAACAATTTTTTGTCTTCATATTGGTGAATTTTTAACATAAAAAATCTCTTAGGTGACATATTGACAGCTTAATTACGGCTTTTTGTCTAATTGTATGAAAATTCACAGAGGGTCTTCAGGACCCAATTGAGAGGGTCATTTCTTTAAATATATAAAATGAAAATTTGTATTTGATGAATTCTATAACGTAGAAATTTATCGAAATTTCTAAATTTTTGGATGATTGAAGTATTTTTTTAAATTCATGTTTCGAATTCAAAAAAAAAAAAAATCCGCTAAAGGATTACGTTGAAAATCTGAACATGAAGTTACATCCAATGCAAACAATATGTTAAAGCTGGCAGTGTTTGGTAACTTAGCGTATTTTATCAGCCTTCTTTTTTCTTAATTTTGTGAGATACACGTGATTTAAAAGAAATATTTAATTCATTCTTCAGATCGCAGAAAAATCTAAAGATGTTAAAACAACAGCCTTTCTGACAAAATTTTTCTTCTTTCAGGTGTACACCAAATAACGAAAGGACTTCCGAAATGGGATTTTTGAAAATAGATAAGCTGCTTTTGCCACTGAAGATTCACTACTTTCTGTTTATGGCAGGTAAGTTGCATTTGTTTTAAGGTTTTTAAGAAAAATATTTAGAAATAATTTCAAAACTTCACATGTATATAATGTGTTCATTATGATGTAATGCACTCTTTTTCCAAAGAATCTTCCACCCCACCAAACCTTCAGTTTTTAATGCTCCGTTTGTTGTTGTTCAACAGCTATGATAAAAAAAATCCAATATTTCTGAGACTGATTGTGCCTTATGGAGTTTTTACAGGAAATCCAAATCTATTAAACATCAGATAATTCAATAAATACCAGTCACATTTCTCCTCAAATCAGGATACAAAACTACTTATATGGAAGGTATTAAATTTAATTATCAAATTCAATTAAGTAGAAGAAAGAATGTCCATTTTTAGTGCAAATTTTAATTAGCTTAGAATGTTCGACAGATTTAATAGTGTTTAAGATGAAATTTGTCGAAGAACGCATTATGTATTTCTCTTTTCATAAGAGAGATTAATTCTTACATTTCTTTCTTTTTCAATACTTTCTTTTATTCCAGCTAGCTCCTTAACCCCTTCGCGACCAAGGTCCCGTTGACGCGACGCAGCGATTCCACTCTTATCAGCCCAGCGTCGCTTCCACGCGAAGAGCTCCGATTGATACGGAGAGACCAGCGTCGCGTATGCGTAATCGGAACGTTTTATTTGAATTTTTAAATGCTACTAGATGGCGGTAAACTGCAACGGTTTTCACAACATTCGACTCATATGGTATTCGACCTTCATGAACGGGCATTAGTTTCTGTTCTATGCTTCTGTATTTGATATATTTATTGATGTAAACAAAGTGAGAATCACGGCTCTTTAAAGGTCTGGGATTTATTGCGCGCTGTGTTTATATTTTGACTGATAAGTGACTTGTTTATTGCTTTTTTTCGTTAGGAGAATATGGGGGAGTACATTCAGCGGATTATTGCAAGGGGTAAGAGTAAAATATTTATGAATGGTGTTCGGTTTTGGCGGTGTTAGCGGCGTTTTTTTATGTGTGTGTTTCGTAGAAGTTTTGAAATATGTGATGGGAATATAATTTTGTGGATTATAATATGTGATGGGATATAAATTTGGAGTCTTTTTATTAAAATGCTGATTTTATACGAATTTTTTTGTAAAATTAGGCTTAACTGCTTAAAATGCGCGGGCCGGTAGTGACGCTCCGTTTCAGAGCGTTCGGTCCCGTGACTGAGTTTTATTTCCGGCGCGCTGGTCCTCAAGGGGTTAATCATAAAATAAAAATCCATTATCTATCTGAAGGTGAAAAAGTGAAACTTAATATTTTCCTTTGTGAATTATTTAAAAAAAAATCAAATAATTACCTTACAAAATAGAAATGCTTTATGTTATTGACCTAGAACACTAGGTGATTGATTAATTGATTATCATAAGCTTTCATCTGAAGATTTGAAAATTCCCCTTTTTTATGTCGATGTATATTATTGTACATGTTTATGAAGTTGTTGTTAAGACTGTTTATGATGCCATTGGTTGTGCAACCATTTTTCAACTCTTAGAAGAAGCTTCAAGGATTTGTTGATATTTAGTGAAATGCGCATGACATATATAGCATAGTAGATCTGGTTTAGTTTATCAATAACTAATGCAAATAGGTAATTTGTTACATTACCTAAAATTCTGAAACTGAAACGAAAATTGAATGAAATTTGTCTTCCTGATTTTTATTATCGAAGACACTTATCAATGAAACTATTATTATAGTAATAATAATTATTATTATTCATTAGAAGGATTGCTTTCAGTAAAATACATTTATTATTCGTGTTTACTGTTTCGTACTTATTTATCTATATTTCTTTTCTTTCAGCTCTAGCATGTGCCTTACCATTTCGAACAGTCTTTGCGAAACAGCTCGGAATATCAGCAACTGCAGTTGGAGTTATCTTTTTAGCCATTCCATTTTTTAAAATATTAACAAATCCTTTGTTTGGACTCCTTGTGGACCATTTTAAGAAGTTTAGATTAACCATTGCAGTTTTGATGCTAATTGTAGCTGTAACACATGTGATAATGGTATTTATTCCTCCATTAAAAACTTCTGAAGATCTCACATATAATACTCAAAATCTTCAAAGTATTGTTGAATATGTTTGTCCTTCGGAAGATAATAGACCTTACATAAATATATACAATGAATTCCAAACAGTGAGTGATGGCAATTCTCCACAAGTGTCTTGCGAGGTGACATGTCAAGAAGCCTCGTGGCAGATATCTGAATTAACAGAGGAACATGAGAGTTGCGATAAGAATATCAGTGGTGTACTCATAGTTAATTTTAAAATTAGCAATTATAGCTTCGAATTTTCACTTTCTAATGATAGCTACATCATCGCTCAAAATTCTGTAAGGAATTTATCGAGTATTAATGAAGAAAAATTTAAATCCTGGCACCGATCCAAAAAAGTAGGTTGTTCTGGAAAACACAATTGCTTTAGTAATAAGGATCGAATTTTAACAAAAGGAGACTTCAACAAGACTAATAAATTGAAAAACTCAGAATTACCTTTGCATTCGAATCAACAATCGAATTTAACTCTTTCGTCCAATGTTGTTGATGCCAAACAGCACTACACTTTTATAGCAGAAAATTTATACATGATCCAATCATTAGATAACTACTCTGATTGCCTTTGTAAACAGCGATTAAACTGCTCCACTTCGAAATGTAATTACATTACCAATAAAAAGGAATTAGATTCAGAGAGTGAAGATGAATTTCTTTCTTATCAATTCTGGTCATTATTCTTTTTAATAGCTATATCAAGTACATTTTTCTGTGCTGTCTTGTTTCTGATAGACGCTATGTGTTACGAAATGCTCAGCAATTCTAAAGAAGATTACGGCCTTCAGAGATTATGGGGCACCATTGGTTGGGGCTTAGGTGCTCTTGCTGGAGGATACCTTAATTACTTAATAAGTCCAGATTCAACAAATATAGATTATTCGTTAAGCTTCTATTTACTCGGTGTTCTGATAGTAATCGATTTATTCCCTGTGTATAAGCTTCAGATTGGCGAAGTCAAATATTCTCCTAATATATGCAAAGATATATGGTCACTACTTTCAAAACTCGACATAGCCATCAATATTTTTATAGTTTACACTATTGGTGTTCTTTCCGGGTTGTTATGGAATTATCAGTTCTGGTTCATGGAAGAAATAGGAGCTAGTCAAGTTCTTTTAGGACTGTCTCAAACTTTCGAATGTGTTGCTGCCGAGGTTCCCTGTTTCTTAATTTCCGGATGGGTTATCCGAAAAATCGGGTACATAAACTGTAACAGTCTGACGCTTTTTTGTTTTGGTTTGAGATACCTGTGCTTTGCCTTTATGTGGGATCCATGGATGACTCTGCCAGTGGGATTTTTCAACGGCCCTTGCTTTGGCATCTTCTTTGCTGCCATGACTATGTACGGCAAAACTGAAGCACCACCAGGAACAGAAGCTACAGTTCAATCCCTATTAGCAATGTCTTTTGAAGGAGTGGGTAAGAATGATTTAAATATCAGATTTTTTTTTAAGATAAAGGGTTAAATCGATAAAATCTAAAACACTAATTTCTACTCACAAGTGAACTTTTACAAAATAGCTTTTTTTGATAATTTATGTTTTGAAATAAAATGCTGGGTATCCCAATTTAAAGTTACCCTATTCAGAGCTACATACCTCAGTCACTATTCATCCGAAAATTCTGAAATTTTGGGTAAGCCTTAATAAAAAGATGGAAAAGACATTTTGCTGAAAAAAAGTTAGTTCCGATTGTCGCAACTAGAGGGCGTATTATAAACTATTTTATTATAAGAATTGCACATTAGCTTGGAATTAATACAAGTCATGTTCGATATGATGGCCACCACTGTCAGTTACCCTCTGAAATCTGAAAATGGCATGTTCAACAGTAGAGCGTAGTGTCTGCGTTGAAATATTGAACACTTGACTGCAAATACTTGCTTTAAGATCAAGCAACGTTCTCGGGTTGTCACGGACAACCAGTTTTTTCAAATATCCCCTGAGCCAAAAATCGCATGGATTAAAGTCTGGGGATCGAGCAGGCCAACCATTACTGAAGTGGCAACTTATTACTCTTTCTTCTGTAAAATGTGTTTTCAGAATATTTTTAACACAATTTGCAGTGTGTGGAGTCGCACCATCCTGCATAAAAAGCGTTCGGTCAAGACACTGGCGTGATTGTGGAGCCGGAACAACTGCATTCACCAACATCGATGTATATCTCTCTTTCTTGATAGTGCATGTCACTGCACCTGATGGAGTTTGTTCCTCGAAGAAGTACAGCTCCAGAATAAAAGAAGCATTAAATCCAAACCATATTGTTACTTTCTGTGAATGTAACGGAACATCTAGGGATGCTCTGTGGCCCAAATTAGGCAGTTATGCGTATTCACCGAGCCGTCTAAATGGAAATGAGCATCATCGGACTACAAAATGTTCCAAGGCCATTCAGAATCGACCTCACACCGAGCAAGAAACTGCAGTAAAACCGTTAATCGTACGTCAAAATCTTGTGGATGCAGCAAATGAAATTTTGTATGGAAAATATTGTAGGATATTCCTGAGGATCCTATACATGGTGGAATGTGGCCTACCCAACACTGTTGCGACATGGCGAACACTACCGCGGGCAATAAAGTTGGATGTTTTGTCCTCTTCCACTTGAAGTTCAACCTCCTCTACGACTTCTGATGGAACTGATTTCCTTCCTCTTCCAGGACGAACACCAAACGATCCTGTTTCTTCAAATATCATTATCATTTTCTTTAATCCTTGAGACGTCATTGGACCTGTTCAAAGATGCTTCGAAATCCGAAATTTTCCTTAAGGCTGCTGGTGCTGAATCGTGGTTTTGATAAAAATAGTTTGACTAATAAAGCGCAAGTTGGCAAACTTAAAATCATTTTGAGTCGCGAACACACTCGCATGAAGTTTTCAAAGAATGCATTCCCTTTTATATTGGCTAGCTGTTAAGTGACGTTGCAACATTTGCATATGCTGTGGTTTTAAATGTTTAGTTAGTTGGTTGATTGAATTAACGTCGTACTAGAGCTGCGCATTGGGTTATTGACGACGGTACGGAATCTATAGCGTCGGACAGACCCGCTTTACATGAATATGCCCTCTAATGGCAACATTTGGAAATGAAATTCTTTTTAGCAAAATTTCAGAATTTTCCGATGAATAATTACTGTGGTATGTAGTTCTTAATAGGGTAACTTTAATTTGGGACACCCTGTATATATATATATATATATATATATATATATATATATATATACAGACTTCAGCCAATTTCCACGAAATAAGTTTTTAAAATCTGTATAGAATAAATTGTAACTGAATGACTAAAGTAAGGCTTTGAATTTTCAATTAGTGTATGCATATTTCTCACGTATTTGCAACTATTAAAGCAGTTTGGGATGCGTTTCAGATTGTACAGCTTGGATATTAGATTCAAAAGCTGGCATGGATCAAATAAACAAGATCTAATTTCAATAAATTTCCCTTTCTAAAAGTGTAGGTTTAATTCAAAAACCAGAAATAAGAAAAAAAAGTAGGTAAACTTAATCTCTTCTTCCTAATATTTTATAACTTTCTCTACTGCATCTAGTTTCTACTTGGAAGGGTTTGTTCGCTAAGATTTATTCAACAGTGATTGAAAACGATTATCAATATTTCTAAATTTGATAGCAAATTTGAGTACTTGTTTATTTTCACTCTTTCTGCCATAAATTGCCAAAAAAATAACATGTAATCGCTAACCATCTTGGCATCTTTTGTATAATGAAAACGACATAACTGAGAATTTCCACGAGAACACAGGAATGTAATCAATTTGGCATCTTATTTGATGGAACCTGGTGAACTTGACGTAATCTAAAAATCGTCATATCAATTATTTTGGCGATCTGTGCTTAATTTGAAAATTTTCATGGGAAATCAAAGACCAAATCACTCAAATTGATGTCCAGAATAGACTCTCTGTTCACAACAATCAATCCAAGACTTCTAGGATTAGGAATTCGATACATTTGTGTAGACATTGTTTTAGTAACTTCAACTTCATTAAAAGGTTTCGTGTATGTACATACATAATAATTATGATAAGATTTAATTTTAATGCTACTCCATTTCATTTCCTTATAATACTTAATAACTCTCATATATTGGTGAGTGTCAAATATATTTATTGTAGCTCATGAGTTACCAATCTTTAAAGATTCCAAATTTTACTTTAAAAATACCTATTATAAGCATATTATAATTAAAAAAGTGCGTAAAATCGATGATCATTCTATTATTTCAACAAATTTCAATTAGTTTCGGTTTTGAAATTTCAGTAAACTCCTTTCATTTCAATGAAAAAGTTAAAGGAAAAATAAAGCAAATATTTTTTGCCCTAAATTCTAATTTCTATATCTATTTCTACTACTAATAAAGATGAATGAGCAATCGTGTGTGTGTGAGTATATTCTTATTGACATACAACACATCAGACGATTAAACTTAGAATTAGCAAATTTGGCAGTTGTAAATACACATCTCGGAGCAATATCTCAAAAAAATTAAATAACTAAAAATTAAGAGAAATTCTAACAATTTTTCCTGATAATTCAAAAAAAATTTTTTTCAGCAAAACTAATTACAAATTTTTTTAAAAAAAATTACTTCTACTGACACCAATATAATTGTCGTGTAAAGTTTTCTGAATTTTGGTGCCAAAAAATAGTTTATTTCGCATAAGTTTAGCTGAATTTTGTCGTTTTCCTGTAATAACTTTAGAAAATATTGCGCAGTATTAAATTTTAAATTTCAAAATTTTTAAAAGAATCTTTTTAATGATATCAATTTAATAGTCATGATATACTTTTTTCTAGGAGTTTGGCATTTAATTACACCCCCCCATATTATATATATATATATATATATATATATATATATATATATATATTAACAAAATAAGCCGAGCAAAAAGCAACACAACTGAATCGAAATTACAACCAATAGAAAAAGAATCCAGCCTGAAGACTTTCTCAAGGGTCACTCTCAGGCAAGGATTCAAAATAAGTTTTTTTTTCTGTGAGAGGTATCGGACAATGTCCAAAAATATTGACCCCTCGTGACTCGAAAATCCTCCGAAAATTAAGGCAAAAGAGACATATCAATTTTAACAGCGAAAAACACAAAAACGAAGCAACATTACAAACATCACCAAGTAAAACAAAATATATAAAATAAAACTACTTTAGTAAAAGAATTTTTGAATAAAGTACATTTGAATAGTATTTTGATATCATGGAACTTTACTAGTATGGCTCACATATAAAGGGAAAATAACAATTGTAGGGTTGTTAAATCAACACAACTTTATTATTTGTCATAATTTCATGATTAAAAATATCATCTTGTAAGAATCATGCATATTAATGACAGAAATTTAATTGAAACACTGACATTACTCCCAGCAAATTAGAAGGTCGACAAAAGCAGCTAATATTGATATCAGATTCCTACCGCTTTCATTTTGTAAGTGTTCGATTTTCTTTTTTTCTTGAAAACTAAGGTAAAAAGATTAAGGATTGAAATTAATAAGTTTAATGATTAAGGATTAGTACTATTAAGGTAATTAAAGATCTGTATAGCTACATGAAAAATAAGAAAGTGAAATTAAACCAGTCTATCAGTTCATTAAGTAACCATGAAAGTTAAAAGATGTATTATATGGGCAGTTACATTTTTTTACATGATACAATTTTAAATATTTCCTTAGGGGAAATCATGAACATTAAGTTATATATAAGATATTTAATCGAAATTAATTACAGCTTTCCCGGCGAGTTAATTGGCTGCAAAAGCCGGCTAAATATATTTCGGAAATAAAGCATATTTTAAAAAGTAATAAGGTATTATAAATTTTTCTTATGTTTATTTTATATGTTATTTTAATACGTATTGTTCAGGTATTTCTGTGTTTATGTATTGTGTTTATAAAAAATGCGCTGAAAAATAATTTATTGTCTGAATAGCTTTCTCAATTCTCATAACATAAAAGTATCATGTCATTAGCCAAAACCCTACGTTGACAAATCTTTATTTAGGATCCTTTATGAATTTAAGATATTTGTACCTTTTGTATTAAACAGAAGTTTTAAGATTTTTAAAATTCCATTCAGAGGTTGCATTTACTTCATAAATATGAATTTTTTTCCATTTGCAGGTGCAGGAACGGGAAGTATACTGGGTGGCATTGGCTTTGACAAATTTGGCAGCAGGAAGACATTTCTGTTCTCAGCCATCGTTAGTTTTGTACTGTTTGTTATAAACGTTCTATTACATATTTTTGTCCTGAGACGACGAGTTGAAAAACCACCTGTAAAGTCAAAATCGACACCTAAAGGAAGCACAACGAATTTATAGCTAGTTCTTAAAATAGAAACTATTCAAATCTAATTCATTGATAGTGGCTATACAGCCGAATTTATATTTTATTAAAAATATTGTATATTATACATTTACTTAAATACCTTGCAGCCCCTCGCCTTTAGCATCTGAGCTACAACATCTATAATCATGAAAATATTGTTCAAAGGTAAGTTTACACTAATAAAATGGTTTAAATTTCCATTAAATCACGTATGTTCAAATATTAGACTGCGCATGTGCTGCAAGAGCGGACAATAGCATATTCTTGTCTTAACTGAACAAACATTTGCTATCATACAGTTTCTGCCCATGCATGGGATTGTAGCTGCCAGAATGTAAACCCTTCTTAATTATAGTAAAACAGCTATAAGATCGGACCATTTACAGCGACATGTGGCAAAAAACTTTAGAGTGTGCATTCCTGTCTTAAAACCGGTACAAGACAGGCAGTGGAGTGTCATATATTTTTCAAATTATAATGATTTTCGCTGTGATTTTGGAGAAGTAGAACCTAACTTAAAGGTTTTTCAACCAGGTGGCGCATAGCCGTTATACTACACGTTGAGATCTCTATGATGATTATTAATGGCGGATGTAAGTATTTTCAGGCAGAAGGAAAAGCATCTTTTGAAGCTCCACTTTTAATCAGCTAATGAATTTAATTTCTCATTTCAGTAATTTTTGCTAACCTAATCAACATATTAATGATTTATTTAAGTTTTTTTTTGTTCGTTAGTTTTATGAAAGAGCATTATTTCTCATTTATTTGATTATACAATAGATTTGAATAGATATTCCACTATCCACAGTTGTATACAATTTTATTAAAATAGACTTCGGCTTTATAAGGATTGTAAATTTTAGAATCAGTATATCATAGCTAGTATATATACGCAATGAAACTTATTAGAACTTAATCAATAACTCTTAATAAACAGCTAAAATTATCCTAGCATTTCATAAATTTATTTATTAAAAAAATCTGGTATTAAAGTTTTTAAATTCATCTGTATGTGGTCCTCTTTCCTGTTAGCTGCCTTAAGCGGCTATCTTATCGGAAATTTGCCGCTGATGACAATAGATGCTGTCGTTCAGATGTTAAAGATATATGTGACAGGATTTTAAAAGGACATCCTTTATATAAAATCCTTTTAATTTTTACCTGCAATTTTATGTCAGAGGAGAAGATATTGTAAAATGTTCATGTACTTAAACCATTGTAATATAAATGTAAATATGTAATTGAATAATGCAATTTTAAAAAGAACATGGCGTGATTGAATTCATTTAAGTGAACGAACGTAGTTAACAGTAATGCCTGATATTATACGAAAAGAGAATTACACACACACACACACACAGTATAAAATGGAATTCTCCTGAAAGCGCCTATATGTTAGAACCACAAAAAATCGAGAAATTATTAACAGATATTAAAGGTATTTATATTTTGTAGAGGATTTATTGCGGGTGGTTTTAGTAAATTAAAGTCATATGAAAATAAAAAAAGGAGTATGATAATTGAGATTTTAATTATTCTGCGCATGCGTGAAAACCTCAAATTGTGGTGGCATGTATATATATACCATTGCAAGAGCAATGATATACATATGCGATACATTTCTTTGTGGACGTGTGATTTTAAAAAGCGATTCAGATATCTTTTAAACAAAAGAAAGGAAATTCAACTTTAGATGGAACATATTAAATGCCAAAAAGCTTCATTTGTTGAGCGATAAGGAAAAATGTAGAGAAAAGAAACGTTCGGTTAGCGAATATCAGAGAAAGAATGTCCACACTTAGGGAAGGAGAGTCTTTTGATGAGTGAAATAACCACCTTTCTTTAAATCTCACTGCAATTGAATTGCGGGGACAGAATGATTTTTTTGAGGAGCGGAATAATCGTATGTCTGCTGGCAGAGAAAGAAATTTAAATTTGAGACAAAAGAGAAGAAGTGAAAAAACAAATATAAATTTTAAAACAGCTTTTCTATTGTATATTTTAATGGATTGTTTTTGTTTTTTTTACAGATACATCATATTTTTACCTTTTTAACTGTCTAAATATTTTTTAATGTGTGCTATGAAAATTGTTTTGTAACTATTTTTGATAATTTCTAAATATATTTTTATGCTTGTTTGATGTTGCGCAATATGCCCATATCATATCGGGTGGAGGATAGGGTTAAGTTTAAAGTTAATTTTTCTTCTCGGATGTTATGCCACGGACAACGCTATGCGAGAACTAATAGTATACACATAGAGTGTGTGTGTGTGTGTGTGAGAGAGAGAGAGAGAGAGAGACGAATTTAAAAAAAAAATAGTGGCAAGGAAAAATCTTAAAAAGCTAAACAACTGAAAAATAAATGGAAGCAGCGAGATACCGATTGTGCAGAAAAGAAAAACACAAAATCAGATATCATGATTATTATTATTGTCTTTTGAATAAAAAACTTTTCCTATACTTAGATGAGAAAGTTAAAAAAAAATCTCGATTTGTTAGTGAGCAAAAAATAAATAAAAAGATCTTAATTTCCAACCTGATTTCAAATTTTTATCAAAATAATAATGATGCTCTCAAAAATTGCGTGTAAAAAAAGATAAATCTCAATTTTTCCCAATATTGTCATAATTGAAATTCAATTTAATTAGGAAAGAAACGTCTTTCTTTCGTTTGAGATCAAGTAACAAACGTAAACAAACACTCGTAAAATAAACTTGAACTTAAAAGAGAGCAATTATTAAATGATTTGATTTTGTTAATATTTTTTGACTTTGAATTATTTTATGAAGTATATGGGATCATTTCTAACATATTTTCGGGTTTCGAGATGCTACTTAAGCTAGAATCGAATTTTTCGTAACAGAATGTAATCATTAATACATATGAGAATTTAAAAACGTTGAAATTCAGTGTGGTAAAATATTGACTGAAGTCTTCTCTGGTCATACATGCTTCGTTTTAGAAATGGTTTCGTATTTGTATGCAATATCTGTTCATCCCACATATTTCTCGTAATCAAAGTTTAAAGCAATAAGATGGAAAATACTGTGATTTATTATAAAGCAATACAATCCTTTCATTATTTCCAAATGAGTAAAAATGCTTTAAAGTTTAGGGAACAAACAAGCATATTAATATGGAATATTATGGAAATAAGCATTATATATATAACATAAATTATAAATAAAAAATAGCATGCTTACATTAAGAATTACATCATAAAAATGGAATAGTGATATTTTATTTACAGATAAGACATTCACAAAATTGCGAATGTATTGAAGTAGACCAAACATAAAGTTTTATTCAAAATTTTATTACAAAATTTCATTTTAAAATAATTTAAAATTTTGCTCGGGTTTTAACATTGTCTTGAGAATAAAACTTTTACCTAAAGTACAGAAAACTTTACTAAGTAAAAGATAAATTTTATATAAAAAAATCATCATGTCTTATTCTACCTGTTTTTGATTTTTAATTAAAATTTCAACTAAGTCCTAATAATTTTGTAAAGGCTAAAAGTCAAGGAATGTACTGAATAAAAAAAGGCATTGAATTCAGATTTTTAAAAAATGCTTTTAACTTTTTTCCTAAATAGGATTTTTTTTTTTTATTTAATCTTATTCCACAGAATTGTTCGTGCATTTTATTCTTATACTTATAACATCGTATATTTTACATAGACATTATTTAACTTATACTAACAAAAAGTATCTCTTTCCACTGTTATCAGTTACGTAATTACAGATGTTCGTTTGTTTCCAAAAGTGTAAATGCTCACTTTTAATTCGGAAACGATGCTTCATTATGTTTATGTAATTTTTTTTGAAATTTATATTTTTTAAGATCCATTCTGAAATAATGAATATATTAAAAAAAATTAAGGATTCATTTTACTTTTTACTTCTCTTACCCACAGGAAAAGGAAAAGTCTAAAAATAAGAATATGCATTTAGTGATGTCAGACAGAGATCCTTTGATGGATTTTTTTATAGCTTAAAAGTCGCTATTTTCCAATGTTTGAAATACAAAATAAAATCAAGATTTTTCAAGGAAACTCTTTCTTATAAAGAAATTCGGGGTCATAATATTATGATACTCTTGAATCATAAAGCTTCCGATATCCTTTCATCGAATTTTTTTTATATTGGTTTTTTTATAACTGTTAATACAGATCACTCGATCACAGTTGCGGCAAAAATTCAGTGTAGAATTGCACTGTCGCGCAATATTTGATCATAAATATTTCAATGTTTAACGATCATAAACATTGCATCAATCAATATCTACCGACATGCAAAAAGGATTTGAAGTTCATTGATCAATGCAAAGGTATAAGAAAAAAAAAATAAACGTACATTTGCTTCATAAAAAAAATCAGGCCTTGTCAGAAAGTGAAACTTACCAAAAAGATAGTTCATATTGAAAAATTCCAAAAATATGAACTGTTTCTTATTTGTTAATATATTTTGCATAATCATTCAACTTTTGCATG
>JAPMOQ010007156.1:14707-83252 GCA_026543055.1 Argiope trifasciata | reverse complement strand
ATAAATGCTGTGAGAACTGGTCACTTCAGTTGCTTTGAAAAGTCGCTTCAAATAATGATTACCCTCTCAAAGAACAAAAAATATGACCCAACCTGACCGATAAGACTTCATCACGCATAACTTTTTTATCAGTACTCAACATGCATAAAAAAGCAGTAAAATATTATATACTTCGCATTATTTTAAGTCCATAAAGATCTTTGTAACTTGTTATATAAGCAAGAACATAAAGTCTTTGTTATATCTTTCATGCGTCAAAGTTATAAAATTATTTTCATGTATTCCGTAATTTCTGATATCAGATGTGAGTACAGAGGATTCCTTTTTTTTTTCTTTCTTATCTGTCTGTTATGCAACTGAATCAATTGGAAACAAAAAGACTCCGTATCTGATAATTTTAGTTTGATAAGTTAATGATGACAAGGAAATGTAGAAGTAAACTATAAAATTCATTTTTGTCGCTGATCTCTAAACCTTTGAATAATATCCCAAAGAATAAAATTTCCCTAACGAAACGATGCTTTTAAGAACATACTGGTTCTGCATCTAGCGTATTTGTTGAGAGATTTCTACATAATGAAACAAGCACAAAATTTGGGAATCAGAAGGTTAAGGTTGTTTTAGAAATTACAGGTTGTTATATAATTTGTCTCCAGGCTTGTTTCTAAACTAGTATTTTCTAAATGAAGCGGTTTGTTCCAGACGGATGTAAACAGTTCTTTGAACGAAGCAGAACGATTTCGGATGCAACTTGTTCTCGGAATTCGCGATCAGCATATTAATAATGTTGATGATTTTCAAATTAGGCTTGGGTGGAATATGAGCTAATTTTGCAGTTTGAAGTATCAAATCATTCTATTGTAAAGAATCTTCGTATCTATTCTTAGTAAGTAAGCAATTTTTGTGGATATTTTGTTTTAATAATGATATTTATAAATAATAATCAACAAAATGAATATACATAAAGGTTTATAATATAACCAGGATACCAAATATATATTTAATTACTATGCATATATTTTCTGTATTTTGATAAATATAAGATAATTAATTTTAAAAAGAATATAAATAAGATATTTAAAATATAATGCAAAGGAAATGTGTTTTTCAAATATTATCTTAATGTTTTAATTTTAAATTCCTGTAACTGATAAACTAAGAGGCTCATTTTTTAAATATACTTTGGCAGCTATTTGATTTAATTGACAAATATTTCTTTTAACTCTAATATACAGGTAAAAAATATGGCTGTTTTTAATGAGGAATATTTCTTAAAAATAGCTTTATGCTCATCAAATAAAAACTAGTATTATATATTCTCTATATTTATTTTAAATATTGTATTAATATTATTTTTTGGTTACTATGAAGGTTTATTTATAAATTTTAGTTTGTTTAATATTAAGTTACAGATTTCATGCTTTAAGAATGATTGAAATTTTTAGATCGTGTTTAAATTGAATATTCAAAGATGCTTTTATATTGTATTGAATAGACTTTGGAATACAGAATCACGTCTTTCTATATTTGATTTATTCTGAACAATAACTTAGACATTGCGCAACAGCTAAAGTAACGGACATCGAACCAAAATACCCCGATTTCACCCAAACATCTGCGACAGTTTAGATGTCATTTCTGCGAGAGATGCAAAGTGAGATTTTGACAGCCTGTTGTCGATTTGGATAATTTTCTGCCGGATATCATAATAACATATCAATATTGCATTCATTTTTTTTCAGCACTTAAATTTGTATAAGAAACATGCCATCTATTAATTCATCTATTATGAATAATTTAAGAGTTATGACATCAATATTACTGTTCGCATATTTCTCAAAAGTATTGTGGAAGTTGATGGGTAAATTTCTGCCTGCCATCACCAGCTGAATAAAATAGAAATCAATTTTCAACGATCAATTTCTCTTCATTTCTTAAATTAGCAGCAAAAAATTTGCCATTTATTAAAGCATCTAATTATCTTTTAAACCATCTATAATTTAAGAGTTATGATATCGATATGACTGTTCACGTACTTCTAAAAAGTAATGGCGAAATGAGAAGCTAAAACGCATAATTGAAATTTTGCATCGTATAAATAAAATATTGTTCATTTATGCAAGGGTGACAAATGAATTGGAACTAGAATGAAGTGGCGTGTAAACATAAGCGGGATTTACATGTGTGCTGTATAAGCGGTACTTCACTTTAGTTATTTTTCTGTGTTGTAAGTTCTAAGTCGTTAGTTACTAAGTTGGAGTAATTTTAAATTTACAGTTGAAAAATTAATCGTAATTTTATCATGATATCTTAACTTTTGATCATACAGTTGTCCTAAAATAACTATCAGTTACTTTAAATTAAAAACTAAACTTTTCAATGATATCAAGTTTACTACTGTTAACAATTTTTTCTTTCATTTGAATTTTTATTCAAAATATTTTAATTATAACTTGTAGCAATATTTTTCATTGATTTAGTTTGTGTTTATGCTAGAGTAAACGACATTAAATGATTTTTGAACTCCTTATAGCGACGACGATATTAAATACATTTTTGAACCCATTATAATTGCATTGTAATGAAGAACACCAATTCTAATGCAGTTTTACATCTTAGGCATTAGAAAACATGGATAAATTTCAAATAAACAAGAAATTACTCCCAGTTAAAGCCCATTTCTTTATATGCAATGGTGGTAAGTGTTTTTGGATATATTTATCGTATTGAAGTTTTCTTATAGATATTACAAAATATCTATTATGTTGTTGACACACAATCATTCAACTATATATTTCATCATTTCCTCAATATACATTCAGTTTCGCGAAAGGGACATATAGTTACTAAATAGTATATTATTTGTAAATAAAACTCGATAACTTCATATTTCATATCTTGACAACTTAACGAAACTTTTAACAAAACTACACAAATATTTTGAGAATAAACTTATTTTTCAAAAAATCGTCAATAAAAACTTAACTTTACAGATGTCATGGGATATTTTTAAAAAGCTACAATTCAATAAGTATAGTAATACTTCGATAACTTCAGTACTTAAATGGATATCTTTTATCAACCATAATAAGTTTCAAACCTTTAGACATTGATTGCAATAACTATTTTTAAATTTCTAAGGTCAATATCCTTCCTTGGATTGTTTTATGGTTTACATTTCTTTTTAATGCCACGTTTTTGAACTCTAACCTTTTAAGTTTATATAACCTCGTATGATCAAATGGTTTTTAATTCAGAGGTGTTGTTACAAATTCCTGACAATTATGCAGAATAAAAGTTGAGCATTGTACTCTACATGCCTCTTGATTAAAAAAAAAGAATGAGAGAGAGGTTCAAACCATTGCAGAAATTTTTGGATTACAATTATAATTTTTTTAATAATTTGTGAAAGAAAATTAGCCATTGAGAAACAAATTACTTAACCATACAAGAACATCTTTATTTCTATTCTTTAAAGTTTAAAGTAAAGTCTTAAACCTGAGTTTCTTATTTTCCTACGTAAAATCATTAAATGTCAGTCACAACAGAAAATGCTAACTTATTCCTCTGTAAACAAGATGTTACTTCTTTATTTGATACTTCCTTTAGTAAGATTCTTATTTTTTTCTGATTTATTTCATGAACAAATATATCGTTCTTTTTTTCTTTCTGGCAGTAGCCCATTTATGCGAATTAATTTCAACGTTAGTTGCTTCGTTACATTCTATAGAAAATTTTACAAAATTCTAATATGGATATTTTATTTCCTTTTTTCTGGATGATCATTTCTTGATTCAGTTTAATTTTCCTTTTTCAAAGATATATGATGATGAATTATTTTATCATTTTTGAGGGCAAAAAATTTAGTTTTCAAATGTAGTATTGTTTTGTATGCTTAATAAACGTAGAATTTTTTTGGGAAATAAATAAGTTAAGTAAAACTTAAACAAGATCTAAAATACAGCTTTGTGTAAAAATAAAAATACTTTGTAATTATATTTTTTTTTTCTGTGAGTTTGATCGAAAGTGTGTTGGTATAGAAGAAAAGAAGTCACTTCCGCTACTTTTTTTTTCCTCCGTTCACATTTTTTTTCCAAATTTCTTGAATTTTTATCACAATTCTTATTATCAAGTGTAATATCCATTATATCAAAAAAAATGTTATTTTAGATTAACTTCTTAGAATAAAAAAAGATTAAAAGGCTCTTCAAAGAAATTGTTCAAAATTTTTTAAAGAAAATTTGCAGAGAAATATTCAAACTCTAGTTTTGTCTCTAACGATTATATTAGTTTCAATCAAGAGACATATATATTAGAAGAAGTTAATTTGTGCATTAAAATTTATTTTTATTATTGTTCTATACAATGTACGATTGCAAAGCTGAAATTTTTAAGATAATTTTTAATGCTTAACAAAATAGGAAGAAATCAAGACTAAACAAAACTGACTAAAAAGAAAAGGAATTAAATCGTCTCAAACATAATCGTCTACTTAACAATTACTCATGTAATTGTTAAGTCCATTAATTAGAATGAATTAATACCGCTAGAAATAATTTTGGTTTCACAACTGCAAGCGGTGCTCCAACTTGTGCAGTGTGCCCTTGAAAACTCTTTAAAACTTTGTATAGTTACTAATATTAAAATCTAATTAGAAGTTTTGAAAAAAAACGGGGGAGGGAGCAGCCTTTGTTATTTTCTGTGCAAACACTGTATCTTAAAACATACATCTCAGAAATGAACCTCAGTTTAATAACTTATACTTTGTATACAAAAATTTCCTTATTAATTCAGTATTACAATTAATGTATAAAGTATAACTTACTTTATATTTTTCAAACTCTAAACTTACTGAAATAATTTGAACAGTTTATTTCGAGCTCATTATTTTACTCTTGAGAGTAAGGAAAAGTATTTCAAGACATTTCATCTATCTATAAAACTGATAACATTAGTAATAGAAGTCTTCGAAACAAGGAACGCTGCTACCATTATTCTTCTAGAATTTTGGAAGCTTTCCTTTTTTTCTGAATTACTGATTCAGAATCATTTGATGCAAATTCAAGCATGAGCCATAAATTAAAAAATTTTTGATTCATAATCTATAATCTTTGCTTTTAATCCATTCCTACTATCCTTTCAATGATAATATATCAAAACTCGATGCCTTCATTCTTTTAAGAATGAAATTAAAAATTTGCATCAATTAAAATTTAATGTTATAATTCGATATATTCAAGAATAATAAATTTGGAATTTCTTTCAATGTCGTTACTCTAAATTCTAAGTCAAATTCATAATAAAATGAATTCGTTTATTATATTCGCTTTCCGTTTAATTTATGAATATCCTTTTATATAATTTAGTTTCCAAATATTTGAACAAAAATCTATAAATAAATCAATGCCTACATGATATTTGAAGAAGAATTCATGTCTTTGAGTAATTTTTTTCTCAAATTGTGCCTTTTTAGGAGAATTGTATGGAATTAAAATATGCTTTTAAAGTTAAATTGTAAGCAAGTTTACATGTGGTATTTGCAGTCTATTCTTAATTCATTTTCAATTCTTTAAAGGCGAATTTTCAAAACATTGAGACAAAAATTCTTAAACTTTTAAAAGAGTACAGGCACGTGAAGTCGAATCATTTTTTAAAAAAATATGCAGTTGCAAGTTGACGTTGGATCTTTAAAAAAGCTGCACTGGACATATATTTTATAGGATGGTTAATATTTCAGCCCTAATTCAAAGGGGATTGTAATGAACGTGCAGAATTAGCAGTTGTTGGTAAAGCATACGTTACAAGCATTCGACATAATAATGTTTGTCTTCAATAATTGGATAACGTTCTGAAATTCATTCCAGTAGGCATTCGCTCTGAAATGAGTTTTCAATAATACAGAGCACTAACACGTTTCTGATAGATTCGTATTATTTCGGTTTAAAGAAATGAACCGTCATGTCTGTCTCATAATGTAACCTCCGACTTGTCCCTAGTATTATTTCCTGTGTGGATCTATAAACAATATGATTTAAGAAACTATTATGCAGACCAATAAAAGCGTCGTTAAGAAAGGGATTGAAAAATGTACTCGATCCGTTGGCTGTATGCCATTTTAAAACTGCCGAACTATTCATTTTTAGCAGTGACGAAGCTTGCGTTACCATGGATAACATTTGTCCTGAATATTCGCTTCAGGCATACATTTGCTGAAACACCGTTTCTGCGTTACACTATTAGCAATGTAATATTGTTTATTTTACTTAAACACGCATTATTTTATCCCTACAAAAATATGTTGCATCTCACTTGCGTCACTTAACATGTTGTGGCGTATTTTATGTTTATACAATGTTACTGTAATTGTTCTAATTGGGTTGCAAAGCGTAATGTGCAACAAATGCTTTTGTGGGAAAATGATGACACTTACATGCTCTGTAAAATCTTTTGACTCACATTACAATGCAAACTGAATATTTCAAGCAATAACTTTTAAGTTGTGTGTGTACACTCATGGGATGTCCTAAAAATAAGAATAACAAAATGGGGAATAACGATATAAAAGGGTTGGACGCGCATTACATATAAATATTATCAAAGTTATTTTTCAAAATTTATCATTTAAAGTTATAAAATTCATTGGAAAGAGACAAAAGCAAGAACAAAAAGGAGAGATTGACAAGGTATTCAAGGCTAGCACTATTAGAAAAGTCGGATCCCAAATAGTAAGACAAAGAATCGAAAAACTAATTACATACAACTTATATACAATTTTATGGATTCATACAAATACAACAAAATACAAGAAATTTTACAACAATTTAGATTTTTAATGTATTCATGTAATTAATAATCGGAAATCTATGAAATGCTTTGTTTTTTTAACTACAGCTTTGGCAGGAGTGATTGCTTTCCTGTCCGTGTATGCCCAGCAATTGGGAATCACAACAGATGCCATAGGAATAATCTTCGCTACCATGTCCTCTCTGACCGTTGTCTCTAGACCACTGCTCGGCGGTCTGGCAGACCACTTCGGAAAACTGAAATTGGTGCTTGTGTGCCTCGTTCTCATGAATATCTCAGCAGACTTGGGAATAAATTTCATTCCAGAAGCATCTTCAACAATCACAAATAATTCTCTGATTTGTTATCAAAATACTTCCTACATTCTTCAAATTGATGCAGACAGTTGTAGAAGAAATACATCCCTTTGTAATAATCTCTGTGTCTCGAAATGCTATCGCTGTGAATCTAGCAATTCAACTTGCGATGATATTGCATTCTCAGAAACAGTATTAGATGAACATTCATGGAACGCAGAGTTTTCAGATAGTATATCTGATTGCATTGATCAAATAACAGACTGTTATAATACTACGACAGGTAGTTGTGCAGAATTGAAAGATTCAAATGAAGGTGGAAAGACACCTGAAAATCCTCTTCTGCAGCTGTGTGCCATTAGTATTTTGGCATTTGTTATGTATATCTGCATGGGATCCCTTGCGTCCCTATCGGATGCTGCTTGCTTTAGTGCTCTTGGGGAAAAAACTGAAATGTATGGAAAGCAGAGATTATGGGGAACAATTGGTTGGGGCGCCTTTGCTTTGTTAGCTGGTTACTTAAATCAACTGGTTACTGGTTCATCAAGTAAATACAACTATTCAGCTGGCTTTTATATGTCAATTGGTCTTTTTGTAATAGATTTGCTTGTGATACCTAAACTGCAGCTTGAAGATGCCAGAACATCTAAAAATATTTTTAGAGATGTGGGTAGTCTTATAATTAAACCCAAAATTATACTCTTCATGTGTCTAGCTTTCTTCACAGGACTCTACAGAGGCATTGCCAGTTATTATATATTTTTATACTTGAGAGATCTCAATGCAAGTCAGTTCGTTTTGGGTTGCGCTTCAGCAGTGCTGTGTTTCCTTGGAGAACTGCCATTTTTCTTTTTGTCAGGATGGATCATTTTTAAAATTGGACACATGAACACTTTTATAGTGTCTTTTGTAGCTTATGGGGTAAGATTCTTCAGTTATTCTTACATAATAAATCCATGGTGGTGTCTCCTTATTGAATCTCTGCAAGGCCCTTGCCATGGCTCTTTGTATGCTGCAATGACAGCTTATGCTAAAATAATCTCACCTGAAGGAACAGAAGCAACAGTACAAGGTTTGGCTAGTGGAGTGTATGAAGGATTAGGTAAGTTTCCAGCTGATTTTCAGTTTTTCAAACAAGTAATGCATAGTTTTTAAAAACACACTTATGCTTTATTAGATGACTTTACAAAATTATTTATCTTTCTTGTTTTGGGATGTTTTTTTAAATTATAAAAGACTTTTTTGAGAAGGGGTGAAGGGAAGGACTAAGTTAACGAATTTGTTTAGATTTTTCATTTCTAACAACTGAAATCTTTGTACAATCCAATGACCATTTTGATATAGCTAACACCTCTTAACACTTCAAATTTTAAATATGTGCAGTATATATCTTGGTGTTCGTAGACTTCAGTTATATTGATTTCAATCAATATTTCTTTTTAAAAATTTGTCTTGGATTTTATTGGTTGTCTCCAATGCCGTCGAAATACTCAAAAAACATCTCTATTAATTTTCATATCTTTGCTAAAATTTCTAGTTCAGGCCTTCAAGACTATAATTTTCTACCAAAACATTGATTCATACGTCTTCTTACTAACAATCTATAATAGCTTATATCTGACTGAATTTTGGCTATGTCTTTTGCTTTTTATATGCGCACATTTTACTAACACATCCTTATTTCTATATTTATACATCCCTATCAAGCCGTTTAATATTTATATATAAATGCATATATTCTCTACAATATTCATTCGGATGGCCAAAATGACCTCTTCAGTAAAAGTAGGTATACTATATACATTCTTCCGAAACTAAAAAGGAAATGGGTAATATTTATGTTTATAGGTCTTTATAAATGTAAGTAAAAATTCATTAAAATGTTTTCATAAAATGCGACGATAATTTTCTTGAATAAAATTAATGGAACGTTTTCTCAGAGGAGTCAAAATGTCCCCTTGGTAAACGTAGTGTTAAAGCCAGATAAAGTAAGCGAGGGGGAAAAGTACCTAGGGACATGCGGCATTTACACTTACTAAATCAGAGAAGATCAATGGAGAAAAGAAAAAAATATATCTCAGTCGCCTTTTAGCTTAGCTACACCCTCGATCCTTTTTTCACATAATTTCTGCACTCTCTTCCCTTCTCAGCATCTTCTAAACACCGAGAAGAGTAATCAGGAAGATTAATAAATTTAAATATCATTTTAAATATTCATTTACATTTTCCCTTTATATTAATTTTATACCCATTTTTTAGTGTTTTTTATACAAAACATGATATTTATTCTCTTTAAAAAATATTTTTTAGTATTGATTTGGAGTGTCTAGAACAAATTTCTCTAATTTTCCTTGATTCATATAGAAGGAATTGCCTCGGTTTTTGTTGGTTACGAATTTCATTGATTTTTTTTTTCAGATTGGTTATCGATAAAAATTAAGATATGTAGAAGATATATTGAGATATATTAGAACTGAAAAATTGTTATTAGCAAGACATTCGCTAATGGGATATTAAGTACATTTTGCGAATTATTCGGTTCATTGAATTACTCCTAAAACTTTTGTAAATAGGGCCTTGAAAAGTCTCATAGATAATACTGGGTACGAAATAGTACCCTTTACCTCAGTACTTCAAATGCATTTTTGCTTAATGGAAATAATTGACATTTCTGTGAAAAAGAAATACCCGAAATTAAGATCGAAGGTGCTTTATATTTTGTCAAAATAATGTTTATATAACTAATTTCTAATAGCAATATCTGTTTTATATATTGCCTCTGATTCAAAGCTCAAGGGAAATAATAAATTCACAGTATAAAACAGAATTGTTTCACAAATCCAGAATTTCGGAATATGAGAAATTTAAATATAACCATCTCGTCTGTTTTAAAAGAAAAAAAAACTTTCGTCACTTATCATGTAACTACGATTTCTATGCTTTTCACTTAAGTTAATTTTGATTGCTTTATTTTTGTAAAATTAGGCGTTGCAGCCGGATGTCTTCTGGGCGGTTATGGATTCCGGATCTTAGGTGGACGAGAAACTTTCTTTTGGGTTGGAGTGTTGGCCTTTGTTCTTGCTTTCATCAATTGTATCCTGAACGGTGTCGAAATGTTGCGTAGAAGAACGGCGAGCGAACAAAACCTTCTGCGTAAAGAAGTTACCAATATAAAGATGTAGAGCTTATTATTAAAAAAAGTTCGCAGATTTTATATTATAATCTGCGAAGTATTTTGTCTGGTATTCGGACTCATCTTTGTAATAGCATACTTTTTGTCTTTATGAATCGTCTTATTTTTTTAATATTAAGATATTCTGGCTTTTTTTATTGAATTGATTTATATTTATTTGTTGGAATTGTAAATAAAATTCGTTATTATTTGCAAATTTTTCAGTTTTAACAATGACCTTATTGTTTATTTGTGTTATTGACCTTCATGTTATTTCATTATGGTCCTAGCTTATTAATTTTTTCACAAGTTGGTTATGTAAAGGACGATTTGTTATGGAACTTTAAATAATTAATGACGTCTTATCTTTGCTTTTTAGACTTAATAATTCAAATGGAGAAAATTAAAAAAATTCTTTTTTGTATTTAAATTTGAAAATGTATTTATTAATCTACTTTAGACATCCGTTGGGAAAAATATATAACTCTTGATTAGGGCTGGGCAATGATGGAACTTCCTCATCGCGATATATCATCCAACACATATCAATATTTTTCGATATATTGTGATGTCATTATATATTTGTAATTATTATAAGCTATAAATAGCATCCCTTAACATATTGACTAATCAGAAAATCACCAATGAAAGGAAGTTTCAATTCATATAATAAAAATATTTGCTTTTAAAAAAATAAAATTAGTTAGAAAATAATTCTATAAAAATTCCTTTAATAAAGTGCGTCTGTATCAAAGCATATGTAACGGAACTTCTTTCTTTTTATGCGAGTAAGCTTTAGTGCAAATAAAACTGTGTATTTAATCTGAATTAACCCTTTTTGCTTTTATTTCTGAAAATGAACATTTAGCAATTACAAACGAAGTCAACGAACACTTGATAACCTCAATTATTTTTCCATGATTGTATAATTCAGTTAGGTAACAGAAAACAGTTTATTATAAATGACTGTATGCATAAAACGGTATTTTTTATTCTTTAGAACATTTTAGTATTTATAGAAATATTAACAAAAATTATGTATGAAAGTGAAAAAGAATGAAGAGCAAAATAAATAAACACTAACTGTAACCAAAAAGGAACCGAAAGCGCAAATTGTGAATAACGATTTATTGTGTCGCGAACTATGATTCATGATCATAATTTCGATGTATCGATAATTTTTAAAAACCGGCATTAAAAAAAATCGATTTTTTTTTTCAAGAAATTAAAAATCAACATACCCTTACCCTTCGTATATTTGCACGTTATCTATGTATATAAAATATATAATATATGATAATATAATATATGAGACGTAGAAATCGTACTTATTACCGAATGGCAATAGGCAAAGTATGTAAGAAAATCACAATATGAATGCTTTAGATGGCTACATTGAATAATTTTACTGCTGTACTTGATTAAACATTTCGCTAGTAAATGGAGATGCAAAATATTACTAGAAATGCTATGGGGAAGGCTCGCCGTCTCATTACAAATTATAGGGTCGATCCTATTTTAGCCCACCTCTGACGCCAATTTAAAAACTCGCCAAATTATCAGCGATAATGATTTTAAAATGGCAGCCCTGACAACATCTAAAGAGAAATGCGGCAACCCTACGGAACCTCATTGGTTGATTTAAACTCCGTTAGAAAACTATTTAATCTTATTGGTACTTTCGATTACTTTCAAATACTCTCGATTTGGCGTGATTTTGAAAGATTGGCGAGATTTTGAAAAAGTCACCAGAGGTGGGCTAAAATAGGATTTTACCCAAATTATATTCAATCAGAGAAAACAAGATGACGATGAAATCTAGAAATAGGCTTCAAACAGAAACTTTTTAATTGAGCACGAAATAGCCTAAACTTCAAATGGGGAGTCCCTGATTTAATTATGGAAACAAATGATCCTATCTTCCAAAACTATTAACGGTACTTTTCCGTTAGCCAGGCGCAGCTTCAAATCGCCAAATAATGTGGAATTCCGCCAAATTTCTTACAACCTTCTTCAATGCTTAGCTTGGAACTGGCTCGCGTTTGGTTCACTCTGGCAACATAAGCACTCGTATAACGGTAAAGTGCCCTATTAACACTTCAAAATGTTTCTTCATTATTTTAAACTAAAAAAAAAAACTTTTTAAATATCAGTTTTATTTTTGTGCATTTTTAAATTTTAATTTCAAGCACAATGTGTAATATTTTTAATATTATGATTAAATTAAAATTCATCGCACGAGTACGTTTAGTTTAGTTTAGTTATATTAACGTCCCGTTTAAAGCAACATGAGGGCTATTTTGGGACGGCGCACGAGTACGATGACAAGAGTCTGCAAAGGTTATTTTTGGATGCATCCCATCCTCAAAGGGAGCCGCTGTGGCCTGGTTCTAAGGTCTCGGCTTCGGAACCGGAGGGTTTTAGGTTCAAGACTCGATTCCACCTAAGAATAGAAGTGTAAGAGGGTTTCTTGCACGTTAAATCTGTCAGGCCAAACGTCCTCCCGCTGGTGTGGCATGGTGTGGTGAGGGGGGGATGCCAGTTCAGGAGTCGTCCTCGTCATCTGACCGTGGTTCAAAAAAACGAGGTCCGTCTAAAAATAGCCCTCGTGTTGCTTTAAAACGGGACGTTAATATAACTAAACTAAACCCATCCCCAAATAGCCCTTGTAGATAGCTGTTGCTTTGAAAAGAACAAAAATATAACTAAACCTAACCAGTGCGTGCAATTTATCTTCTATGGAACCAGGTTTCAAACCTGCTATCCTCAAATGTAAGATAAAATATTTTGTTTTTGTTTACTTTTACTACCCCAGATTTAACTCTTTGCAGTTGTTTGTCTACTCTTGACCACAAAAGCAAATTTACCGTTCCGGTCGTATATCTGCTTTCAACCATCACATTAGAGAAACATACTAAACCTATATTGTATTCATCGTATCTTAATCTCCATTAGGATATATCAGTTTAAGCTTTCTTGAAAAAACAGAAAAGGCTAAGGAACTTATTCACGAACTAATATCGTGCTTCTACCACTTCGTGATAACAAAACCTAATGGAGCCGCTTCTGACTCGCTATGCAAGAAATTTCAGTCAGTTGCATTTCTATAATCTTAAGAGGTACTTCGTAAAATTCGAAGTAGTATACTATAGATTCTTTTTAGGGTAATTTAGCATTTTCGCTTTTTAAGATATTTCAAAAATAATATTTCAAAACAGCAAAAAGAAAGTTCCCGAAAGCAGTGTATTGTGAAACTGAAACTAGCGATGAAGAATCTTATTTTGACAATTTGAACACGGACTATGATATTGAAAAAGATAACGTGGAGAATCGTCGAGATCAGAAAGACCATCCACCCTTAGATAGCGAAGATAGACTTTATAGCAGATTACATACATATATTGCAGCAGCCAAACCGTCACGAGTACAGATTATACTGTCTGTTCCAACAGAAAAATCAAGATAGAAGACGCTTAACGAATTATTTTTGAGACACTTGTGATCGAAAACCAGGACCTCACATTGGAAACTCTTTAGAAAGATACCACACGATGGCTAATTATAAACTATAATTTTTTTCAATAAAACGTATTATTACGTTCAAAATATCGAAGTATTCAAAAGGAAGGGATAAATTGTGTTTTTCCTTTCATAATCTTGCATTCTATGTGTCAACGCTCGTTCAGCGGAAATTAATTTCGACCAATGCGGCACCTACGTCTAAATTTATACGACCACAAAGGATTGATTGATGACATTCAGATTACACCAAGATCGTCAGGCACTGTTATAGTGAGATGCCACATTTCACCAAGATCCATAAAATATAAGATTCCCATTCGCCAAAATGGTGGAGACGGTTTATATCGTAAAAAAAAATTATGGCTGAACTTCCACTTCACACTCGCTGTGACTGACCTTTCAATATAAATAAATCGACAGCTAGAATATTTGTTTATATTTAGTTTAGTTTAATATCTTGTTCTGATGTTACGAAAGGGCTATTTCAGGATAGGTTTCAACCGTTGTCAGATAAAGGACCAATAGCTTAGCTGATTTCCTCTGTAAACTTCCGCTTCATACTGGCGGAAGGACGTTTAATTTCAAGGAATCTTTAGTTTAGATCTTTTGGTATTGAATCTACAATCGCCCTGTCTTAAGATCAAAAGTCTGCTCCCAGGTGGTCACAGTGGCAACCCAAGGTAGTTCTTTGAAAATTAGTTTTTATTTTTTCAATAATTTAAGATTGTAATAAAATTAAAAATAATTTCTGAATAATTAATAGTTTAATGAGTAATTTTTGTTGTTTCTGAATAATTAAGATTTATAAAATTAACCAATGTAGAAATAAAAAAAGGCATCAATACATGATATTTTTTAAATGTGTTAGTAATTAGAAACAATTAGATTTTCTACTTTTCTCATTATAGAAAATATAGAATACTCATGGCTATTTAATTCCAATTCAGACATTAAAAATGAATTCAAATTTAATTTAATTAAAAAATAAATTCATAATTATTCTAATTGTATCATGAATAGATTTTTAAATAAAAAAGGTACAAAAATTAAATTAAACTAATTTAGGTACAAAAAAAAACTAATTTAGGTACAAAAATCTTTTATTAAACTGGGATGGACAATAAAAAAAGTAATCAGATTATATTTAGATACGATGCAGATATTTGAAAGGGAAGAGAGAATAGACATTCGAATAATATAACTGTCCCGGATTTTTTTGGAACATCTTATCGCGTATACGATTTAATTAAAACAACTCAATAATTTCTTGTAAAAATGCAAACGATAAATTATTAAAAATCTTCCGGAACTCTTTTTTTTTTTTTCGTAAATATTAGTTTCATAAAATTCTTTCCTTTCAACTGCTAGCTTTATTTTGTCAAACAAGCAAATTTGTCTCATTGTATTCCACTATTACAAATAAAAGAATATGATATCTCAGCGTTTTAGCAGTTAGAGAAGTTTTATTTAAAATGTTTTGTTGAAACTAAATACTGATGCAACGCAACTGATAATTTCATGTTTTATATTAATATTTCCTTTCTCGACATTTGGTGTATAAGTGGACAAAATGCTCAAGATTTCGCTTTTCAGGATTGCTTATTACTAGTGATTAAGGTCAAAAAGAACTACCGTATCAGGCATTTTTAATCGATTTTTTTTTAGAATCGCGAATAAAAATTGTCAAAAGCCCGAACTAAATTTACTAAAATCGAAATCGATTTTATTTCTATGCTCTGCTTCACATGTAAATAAAAAAAAAAAACGATTTTATTCTTTTTATTTTGCAGTAATTGTCCAACATTAAACCTCATAAAACAGTAATTCTGCATCGGTTACCTCTTAACGCCTCGACTTGCTATCAATGGGTAATAACAAAAAAGATAAATGATGTACGTATGTGTAACGGAAGTTAATAATAGCCAAAAGAGTTGCGGTACTAAACTGCGGTTATTCATCAAATAGTATATTCTTTGGCAATTAACTTTGAAATAAAAATATATTTACCCTTTTTCTTTGAATTAATGAAAATTATGTAAGTTACATATATAACTTACATATATTTTTATATATTACTGGCCATGTAACACTGAAGACCTATATTAAGAAAGAATATATTAGAGCGCGAACTTTGGCGATTAATCGCTGGGAAGAGGTTTTTTCACACGCAGGAAAAAACTGAATGCGTATTTTGGAACAATTTTTTTCTGTCCGTTTAAAATCAAATCTCGATACGGAATTGCTGTAGTAGTCAATTTAATTAATCTAAGTCACTGCTTTTTTTTTTTGAGCAATCGTGTTTACATATTGGTGAAAGTACATATCAAATTACTATCAATTCCTTGATAAACTTAGCTTCAATTTGATTGGAGATATTTATACTTTAGGTGTCAAACTACTATACAAATTTTATACATCTAGCTCTTTTAATTTAGCAAACATCATGTTAAAATATATTCGAATAGACAAACAGACAATATTTCCTCTTAATGGGCTTTAAAATTTGACGAAAAGACTATATTTTATCTGTCTCGTTCAAATCATTCTTCAGTCACTGTGTTCACATACTAACAGATAAACAGATAGAGATAATACCTCAAATGTTTTTTTGACACATGAGAGCCTGAAATATAGAGATCCATGACCATTTTGTGTTCTAATTTTTTGATAACTAAAACACCTTCTGTTGTTGTCGTGTCCGTGTTTCGCACGGAAAGGGGGTGCAGTAGCTTCTGAGGATAAAGACCCCTGAGCACCCAGAGGGCAGAAGTCTGACTTCTAGCTCACACACACGACACAACCCTTTTTAGGGGGTGGTCGAATTCATTCATACACTCATTCATCCATCAGCAAGTCGGAATTTAGATCCAAATCAGAGACCGACTCATCCCTGATTCAGTACCCCCAGAGGTATCGTTTTGTTATGGGAACTTGGAGGACTTTGCAGTCACGACCTATTTAACGTGCCCCAACCGCCATTAGCCAACACGGCAGTCTTTGGCCAAGACGAGGACAGAACCCGCGACCTTTCGGTTACGAGACTGACGCTCTACCAACCAGGCTACCGCTGCCTCAGCTTCTGTTTGTATCATATAAAAGAAAGTAACCAGAGGGAGCCGTCCCCCTAAAACTTTCTCGCATGCTCTCTAATAACAGAGAACGCTTTGCATGACATTTGAGTACAGTAATCATAAAATATTAACTGTTAGCATGAATTTAGCATTTATTGAATCTATTGTGTCATCCTTGGCGATTAATCTATGGCATACGTTAATCCAAAAATCGAATTTGTGCTTTAGACATGTTTTTCTTAATCAACTGAAATAAAGATTTCACACAAAAATGCATTTGTAGTAAAAAAAAAATCTCATATCTAATTTGATGTATTAAATCATTACGTTTTTGAATTATCGTTTACGTATTTATGAAAGAAATGGCCAACAGACAGTCAAAATATTGCTGATTTTGGCTCAAACTTCGATAGGTATCTATACCACAGATGTTAAATTCGTGTACCGAATCTTATCAAAGTAGCTCTCTTTGTTTTTTAATTATATTCGAACAGCTGGACTTCCTCTTAATAGATTTTACATAAAACTTGATAGTAATTTGCAAATTTAGTGTAAAGATTGTATACCGAATTTCAACCGTCTCGCTCAAAGCCTTTTTTAGTTATCTTTGTCACAGACAGACAGACTTTTCCAAAAATAAATTTTTCGAATTCGGGGAGGTGTAAAACGTGGAGATTCGTCCGTATCTTGAATTCGAGTTTTTTTGACGATTACTATACTACAAATAAGTATATCTCTATACTACAAATAAAAGAAAGTAAAAGGGAACCACTAATAATATTTCATTCAGAATTAATACCAATTCAGAATAGTTATTTTGTGGAAAAGAACGTGAAATTTCCAGTTAATTCTTTATTTTAGATGTATGTATCTATCCAAAATGTAGGAAAAATAATTGTGCTCTTAATAGATACATTAACAAAAAATTTTAACATGTGTGTTTACATAAAAAAAGTTGTCATGAGAAATTAATGGAAATCTTCAAACGGTAGAAACATGACAAGTGCATTAAATCATATAAACATATAAAAAAGGCCTGCAGATGCTTCCAGAATTTCTACAAATAAGATAGTGTCTTCGAACCTTGAATATGCCGAGTAGCCTTCAAAACAGCAGCGCTAATAAAAATATTACTTCCGTTCCAATGGCAACGATCTGCGAGAAACCAGCAATTAAGTCCTCCGTGTCATTCATTATCAATGAATGAACGAAGCCGGACTCTTTTCAAGCGCGTAAGTATACATTGTACTTATAATAACTGTCATTTGTGTTTTTTGTACATAAGACATTAATTTCTCATACGCGTTGTATAATAAAGTGAGATTAGTGGATACCATTTTTATAACATAATTGGGTTCCGAGTTAAAAGGTTTCTGTTTGTTGTGATTCTCATTTTATATGCTTATATAAGATATCAAAATGTTGTACATGAAACTTTCTTAAAACTATTTCTTCTTTCTATGGCTAGTATCCTATTTTTTTTTTTTTTTTTTTTTTCGAAAATGGTGGGTAAATTAGAAACTATGATGTCTTTAAAAAATTATGACTTTTGATTTACAAAGAATTTGTGTTGTAAAATATATTTTCGATTGACTTTATTTTCAGATAAAAACTGGATGATACGTGACTTGTAAAATCAAAACCGGTTTAAGCGTGATAAAAATTTATGACGTTTAATTTGCGAAGTACTCGTATTGTAAAATATAATATCATTTTAATTGACTTTTTTTTAAATTAAAAATTGGAAGACCAGATGACGTGGAAGCTCAAAGATGTCTTAGCATCATAAAAAATGTATGACGTTTAATTTGCGAAGCACTTGAATTTTAAATTATGATGTCGTTTACAATCAACTTCATTTTTAATTAAAAACTGGAAGGCTAAGAAGCAGCATGTAACATCAAATCCGGTTTAAGAGTCATAAAAAATTTATGACATTTCATTTACAAAATAGTTGTACTGTAAAATACATCATTATCGATTGAATTTATTTTTAATTAAAAAATCGGAAGAATGCTTTGCATGCAAGATCATAGCCGTTTTAAGTCATCTAGGACCCCAAAGGCAATTTAAATCGCAAGTTCTATTTTCCCCACCAAACTATCAAAGCAAAGATTTCTTATCGATTTTAATTTTTATAAAAATAGTATTAAATAAAAATTAGCGTATATATACAGCAAACTGAAATAATGTTAATTAAATAATAATACAAAACATTTATTAACACAATTTAAATAATATTTTATAATAGGATTTATTATCTTTCAAAATTTTAAAGTCTAATTTTTTTACAATTATAAAAAACACCATAATCAAAAATTTGTAAATTGTAATTAACTAAAAATATTATTTGAATAGCATTTCAAAGTTAATTTAAATAATAATTGTAACTTAAATAAATTCGTTTGCCCGGCTTTTATAACTAAATGAATGCACAAGATGAAATAACTTTTGAAATATCGCTTTTTATTTACGAGAGAGCGGAACCCACTAAAGTTTAAGAGCCTTTGGACGACTGTCTTCGTTGCCTATTTAATAATCCGGATCTGAGCAAGATCTAAAATTGCAGCATATATAATCAAAGAGCTTGGAAAGTGATGTGACTATGTAGAAAGGAAAAGTCTGAAAAGTATTTAGAAAAATTTATAATAAAAAATCATGCATGATAATAAATATAAAATATGTATCATTTTGCAGTTTATTTTAATAAATAATTATAAATCTATCGGTAATAGATTTATAACTAATTTTAACTCTTTTTTAATTTATGAGTTTTTATACGTTTTTTTCTTTAACCCGTTAAGCGCCATTTACAAGGGAGTTAGTAAGTTATTATTTTATGGTTAGTTACATCACAAATGATTGGCGCTAAGCTCTCCGTAAAAATCATATTAGTATAAACTACAGTATAAATTCTGATAAGAAATTAAAAATGTACCTCATTAAAAATTATCATTAAAACAAGGTTATTTCGTGATGAATTTATACATTGTGAACATCGGCGGAAACTGCAGGCCGAATAAAAAGGAAGGCAATATCGGTGTCATGCCTAAAGTTTTGATCGATTTTCATTTTAAAACTAATTTTAGTCAATGGAATTTTAAATAACTGGACACTTGCCGACAACATCTCAAATGTTAAAGCTGTTAGCCTTGTTTTTTAAAGAAAAGAGCGAACTTTCATAACCTACGTTCATTTGAATACGAAAACCAACTTCAGTATATCACAGTATCATTCATAAGGATTCCGAAGATAAATGTCGAACGGCACAAAAAAGTAAAAGGTATAAAAATTGAAGGATATTTTAAATTTAAATTTTATACACAATAATTTAGATGATATTTATGAAATATTCACCTAATGTAAACATTTTTTGCGCTATATTTAGAAGTATTCATGATACAATATATAATCATTTTATTCAGTTAAAAAATTCCAAGTTATATTCTACCCTCGACGTTACTGATTAAGACGAATAATTACTTCTTTTTGCTTCAAAGCTAATAGTTCAGTTTAGCTGTATTAACGTCTCTTTTAAAGCAACACTAGGTTTAATTATGGGATGACCTCATAATTTTGAACCGCTTTCAGATGACGATGACGAGCACGTCGCCGGAGCTGGCAACCCTATATTCAAACTTCCATATCATACCAGCTTTAGGGTGTTCGACTTCGAACACCCTAATGGATTTAACGTGCACCAGACCCGCCTACAGGGTGGTTCTTCAGTGGAATTGTGTCTCGAACCTGATGCCCTCCGATTCCGAAATCGAGATCTTACCATGAGACCACTACTGTCCCTTTAAAAAATAATAAAAATTTTATAGAAGAAAATAAATTCATAGAGTACGAAACAAATTTTAACTATCTCTACTACAGGATGGATAAAATAAAATTTTAGGAATTAGGCAATTTACTAAAGTTATTAAAGCATACAAATAATTATTCAGATAAATATTTTTAAAATAAACATTGTTCGAGAAGATGCAATCAATTGTGCATATAAAAATTACGCCTTCGTAAAGAAAGGAAACTTAAATAGCAATGAAATTAAGTTTTTATTGTGTTGAACTGATAATTTAAAAAGAAATACATTTGATAATTTAATAATTTAGCATAATAATAATAAAGACCTGTATCAAGAATGCTTAATTTCTGACGGATTTAAACATTTTAAGGCCATCGGCACTGTACATTCTGAAACTCTATCTAAAAAAAAGCTGGTAATTTTTTTCGCTTTTCGAGATTTTTAATCGACTATATTTTATTATTTATATTAATATTTGCTTATAATGTTTATTTATTTAGGATGTTTTTTTCTTAACAGCTTTGTGGAAAATACGACTAAAATTAAAGAAAAATTAACTTTAAGGATCATTTAATTTCTATAGCTATGATGAAATTATTTAATTATTAAAATTATTCGAATAAAAGCAATTCATTATTACAATAATTTGTAAGGAAATAATGAAATTTAAATACTTCTTGAACAAATATAATTATTTAATTATTTGGAAACAGTAGTTGGCAGTATCGGTAGTGACCAAAATCAAAGTCAACAAGAGATATTTTTGGCTAGTGGACTTCTTTATTTTTTTAAATCAAAAAATGAGTCTCATTATAGTTACCAAACGTATTATTAGAATATATTATAGCTTGGTTTCCAAAAATATCTCTAAAACTTAATTCTTTATTTCGGTTGCTGCATAATTACTTAATTAAATAAATTTAACAAATCTTTCTACACGATTAATGACAAAGTTTTACTGATCTGAATGAATAATGAATTGGGTGGGGTCAGTAATTACAGAATATTATTTACTTTATTCCTTACTTATTTTATTTATCAATTTTTCAAAGTAAAGTAAGCTATTTGAATTCATCACATGTCGCTTTTTGATTTGAAAAAACCTGATTCGACCTTGCCTTGAATTGCAATGTTTTTTTTAAACCATCGTATTCTGAAGTTAATTCTAAAATTCCTAAAAAAAATCCCATTGTGAAAAATATTTAATATCTAAAAACACTGATTTCTTTTGTCTTGGAATGCTGAATTCCCTATGTTTTATTGCACGAACAGTGCATTCCAAAACATTGCATTGATATTTAACTTCTGAATACATTTGATGCATTGCAAAATCAATTTTTCTTAGAATTATCTTTTGAAATAAAGGTTTTTACTTTGTTTCTGTGTTCAGTGGTTTTCCCACGTTCTGGAATTATTGTGTTGTTTTCTTGTTTATTTGGGTTTTTTAAGAGTATTGTTTGTCAGCGGATTTTAAAGCTCTCCGAGCCTTTGGAATGTTTTAGAATCCTTTAAGATGGATTTAATTCGTCGGAATAGTTTAGTTAAGTTATATTAACGTTCCGTTTTTAAAGCAACACGAGGGCTATTTTGGAACGAACCTCGTAATTTTGAACCATGGTCAGTTGACGAGGACGACACCTGAACTGGCACCCCCCTCTCCACACCACGCCACACCAGCGGGAGGACATTTGGCCTGACATATTTAACGTGCAACAGACGTTTAATTCGTCGGAGTAGGGGTGTGAGGAAAAATGAAAATAGGAGGTGTTTACATGTAGCAATAACGTTAATTCTTGAAATACGCGCACAGCCTTCTTTGTCCCTTTTGCATCTTAGTAAGCTAGAATCGTCGAAAAGTGGTCATCTCAGGATACTGAAACGAGCAGTACAAAAGAAATTCTTTAATAAAAGAATTTTATTTTTAAACAAAATAAAGCAGTAAAATCACCAACTTTTTCTAGAGTACAACATCCATCTACTACTTTTCAACTCTCAATTTTTTTATTAAAAAAATATACAGTACATTCTCGAGTGTCCGGCTAGAGACTATCCAGCTTCCTTATTATCCATGCCTATTTTTCTTTTACCGTAATTAAATGAGGAAGGTAAGGCGTTTCAGAAGCAATCATCTCGACTTTTTCAAAACTAAAAACTAAGTTTTGACCCTAACCTTAAAATTACCATTTCACTTCTGAGTTATAAATTATCTGCGAAAATTAAAATCAACTTGAATCAATTTTCTTAAGAAATAGACCTATGATTTATTTTGATTTTTTGTTTAAGTTTCCAAGTTTCCTGCATTTGAATTGGGTATTACCAAATTCATGTCAAAATGTGAACACTTTATATCCTTCAACTTATACTTTCGTTAATAAATTCTTCAAACTTGTAGTGCATCATATAAACCTATGTAAACTACCAGTACAGAGCCATCTGTTTTAACTCGATACGTCAGCGGTAACTCTTCTATGATTCACCGGGCCGTGGCAACGTTCACATTCTACGTGACTTGAGATGAACGGAGGGCTTAGTCTATATCTATACTTAGAGTTAAGCTCAGTGTGTGTGTGTGTGTTGGCACTCTACAGGTCAGATCTACAGCTACTAAATTTGGTACATGTATACCTTGGAGGTCGGGAATGTGCACCTTGGGGCCCTGTTTTCGAATTTTTAATTAGAATTTGAATTAATTAAAATTTAAGCAAAATTTAGACGTTTTCCGCTATAATTTCCGAAAATATTATCGCACAAACATGATTTTTACATCAATTTAAAGATAAAAAAATTAGCTTTCTGATGGTGTCAGTGTTTTAATTGTATAACTTAAGCCTCTATTTTTAACGAATTTTTAAAGAAATATTTTGCCATGTTTTTTTTTTTTTTGAGCACGTGGCTGGATAAAATAAAACAATGACGGAAATTCAAATAAAAAAAACAACTATCATCGTAAATCAAGTCTAAAGAAATGCAACTTTTAGCACGTGACTGGATAAAATAAAAGAAATATAAAATATTATACTTTCTAAAAAAAATAAATGCAATGCAAAGGTTTATATAATCGTTTGCAACATCTAAATCATTTATTCAATATTTTTTTTTCCTTTTTCGCTTTCTTTAAAAAAACATATTTAATATTTTGGCAACATCACGGAAAAAAAACATTTTTAATTTCAGGCCAATCAATGCCCGGAATTGCTTCAGGGCTAATGAATATGTGACTTAATTGAAAATTTTAGAACGCATTACTCATGGCGAACCAGCTGGTCGCCAAAGGCGGCTAGTACTCAATAAAAAGTGAGCAAATACGTATTATAACAATGAATTTTTGTATAAAAACTTTCTCTTCTGGTATTGGAGGACAAAAAAAAAAAAGGATTTCATAAAACTCCGGCCTATCCAGCAATTTTGTTATCTGATCTATCCTTCCACCACTTTGGGTCTGATCCTCACGTGTGTATTGTAAGTTTATTGGTAAATGATGCAAGTAAATACGTTTTACAAATTCGTAATTTTTTTATATGTTAAATGCTTTGATATATAATCTATAGCCAAGTTCCAAAGCATGCTCATTTCAGGCAACTTAATATTGGATTAAAGAAGGAATTTATCTGTATTTAATTCACGTACGCTCTGAATGGGTCTCAAAAATGTTTTGATTCTTTTTATTATCGATTTCCGATTCTACTTTGCTCTTATTTCCTTAGTTTATTGATTTTAAATTTACGTGGGGCGGGGGTGGTGGTTCTAATGCCACTTGGTCATACCAAGCACGAATGAGCGGAGCTCTTTCGGATTAAGGCAGAGGTGTGCGCCTTTCGTTGTTAACGAGCACCGTTAGGGTAAAAGTATGACTTTGCTCGAACACGCACGACACATCCCTTTTTAGGGGGAGGTTGAACTCATTCATCCATCCGCAAGTCAGAATTTAGATCCAAATCAGAGACCAACTCATCCCTGATTAAATTTACGTACAGATGTAGTTGATATGAGGACGACCGAAAATCATTTAGTTACACCTTTGAAGCTCTCTTTGCGCAAAGAAATTGATCAAGACTTAAAATTTATAGACATCGACAAATTTGATACAAAGACCTATATAAAACATCATCAATCTAGCTTAAGATGATTTTGAGTTATCAGGTTAATATGCTTCTTGATCTCAAAAAGATCTAGGGGGCGCGGTGGCCTGGTGGTAAGGTTTCGGCTTCGGAACCGGAGGGTTTCAGGTTCGAGACTCGATTCCACCGAAGAACCGTCGTGTGAGGGGGTCTGTTGCACGTCAAATCTGTCAGGCCAAACGTCCTCCCGCTGGTGTGGTGTGGAGAGGAGGGTGCCACTTCAGGTGTCGTCCTCGTCATCTGACCGTGGTTCAAAATTACGAGGTCCGTCCCAAAATAGCCCTCGTGTTACTTTAAACGGAACGTTAATATAACTAAACTCAACTCAAAACTTAAAACGATCTAAAAGGTAAAAATTCGTCAAAATTTCAAAAAATTGTTATTTTTTTATTACATTTCTCCTCGTATTCGCGAAAGTAAAGATACAAAAGTGGTATGGAAAATTCAAAAGCAATCCCAGGTGCCCCATTTAACCAATTATTCCTGGTGTAGTGTGGAAGTTTGTAGAGGGAGAGTGCCATCTCAAAAGTCATTCTCGTCATCTGTCCTAAATCTCATCCCTAAATTCGACTTCGATTCTGATAAATTTAGATTTATCAAAGAGCGAAAGAAAAACAATTCTTTTTGGTTGGTTTCTGTGATTTATTATTTTTTAAAAACATACCCTTTTGCATCAGTTGGGGAAGGACAGAGATTTTTCCCCTTGCAGACTTAACTAGGGCCTTCGAAGTTTCTTTTCTGTGTTTTAAATACAATCTAATTCATTTCAATCAAACTACGGTGAAATTAGATGCAAATTTTTGAATTCATTCTCTGCAACTCTATATAATCCAGAATGTCTGAGGGTGTTAATTCAGAAAATTTCAACGATAAAAATCGAAATCATTTGGTTTCATGATTCACAGGTTCGAATATTATATGAATGCATAAGAAAGAAAAATCGAGAGGGATTTTCGAACATTTCTTTCCATCTTAATCATGCAAGAACATGCAATATTTTCTTAAGGTTTCTTACGTAAAGTTTCTACAACCTTCGACTTTTATTTATTACTTGGTCCATGAAAGATTGCTGTCAGTTTTCTGCACTACCTCGTCATAAGGATCATCTTATATAAGTGAAATTGGATCCAAACAAAAACACTTATTATCTGATAAACAGTGGAATTGTATCTCACTTACGTCGTTTTTATGATTAACATTAGCTTATGGCTGCAAAATAAGCTTGAAGAGCAAATCATTACAATCATATCTACCATGATAAATATCGAAATTTCAGCGCATCATTTGGAAGTACTGCAATCTATAGTTGGATCATCGCATTATTATACAAGCGAAATAACTTATTCACAAGATAACTATGTAATATTTCAGATTTAATTGAGATTTATTTCGAACTTCTGAAGAGGAAGTAACAAAGTCGAATCACTAGTCAGAAAATGAAAGATAATTCTTATTCATAATTTTACACCGTACTGAACTAAACTTATAATGTATCTCTTCGGATTTTACTATTGACTTATTAGGAGAAAAAGCAAGATTCGAAAATCTATCATTAGTAAGTAATATACATTTGATAAAACTTATTTTCCTTAAAAATTATTCATGACAAAAATTTTAATTATTATTTGAATTTACATATTTTATTGATTTAATTTGTTTTTATTTATATTTTCTGTAAAGAGAAAATAATGTTTGTTGATGTTTGCAATCATTAATAATTTTTTGATGCGATTATTAGCAGGATGTGTAAGAATTTCATAAAAAATTTTTATGAAATTTTATACCAGTGAATAAAGAAATGTATATTTGTTACAAATTACGATTGGATTAATTTGTACTTATTTTAATATGACTGACAGTGCTGTTCTGAAATATATCTATTAAAATGATTTTAATATTTTCAAAATTTTATTTTTTTGTCTTTTTGCCAGAAATAACATGTCTGATTCGAGTATCGAATTACAATTACTGATATATAAGGGGAAGTTTTAATCTATTTATCTAATTTTGGTTTTATTTGCAAACTTTACAGAATACATTTTGGCACAGATAAATGTAAAATTTTGTTTTTTTTTCCTTTTTTTTAAATATATTCTGTTGCTGTTTTATGCATTCTCATTTATTATTATTATTTGCAGTTTGGGGTTTTTAGATAAAGTATAATTAAATCTTCATTTTAGAGGCGAGTCTAACTGCTGTAAAAAAACTATGCATAGTTTGAATAATCGTTTCTAATTTTAGAATATCAAAAAGTAAGTAATTTATTTTTAGGCAGTAATGTTTCATTAATTATTATTCGCAGCTTCTTAGATACTGAACTGGACATTTTTCGTCTAAGACTAAATAAGATAAATCGATTGAAAAAATTGAAGAACCATTATACACAAATACTTTTAAATTAGCAATATATTTAATCAAATTAATTTTCTTGGGTATAAAAAGAAAAACATTTAAAACATAGAAAAACACAGTTTATTCATTCCAGTTTATTTTTATTACTGTAATGATAATTATTTTAATGATATATAATTTCAATGTTTAGAATAAAATTTTAATTGTTTTGGATGTTGAATAATATCTCTATAACCGCTCCCCATTACAAATTTTGAATTTTTTCTAAAATACAAATGTAGTTTTTATTAAATGTTAACTTTTTAAATTTTTAAGGCTTTTTTAAAAATGCAATTTTTTTCACAAAATTTGTTATGGCAGTTACTAATATTCTACATAAAATTTGTTTGAATTTTCTTCTGCTAGTGATATTTGAGCTTTAATAATTTTTTTATTGTGAAATTTCACAAAATTTTGAAAATTCATTAACTTTGAGCCTTTTTAAAAATTACTGCGAGTCTTATAGCTAATTCAACAACAAGCTTTATGAAGCATATATTTTAGAGCATTAATAAACAATTTTACATCCTTACTTTAATTTTTTAAATAGCTTTTTTCTTTCAATCAATAATATATACGCATAAAAAACATGGGAAAACATGAATTTCATTCATTAGTACCATGATGTACAATCAATTCAATTTACCTGTAACTTTTGCAATGTTAGTTTATACTAAATTATTCAAATTGAAAAAAATTATTAAAATAAAATATTATGCCTGTTTAATAAATACATAAAAAAAACCTACGAATGATCAATATTTCAAAAATCTAAATCACGAGAAAAAATAAGTACATATATCAGATTTGATTAAATGCACGTTTTTGCTATAAGCATAATTTAACAATATATACAAAAATAAGAACATCTTTAATTTCATAGTTTTAGGAGCCTTTGTGTATCGAAAATTGTAAACAAAAGCTGAAAAAACCCTCTAATTTAGAACTTTTATTCTTATAAAGACATTCATATATTGAAAAGTGACTTTCTTAATTTCAGTTTAGCTTTACCAGTGGTAGGAAAATATAATGATTCATTTTTTTTATCGAGATCTGTTTTAGCAAATGATCTGAAAATGGGTATATCACCATTGTTTTCTATTTTGTCATGCATCGAAATTTTTTAATATCTTAGTAAAAAAAATACAGATACAGACATAAAATTTTAAAAATATATTTAAAAGGATTCAATTTATTATACAAGCTCATAAGAACAGTTTTCATTTTTTAAAGGTATTGTACCTCCTTAAATTTTTAATAATTAAAATAGCTAGTTAAAATTTCAAAAGTAATTTTTTTGTTCATACCGTGGATATATAATGTTATTATTCTTCCTCTTTTTATATAGTTTCTATACTATTTTTAATGAAGTTTCTTAAGGTATCCGACTACGTTAATAACACTGGTTGTCGACCACATTGTAGAATTTTTTTATTGTTATTTCTTGTTGTTCAGATTTTCTTCTCTCCAAAACTATTTATCTTTTCTAGGAAAAGGAAGACCTGACCTATCATCCAGGATCAAAAATTTTTTCAACTACGATTTGTCTTTAACTTCCATTTTCTCAAAACGTTAATTTTCATAAAAATTCGCCACGTTAACATGATATTTCAAAAACCAACAGAGGTATTTACATAAGAATTTCAGCATGTTTTAAATAATACGGGGAATGAAATGAATCCAAACTTTTATTGTTGCTGAAATACTTTTTCATTTATATGTGTTTTTAGAAAATTAAGTAGTAAATTTATGGAAAAAATGCATATATACGTATATTTTTACCTTTAACTTCTTTCATCTGAAAATCTTTGAGATTTTGGTTCCTTGCATTCATTATTATATTCTATAACTTGTATACTAAGAAAATAGGATTGCTGCTTTACAAATTTGTGTAAAGTGGTTTTGATTAAATTTCATTTAAATTTATTACAGACTAGCCGCCTTTGGCGACCAGCTGGTTCGCCATGATTAATGCGTTCTAAAATTTTCAATAAAATCATATATTCATTAGCGAAAATTTAAGAAATAGTTAAAGTTAAAAGATTCAGTTATTAGTAGTTAAAGAGTCAGTAACTTTATTCGGAAAAACTTTTTGAGTTTAATGCTCTAATAATTTATCGGTTATGCTTCCAAAATATTAAAAATGTTTTTTTCGGTGATATTGCCAAAATGTTAAATATGTTTTTTAAAAAAAGCGAAAAAGGCAAAAAATTATTGAATTAATGATACAGATATTGTAAACGATTTAGAAATATGCCATTAAGTCGGGATTCTAATGCTTATCCTGTCTAAATTCAATCAGGTTTACTGTAAATAAAGATAATTTATGGAATTCCTGATATAGATATTGCAAACAATCAGAGAATCCATTGCCTTGCATTTATTTTTTTAGAAGATATCACATTTTATATTTATGTTATTTTATCCGGTTGATGGTTGTTGCTTTTTTATTTGAACTTCCGGCATTGTTTTATTTTATTTTATCCAGTCACGTGCTAAAAAAACATGGTTAAATATTTCCTTAAAAATTCGTTAAAAATAGAAGCTTGAGTTATACATTAAAACACTGATACCATTAGAAAGCTAATTTTTTTTATCTTTAAATTGATGTTAAAATCATGTTTGTCCGATTATAATTTCGGAAGTTATAGCTGAAAAATGTCGAAATTTCGCTTAAATTTTAATTAATTCTAATTCTAATTTAAAATTCAAAAAAAGGGCTCCGAGGTGCACATTCCTGACCTCCAAGGTATACATGTACCAAATTTGGTAACTGTAGGTCCAACGGTCTGGCCTGTAGAGCGCCAACACACACACACGCACACACACACACACACACACATACATTGAGCTTTATTATAAGTATAGATTTCCTATTTCTCAAAATATATTATATTTTCAAATAATTTTGTTGTATTTATAGTATTTTGTATTATAATTGACAATACATCTAAAAATCATCTTCTATATAAATAAACATGAATGTTTGTCTGTATTTCTCTTATGCGCTGCCATGCCGCTCATCCGATTGCGATGAAACTTATATTTATTACTTGCATTTATTTCTTCTTTTTACGATGGAAAAATATATTGCTAACCCTAAAGTCTTGAATAATAAAATTAGAAAAATAGAATTAACATTTTTTATGTTTCACCTTTATGCATCACTAAATTTCAATGAATGTATTCACTGCCTGTACGAAAATAAATTTTATGCTATCCTTTCTAATTAAACAAAAGTTATATTAAATTTCAAGTGATGTTTTCAAAATTATTTCTTCGACGGCAGCAACTCGCCGGGTACCAGCTAGTTAAAAAAAAATTTTTTTTACTCTATTTTTCAAAAATTTTTACTTTGAATGTAGTCAGATATCTTAAATAAATTATCTTTTTTCTAATATTTTCTTTATACCTCCAGTAACTACTGAAATATTTTTAATTAAGTATTTTAAAATGCGTTTATAAAAAGGATCCATTTTAACCAAATACGTTAAACGTTTTAATTAAAATATTTAGAAGAAATTGGCAAATATAATGCAATAACTTTTTTCATGCACAATATCGTGAAATTTTCTTTAATTAAAAAGTTAATCACGATTTCAGTCCAACGAAATTAATTTTCGAAACTGGATTATATGTCAATGTCATGAAGTTAGGATAACAGCAGTTGTTTAAATCCCGCTTGTAAAGGATCGTCCTGAATTGATGATTTAGTTATGAAATGATAAGATTAACGTTCAATGTCTGCAGTATTTGTAATTTTATTTGAAAACACCGTAATCTTTATACTTTTGAAGATAGAGATCTATCCGAAAGATTTTCGAAGCCAAATCGCTTACATAAAAGAAATATTATACAAAAGGCTCAGTAAATGTGCTTCGAGTAAAAGTACCTCTCAAGTTATCGATGGCTAAAATACTGATCATAACATTGAAGTTTCACCTCAGACGATAAGCAATGGTGCTATAAAACAGATAATAATATACATATGATCTAAGAAGTCCTTTATGAGACACTGTAAAAAAAACTTCTCGAATTCCTAAAAAATTCATGCAAATAAACTATTATATATCTGAAAATAGCTTGTTCTCTTTAATATAAACTGTCGGATCAAATCAACTCAATGAACCATTTGAACCAATAACTTTGGTTCAAATTGTGTACTTATGATCAAGAAGAAATCAGATTTACAGATGTTAACTAAGAATATACATATGTGTTGCTGTCAAACATAGTGACGGAAATATCATACTGTGTAAGTGTATTAGTGCTTTTGGCAACAGAAAACTGTATTTTATTGTTGGAAATATGGTCGGTTACATCAATCGATATTCTAAAAATTATCAAACCAGGGCAGAAAAATTATCAATTTTCCAGCAAGACAATGATCCTAAACATATCTCCAAGATTTGTAAAGAAAGGCGCCTCTTACATACTAAACAGTAGCTTTATAAAATCCATTCTGATTTCTAGATTTAAGTCCTGCCTAATATGTATGGGAAAAAATTGATCCTGATCTCAAAAAACATAATATTAAGAATGTTGAAACCAAAACCGCTGTCAGGACATTTAGAATAACAATTTTCCTGGGATAAAAACTAGCATGGATATTGCTACAACATTCTTAATTCGATGACATCATATTTGGGACATTTATTAATATCTATATTGAAGCGTTTTTGAGTTATTTTTGCATATTTAATTACCTTATAATTTTATTTAGTTGTGTATTTAAATTTAAAAATCAGTAATTCCATGCATGTCAGACAATATTCTGTGAGAAGGGATTAAATTACTTAGGTAACATGCGAAAAATATCTATCATAAACTATATAAGTACCGCATGAAAACTTTATTCTTCATTATTGTCATTTTTTATGTCTTAAACTTACCTGTTAATTATCCTTATTTTTTTCTATATTTTTTTCTTTATAATAAAAAGTAATATATGAAACTATGTCGAACCAAAGTCTTAATTTTTATTTTCTACACAAAGGAATTTGTTTGGTAAAAGAACGTTTATTTAGAGCAGTGATTCCCAAAGTGGTCTATATCGACCCCTAGGGGTCTATGACAACTTGCAAGGGGTCTACGTCAGCGAAAAAAAAAATTTTGGGGGTCCATGAAATGACTGGAGAAACTGACAGAACTAAGTACAAACGAAGAACTTAAGGTTCAGTTTAAAAACGGATATCAGCAATTCTGGCTTCTTTTCAACATACCCATTACTTATCCCGTATTATGGAATATAGCGAGGAAATTTTTAATCTCCTTTCCATCGTCATACCTAGTGGAAAAGGGGTTTAGCGCTGTTACTAATCTCTTAACGAATAAAAGAAACAGACTGGACATCATTAGCCGAGGAGATTTAAGATTAACCCTTACAAAATTGCCGCCAAATGTTGATAATTTATTGTTAAAGCGTCAAGCTCATGCTTCTCATTAAAAATATTGACTTTTTGCTTATGTTAATTTATTTTATGTTTATTTAATGTTACATAGATTTTACATAACAGATACGAAATTTTATTTTGAGTAGTATAAATTTAAATTCAATTAATAAATGTATAAATTAACATGTGTTTTTACTTTAAGTTTTTAACAGTAAACTTCACTACAGTTAGAAATTTACAGGAAATCAATATCAGGTAAGTAGGGGGTCTATTCAATACGGAAAAACATGGCAAGGGGTCTACGACACAAAAATGTTTGGGAAACTCTGATTTAGAGCCATAACTGTGGAAGAAGCTTTTTTTTATTCACTGTACGTTATTTTATATTGATGCTTTAAAAGATATACAAGTAACATTGTATATTTTTAAGCATCGAATTACACATGAATTATATTCTAATCAAAATTCTTACGCTTGGCTTTCACAGCCAACTAAGTCAAGGTCTGTTCTAGTTTTCAACACAACGGCGAGTGAAAAATTGTCACACCATCATGAAAACAAATCTTTGAAACTTAGTGATGACTCAACAATATTCGTTATTGTATGAAACAGATGCATAAATTTCACAATCATGTTAAAACCTTGCTCATTAAAATTGTTTTTAGAAGCACGTAGTCAGTTTTTTGCCATTTCTATTCTTCTTAGATAAGCATGATGAATGATTCAGTCATAATACTCCTAAACAAAAACTCTGTAATTGCATGCGAGGCCTAAAATTGTCGTTGTTAATTACTTGGATGATGTGTCCTCAATTCTTTGATTCTCTTTTATTTGTGTAATATGGCTTGATAAGTTCCTACGAATTGTTGCATCGACTTGACTCTTGACTGTTAGCTGAGCAGCAGAGTAAGCAGTTTTATCTTTATTTTTAATTCATTAATTAATTGTAACTTTTCCTATTTAAAATCTTAAATAGTATTAATTCGTTCTCCTTCTTCTTATTATCAATATTTAGTTAAGTCATATAGATATATTAAAGAACTAAATTTTGTTTTTAAATAGCAATTCATATACATCGGCTATAAGATTTAAACTAGGACTTTTTTGTGTATTTTATATTTATATTTTACTAACCACCTTTGGTGACTATTGGTTCATTGAAAATAACGATATAATTTAGTTTAAATTTTAAATATCCTATGTGTAACTTGATGCTCTTGATTCGCTCAAACAATATTTTTTAAACACCAAGTTGTGATAGACGTTAAAGGTTTTTTTAATAACTTTATTCCTTTCTTTTTATTGTAAACTATTCAAATCAACTTGATGAATGTTGATTGAAATTATTGTCTACTACCTTATGTTGAGTAATATACAAATCGCTTGCTATTAAATTCAAATTAAAATAATGAACAATGTTAATATCAATTGGTTTAAATTAATTATTGACTTGCTTATAAATGCTAATTGATTACACTAAAAATGCTTTGAAATTTATTTTAAAAAATAATATATAAATTATTATAAATCTAATCTATACTGGAGAAATCTAGATGGGAATTAGAATTTTATCCATTTGTCATTTTCACCTAAATGCATTAATTCCATTTTTCATTATGAAAAATTGTGTCATGATTAATTTTTATAAAGTTCATATTTCTGTAAAATGTTTTACGCATCTTATTCAGAATCTGATTTTCAGAATCATATAAAGTCCTGATTCTGTGACTCATGACTCCTTTTTCTAAAGTTCAGTTATGCAAAATATCACGTGCATTTTAGATGTAAAGATTACCACTTGTGGACTTCGAACAACGAAAAGAATTGAGCTTGTAAAAGAATCTATTGTATTTTTGTAGCATTTTCATATTAAATTAAAGTACACGTATCTTGAACTTAAATAATTTTCCTTCATAGAATTCTGAGAGATTGTAAGAGCAATTTTTATAAGAATGTTCAAATAAAGGTGTTAAATCCAACTGTAATATTACGTACGCATGCAGCTTGTTCTTCATGTAAATTGTATTTGTCCGGTTGATATGAAATTTGGAGTATGTGTTTGGAACGAAAGAAAAAGAACAATCGATTTTAGAAAATACAAAAATTAATCAAATTTTTAATTAAGGCAACATTGTCTGCTTTTGGCTTATCTTTAACAACTTTAAAAAACTGTTTCGTTTTTAAAAGAGCGAAAGATTGAAATTCCAATGGTAATAGTTTAAATTATGTTAGGATATTTAGTTCCGTTTTTGTCTGTTTTTGAAAATAGCTAGGGTTGCTAACAGTCTGCAAATAAACATTTGTTTCTCATAATAAAACGGCCATCAATAAAATGAAAGTTATTGTTTGAGTTAATTCGAGGCTCGAAAAATAAAATTGGCGATGAAAAACAAGATTTTAATTTATCAAATTGTATTGCTTCACCTAATTTTTCATTTATCGTTCCATTAGTTTTACTTTATGCCTCCATCAATAGGAATCAGGAGCCATCACGAGATTCAAGGTCACCTTTATGCCATTTTTAGAGCACCACTCACTCATTTTCCAAGAATCGAGTAAAACCTCCTTTTTTTTTCTTTTTTTTAATAAGTTGCAGTTTTGAGTATTTTTTTAAATTTTTCTTTCATTTTTCTAAATTATTTTCAATATATCTATACTAATATTATAAATGTGAAATTTTGGATGGATAGATAAATGGATATTTGTATATTCGTCAATCACGCCAGAACGCCTGAAAGGAATTGGATGAAATTTAGCACAGAGATAGATTATGGTCTGGACTAGTTCAAAGGCTACTATTTATTCCGGTTAATTGAGTGGTTAATTTTTTATTAATTAAAAACTAACTTTGGCACCAAAAAGCTGAAGCCAAATCCCGCCAATAATGAGTGAGACTCCGGATTTTTCCCCCCAACAGTAACGAAATTAGGCTTAGTATAATTTTGACCGATTATTTCAAACGATGTTAATGAATCGATGTTTCGTATTCATTCTGAAGTACTTTTAAATTAAATGAAAACAGAATAAAGGAAATAATTTTTTTAAAATCTGCATTGCGTTACTCCAGCTTGCGGAGGAAAGTCAGATGTTTGCGTTACGTCAAGTGGCGTTGAAAGTTCACTCGTAATTGTTGACAAATGCGTTTTCATTTAAATTAAAAGTTTAAAAATTATGTGTATTATACTATTGTAGCTGTCTCAATCTCGATCAATAAATAAAATGAATATGACTTGATTTTAAGGAAATACGGACATGATTTGCTGCTTTTTTATTTCAGGTGAAAATTGTAAATTGTTTTTAGGTTAGTTGTGCTCTTTAAAATTGGTTAAGTTGTATTTTTATGCTAGATATGCTTATAGTTATGATTTTGCTTTTCGTTTATGCTTATAGTTTTTAATGCATTGTTTTTAGGGTAGTTTTAATCTTTTTGATTTGTTATTTGTTGATAATTTTTGAAATGCCTGGAAAACGCAAATCTAATCTTTCGAAAAGGAGTAATCAAGCTCGAGCTATGACAGTCACTAGAAATAGGGAATATAATACTCAAGCAGAATTTAGTGGAGCCACAGACTACATCTAGAACAGTTGAAACGCCAAAAGCGGTATTGGAATAACAGAATCGATCTGTCTTAGACATATACATCAAAATTTCCATGCGTACGAAGTTGTGAGTAAAATTTAGTACCTAGTGAACCTAAAACGCATAGCGTTGTTGCGCATCGTTATTATTTACTCCTAAAATGCATGGTTTTTCATATTTTTTGTGTAAAAAATGTATGTTCTTTAAATGGCTGCATACGTATTTTTTTGCAAAAAAAAAAAATTATAAAAGCATGCCTCCTTGGAGTAAACAATAACTTAATTTTTAAATTAATTTAAGAAAGTTACGAAAAATATGATCAAAAACTTCTTTTTATTAATAAAATGTGCCAAATATTTGCATTATGAATAAACAATATTCCAGTTATGCGAATCTCATTGTAACAATTCTGCATTAAAAAGTTAAGTCCCTTTTAACCAACATACTTTCACTACGTAAAAATAAAATTATTTTCATAATATTTTTAATAATAGAACTATTCGTACAACAGCCATTTTAGTATTTCCCGAAATTTTCAGTTTAGATCTAATTCTAGAATCACTGTTGTCATATATCGGTATTTTCTACAACTGCTTATCAAAATCGATTTAAAAAAGGATTTCCAAACTCTCAATATCAATCTTTGGAACAATCATGTGAAGCTTATAAATGGAAGTAAAAATGTGCAGTCTAATGGCTCACAATCAAGTCTAGGGTTAAAGTAACTCTTAATGAATATGAACTACCCATCAATTTCTTTTTCAAATTTTGTCATTGTGGCATGAATTTTTTCATTTACATGCTTTTTTATTCTTAAAAATAAAATAAAAAATAATCCATTCTTTTAAGTAAAATTAAAGTCTATATTTAAATTCATGATACCATGTTCCCATTGAATCAGCGGTGCATCGTAGCGTTGAACTTAGATGCCCTCTACCATATTCTGATATAAAGAGTATGAACGAGATGGTCACCAGAGATTGCAAGTAAGACATTTTTCCCTATAAAGATTAGTTTCTCATTCCTTATGTATATATATATTTATTTATTTATTTTAGGATCTGAAAAAGTAAAATGGCAAAGATTCAGATTAATAAAAGATTACTTCCAGTGAAGGTTCATTATTTTCTTTGCAATGGCGGTAAGTAGCTTTTTATTTTTTCATATTATATCTGTTTATTTTTTCGATAAGGAAGTACCTCTTAATAATTTAATAATAATTTAACAAATATATATTGTTTATGATTCAGAAGATATGCTATATAACATAAAAAATTAGAGGGGTTGCAAATCACCTTTCTTACGTTGGCATCAACACCAGCTCATTTTGTCTTGTAATAACGGTCACCACATAAACACAAATTCGATATCTCTATACCAGTTCATTTTACGAGAACATTTATTAAATTAGATAATGGTTAGATTAATATCAGTATTCCAATCAAGTATATTGCAAGATGGCCCTTATATTACTTCTTCTATACAATTTCTTCATTTTATATCACAAAAGTTTAATTTTAAAAGCTTATATTTTTATTGATTTACTGGCAATGAATAATGTATTCCAGTACATATCAGTAACAAACAGATCAATGATCATCAAATTATGCTATTTGATGATCAGTGATTTGATTATTATTTTTTCCCTAATTGCCAAGTAAAATTTCAGAAACAAATAAACGAATAATTAATTTTGTGGTTTTCTTGATACATCGATGATTTTTTTTAAAAAATTATAGATTAGCATCATAAAAATGAATATCAAAAAGGGAAAGTCTCAATTTTAAAGTTTTAATTTTTCCTCCGAAAATTATAAATTTTTCTTAATTAGCTCACTTCTTAAACAAATATATATCACGAGAATTAGTCATACTAAATAATTTTTTTATTATTTCTATTTGATTTATGAATTCTTTTATTAGAAAGTCGTTTGCATTTTATCTGCCTTGTATTATTCTTTCAATAATATTCGTTTAAATATTTCATTTTCTTTAAAATATTATGCTGCCAAATCTAAATATTTAACTATTTAAACCTTATTCCAAAGTAATTTACATTTTATTATTACTTTTTTATTACTTTTATTATTACATTTTATTATTATTTTAATATTATTATTACTTTATTTTACTTTATTTATACTTACTTTTTTACATTTTATTACTTTTTGTATCTGTATAGATAAATAAAGCTCTTATGCAATTAACCCCAGAATACATGACTTTTCATTTTTTGACGGGAAAAATGCATGTGTTTTGAATAACTGTATATAATTTAAGAAAATTATTTAAAACGTTTTAGTTTATATTTTATGATGAAATTTTAACAAAACAATTGAAATGTGCCAATTAGCTACATAGTCAATTAAACAATATTCCAGGGACATAAACCACAAAATAATTCTATAATAAAAATAAAAGTTCCTTTCTACCAATATATTTAAAATGGAAATAAAATATTTTCATAATATTTTGAATGGTAGTGTTATTTATATAACAGACATCTCGGCATTTTCTCAAATTTCCAATTTAATTCTAATTCTGTGTTTGTCATATATCAGTGTTTTCTGCACATTTTCACTAAAATGCCTATACAGAAGAATTTACAATCCCTGATTGTTGCTCTTTGAAATAGCCATATGAAGCTTGTAAATGGAAATAAAAATGTGTAGCCAAATCGCTGCATGATGCATTGAAGGGTTAAAATAAAACAAACCACGTCGGATTTTGACAAATAAAATTAATCACCCTAAGCATAAGATTGTATATTTTATATTTTCCTAAACTTAAAGATTTTTTACGATGTATCTCAACAGCTTTTAATACTTACTTATTTCTTTTTTCAGCTTTAGCTGGAGTTATAGCTTTCATTTCAGTATACGCCAAGCAGCTGGGAATCTCAGCCGAAGCCATAGGTGTTATATTTGCCTCCGTGTCTTCTTTCTCAGTCATTTCTCGACCACTTCTAGGAAGTCTGGTGGATCATTTCCAAAAACTGAAACTGGTTCTTGTATGTCTTGTTCTAATTAATGTCACAGCAGACGTGGGAATGAACTTCCTTCCTCAACCAACTTCGACATCCACAAAATCTACAGACAGCTCCGTAATTTGCTACCAAGATACTTTTTACAACATTCGATTTAGGACAGACAGTTGTAGAAGGAACATAAATTTTTGCGATAGTGATTGTATATTTTCATGTCAACGTTGTGAATCCAACTACACCTCTTGTGCTAACAGTTCATTGACAACGAAAATAAACAAGTTGTTAAACTTGGAACTGCCTTTAAATAAAACGCACAATTGCATTGAACAGGGGTTGTCGAGTTGTAATGTTTCTGCCATGGAGCATTGCAATGAATGGATGGAAGATCCAGAAGATGGAAAGCCTGAAAATCCCCTTCTTCAACTCTGTATGATGACCCTTTTGACGGCTGTTATGTACATCTGCATGGGATCCCTTGCGTCTCTATCAGATGCTGCATGCTACAATGCTTTGGGTGACAGACCGGAAATGTATGGCAAGCAACGCATGTGGGGGACAATGGGTTGGGGATCTTTTGCCTTTTTAGCAGGTTATTTGAACCAACTGGCAACTGGTTCATCAAGCAAATATAACTATTCAGCTGGTTTTTATATGTCAATTGTACTTTTTGCACTAGATTTGCTTGTGATATCAAAACTGAAATTGGAGAATGCTAAAACATCGAAGCATATTTTCAAAGACGTGGGCAGTCTCATAATTAAACCTAGGATAATATTATTTTTACTTCAAGTGCTTTCCGTTGGAATCTACAGAGGTATGTCCAGTTATTACGTGTTTTGGTATTTGAGAACGCTAAATGCCAGTCAAATGGTTTTGGGATGCGCTTCAGCAGTATTGTGCTTTCTTGGAGAACTGCCATTCTTCTTTATATCCGGATGGATTATTAAAAAAATTGGACACATGAACACCTTTATAGTTTCTTATACATCTTATGGTATAAAATTTGTAAGTTATTCTTATATAGTAAATCCATGGTGGAGTCTTCTAATAGAAGTGCTCCAAGGGCCATGTTATGGAAGCCTGTACGCTGCAATGACGTCATATGCAAAAATAATTTCTCCAGAAGGAACAGAGGCAACTGTGCAAGGAATAGCGAGTGGTACGTTAGAAGGATTAGGTGAGTCTCTTTATTTTAGAAAAATCCTGCATTACAATTTTAATTTTAACGAATAGGTATAGTAATCATATAATTTCATGCTCATTTGTTTAATATAGTGAAGTATTATTATCAATTAACAGAAACGTTGTTTCTGAACTGACATTTCTTTAGTATAACCAGTAAAATTGTTTTACAAGATAATTTTTTTTGAAATGTAGTAAAAGTTCTGAGAAAAAAAATTATAGCATTCCCTAAGATTTAATTTCTAAAAATATTATAAAATATTTTTTTCTGAAAAAAATAAGATTTTTTACGTTTTATCCTTTTATTGAAAATACTTTTTAAAGTTGCCTATTTTTTACTTGGAGTTTATAATAAATTATTTTGACGAAAATTTCTCCAATCTCTCTAATATTTGTAGCTGTTTATATAATAAAATCACAAATGGTGCAAAGAGATAATTTACTATTTAAATACGTGAACATCCAATTATGCTACTCATATTAAATTTCATCAAAATATTTTTTAAACCTTTGCGATCTTGCCACTTTTAATAACTAAAAATATTTTCATAAATAATTATATATAATTTTTTATGTAACTAATCCTCCTATTTAGCTACATTTTTCCATTCGCTGCATTGAGTTGTCAATATTGACTACTTAAACAATTTTTAAAAAAAATGAAATACAAATCAATATTTATTTTAAAATGTGTAGCCACCTTCATTCTCAATTTTGTTTGTCTTCTTTCATGTTAAATCTAATAATTTAAATCTCATATTTATGACTTTGTATGTATTTGAACTGATCACAAATCACAAAATATTGCTAAAGGGAATTGGCCTTTCTTTACGTGCTTTTTTCCCTTATAGGATCAAACCTGTATGAGTAGTTCCATCAATCTTCACATACAACTAACAATAAGAATGATCAACTATCTAACCGAATATTCTCACATTTGAATTTTATTCAATTAGAGTACATATATAGTAAATAAGTTAACTAAAACGGAAGTATTATACTTTGATATCTACAGCATGAACATCTTTTCTTGTGTGAATGTATAATGTTCTTTTAATCTAATTTAATTTCTAATTTTCCTATTTTTTTTATCTTAATTTAGCCCATATTTTCATTCTAAAATGGTCTCTTATTTCCTAAATTAACTTCCACCTTATATTTAATCAATTCTACACATGCTCTATAAAATTGCTCTAGCATTTTCTCCAAATGAAGGGATAAAAATCCTTAATGTCTACAGCATTCTTTCAAAGATACCTAATAGTCCCTATCCTAAATTTGCAGGTATCAAGGAAATCCCTATCAAAATTTCATAGCAAAATGTTGATAGGGAAATTTTTTCTGTCTCATCTGCACTTGTATCTTGATGCAAAATGGACGTTAGTTTTATCATCGCTTCTTGTACATAGTATGCCTCCGGCAGTGAATAAAATTGAAGTTGTAAAATTTCAAAAATTTTCTCAACTATAAAATATGATTATATATAAAAATTTAAATACAATAGTATTTATTTGTATTTAATGTGAAACTAATATTATGAGATTTCTTAATGTTTAATTAAAATTATATGATTTGTTAATCAGGTGTAGCAACTGGATGTCTTCTGGGTGGTTATGGATTTCAAAACTTCGGAGGACGTGAAACATTCTTTTGGATTGGAGTGATAGCCTTTGGCCTTGGAATAGTAAACTTCACAATCAACTTCACGCTATCACTTAGAAGAACGGACCATGAGAATGACATACCTGAATTGAAACAATCCCTAAATACAAAGAAGTGAATTTCACAACGCAACATTTTATTCATCTGAAAACCTGACAAAACTTGGGTGCTACTTGATACTTATTTCATGACAGTTACTTTGAATTATAAAAAAGAATTTTGGACTGATTACTTTCAAATGAAGGGAAAGTACTTATTATTGTACTGTAAATAAAATTTTGACAGTGCTGACGTTTTATTGGTCATTATCTTGGATTAAAACCGATAACTAAAATAATAATTTAGATTTTCGTTTAGTACTATAGGTTTAAGTTTTAACTTAAAAGCATGTTTATTTAGTTAATGCAAGTACTTAGAAAGTTTTATTTATCATTTATAACTGATAAAAATAACTGCAACAATCAATAAATTCCATTTCGAAATTTTGTGAAAAAAAATTATATCTCTCGTATTTTAACATAATTCACAGAAGTTATGAGCTTGATGGATGAAATTTGGTATGTACTTTTTTTTGTTCAAGAAACTGAAATCTATTCCAAATCTTGAATTCAATCTGCTAAAACAAAATAAACTTTTACTGTTCGTTTCAGTATTCCGAGATGACAACTTTTTGACGATTCAATGTCATTAAGCGGAGAGATGCAGATGGATTGGCGTATATCGGGAATTCTTCGTCTTTCTTTGACTATGGTTTTCGCTCTATTAGATACTTTTTTATTCTTTTTTTCATGTGTATGTGAATATTGTGTCGTTTCTGTCCCTATTTTAATTCAGTTTGCGAGTTATCCGAGTTTATTTTATTGATAAATTTAAAAATCCCTTCTTTCATCTTTCTTAGAATCCGTTGTCAAACAATATAAAGTGCTTCCTTGGTTTTATTTACCAAAAGCCGCCTTCTGACGAATTTTTAAAAAATCAAATTTATCATATTTCTAAAGGTGTGTTGCATACACATTAGGGAAAAATATATATTTTAAATTCAATTATTGTGTTTATTCTCCTTTACTTTGTCATTCTGCTCAGATACAATATTAAATACAAGTTGACTTCGACGACAAGCTGTTACTGTTTCATAATAATAATAATAATTTACGCATGTCAATCAGTTTTGATTTACTATATCTTGACACACAAAAGTAAATTTTATTATCATGTGAGAAAATGATAGATTTTTTTAATTAAGTTTTTTGATGCTTCAAAATGCTTTGGCAATAAATTGGCGATTTATCGCTATGGAGCATCAGTTTTTCGCTTTTAAGATTTTTAGAAAATTATGCAGAAGGTTGTCTCATTTAGCGATTTATCACCAATCAAAATTACAGCTTGATTTCCAAATTATTCTCTAAATTCTTACGAATTATCTTAAATCGGTTTAAACTGGTTAATAAATTTATTAAGACAAATAATTTAAAAATACTAATGTTCTCAAACGATAATTTGAAATTAGCGATTGTAGATTTCCTTTTTTATTTTATAATTATATTCATTTATGTAAATGCATTTCAAACATATTAAAAAAAATTTGGAAGTCAAAATAAAAACCATAAAAGCTAAGGTACATTAAATAAAATAAAAACTTTAATTTTAAGATTAAAATTAGCACATTTTAAAAATTTTTAAATAACATTTAGAAATTTTCTTTCCAATGAGAAACATTGTGGCTTAAAATCCCTGCATTGTTAATTTCAGAATTTTATAGTTCTATGGTTTTTGTTTAGGTATTTAGATTTTTGATTTACAAAATAGTTTTTTTTTTTTGAGTACTCTATTGAAAACGCATTTTAAAATCTTTTCGTTTGATTAATAACTATGTTTTGCGTTCGTTTGTAATTATAAATCTTTAAAATAATTCTTATTAATTTTGCAATCAATAATCAATTTGTTTTTTCTTTTTAATCCCCTTTTAGGTGGTGCTCTATGAATTCAAAATTGACTTAAAATCAATATATTAATTGATACTTAGCTTTTGAAATATTAGAAGAATTTTGTGGTCATAGAGAAAATCTAATTGAACAAAATTTCATTTTTAGTACATCAGCAAATGAACGAATTATCAATTACAAAATATCACCTTGACTAACATGGCAGTTTTTTAAGTCGAATAAAAACTTTGCAAAGAAAATTAATATCTTAATCTATACTATACCAATTAAAAACTATTACAAAAAAAAGACACCAAAATTTATTATATCCAGAAAAATTATATTTTTAGATTTGTCATAACTGAATTCGGAGTTTTGTTGTCTAGCACTACAACAAATAAAGGGCAAAGGAATAAAGTATCTGCAGATTAAGGAAACAACATATGATCATAATTTTTTTTAATATTCATGGTCAACAAACTGCATCCTCCTTCTTTTCATCTCTATTGACAGCATAAAAAACTAAAACAGGAATAGCAATATTTATTCTTTAGTTTTTTTCGGTGGTTTTTTTTTCATTTGCATTTATTCACCACTATTCTCTTATGAATATTCCCTTTCACTATGATCCCACGTGGTCATCAGAGTCTCCATTCTTATATAATTTACTTCCATCATTCCAGATTATATTTTGATAAATTTCTCTGTCATGGAAGCGTTTTGAAAATGCTTCATACAGTATTTGTGAATAATGCTGGGCTTGAATTCGGCTATTTTAAGACTTCCAGTAAGTTGCGCATGCGTAGAAAAGAACTAACTTATGTTTGATACAATTTCTTAAGATAGATTCAAATTGCTGTTTTGGAGTCCTTGAATTTTCCCTTTTCATTGCGTATCGTATTAAAATGATGGACATTTGACAAAAAGAAACAAGGTAAAATATAAAAAAAGGTTAACATACCTAGATTGGAAAAAATATAGAAAAGAAATAGCCAATAAAAAAACACAATATCGCACCAGAAAGAGCAGGAAAAAAATGTCGCTATTAATCTATGATAAGTGATAAGTTTTTCATGCCAAAAAGCTTACAAACGCATGCGTAGAAAGAAAAAATACAATGCAGCGGCTTGTAATTATCTCGTCGGACCAATTACTTGCCATCAACCGAAAAATATTTAACAGCCATTCTACCCATGCCCTGCCAATTTGCCGTCTTATTACTGACCGAGTGTAAACACGGCATTAAGCTCTCACTACAGCTGATACAGCGCAATACAGCTAAAAAAATTAAAGCAAGAATAATAATATTTATTGCTTAGGTGTTTTTTCACACATAATTCACTACGTATTCACATATGATTATTCCCTTTCACAATGATCACACATGATTAGCAACGTCTTCACACTTATATTATTTATTATTATTATTTCGGATTAATATTCTGATGAATTTCTCTGTCATGGAAGCTTCTCGAAAATGCTTCATACAGTTCAGTATTTATAAATAAAATTGAAGTATTTACTATACAACGAAAGTTCCAGTTATGAAGTTTAATATTAATTTACATCGCTTAAACATCATATGAAAGAAAGTAAATAAACGTTTTATATTAACATTTGAAGGAATAAAAATGTGCTCAAAAATAACCCATTTGAATATATATATATATAATGTAAAAAATAGTATAATGCATAAAATTCTACTATTGTCTGTAACTTCAATTAAAATGAGAATGTCAGTTGCACCAAAACATTTCTTTCTGTCAATTATACATAATTTCAAAGAATAATACAAAATGTATTTAAACTTTACTAATGGAAATTTGGGAGTAAATAAATATAGTAGTTTGAAGCACCTGTATTTTCAACTATGTTTGTGCTTTCAGCAAAAGTTACTAAAAATATATAATTATTTCCTGTAATAGAATAGTAAAACTGATGGTTAAATCCTCTTTTCTACATATTGGAATATAATTTTTTAATTAACAAAGTAAATTGCTAAATAAATTGTCACAAAACCTTCATTGTGTTTTATGGAATTTGAATTTCAAGAAATTTATTATTGTAGTTTTATAGAGCGAAAACTATATATAGATTTTTACTTTTATTTATATAGAAAAGATTTCATTTTTTAAAAAAAATTTGAATGAAAAATGAAAGAATAAGATTTATTTTAACTTCTATTAACTTTAACTTCTTCATACTATTTTAACTTCTCTATATTCAATATTCCTAATAAGTAAACATCTAAAAATAGTGTTAAGTTGTTAAAGCAAAATGACTGCTAGAGAAATCACTAAAAAGTCATGGTCAATGATTTGTTAAAAAGCTTAATTCAAATTTCCCTTTCTAGGATTGTGATTGCTCTAGTTCCTATCACAAAGAAAGAGATCTTCTTCTCTGTGGTTCTTATTTTAACTAAACATCTTTCTCGATTATGCTTCGAATATATAATGTTGCCTTTTTTTTAACTAAATTTTTACAGATACTAATAGAATATACAATATCGCTTGCAACATTAGAAATTCTCAGGACATAATTCTTTAAGTTAAAAAATTATCTCTGATCACTGGCAACAATAAGTATTAAACCTCAAAAAGTTACAAATACTACTGGTACTTGCACTACTGACTTCTACATTTGACATTCTCTAAATTAGTGAAAAAGTAATATCTTCCACTTATCTTTAATCCATTCTCTGAAAAATTCTCTTATTTTGCTTAACAGCTTAATTCAAAATGGCTAATTCGAAAAAAAAGTGACTTCAAAGATTTCGAGCTTAAAACTTTTGTTTCAAAAATGGAACCAATGCACATCGTTTATTCATATAATTTGGTAAAGGAAAAAGAATAAATATATTGAATCTCTTTTTTAAAATCCCATTAAACATTACTTGAAATTGCAGTATTAAAAGAAATTCGCATTTCTTAAATCATTATTTGCTAGATATTTTTTAGTTCCTTCAAAAATTGCGAGTTAAATACACAAGCCAACAGCAATAAAAATACACAGAAAGGGTTGCTAGTAGAATTTCTTTGCTTGATTGTATATGTTGGTAACGAAATCACATGTATTCCAATTTATCGATAAGGGGAAAAATAAAAGAGCAGGCGATTAAAGTTTTTCCAGCATTTATAATCCTATTAATGAAAAAAAAAACATTTAAAAAACTTAAAAATAAGAAGTATTACGCTGGAAACAAATAACATCGTGGATAGGTTATAAAAAAGAATGAGGAAAATAAATTGGGGTTTTTCAACAAATCATTTGATTTCTTTAAAATTACCGAATATGGAATGCCAATAATTTTAATTATTAAATCAAAAGTTTTGTCTAAAATAAATGAGTACTAAAATAATATTTATAATTTAAACAAAGTTTCAGGCCAACTTTGATATTTTGAGCTCAGCCCATAATTAAAAATATGAATAGTGGCAATGGAATTTATATATTACAATAAAGTCAGTGAAATTGATGTATTTTTTTATTTCATTTTGTTCCATTTAAAGATTTGAGCTTATCGTTATGCATTTTTTTTGCTTGCGAACAAATAAAAAATACATAAGCAAACTCAAAAGAAAATCGAATCCAAAATAAGCACTGAGAAAAAAAAATGTCTGTTGAGTTCCGAAATAATCGAAGCCAAATCCTGCAAATCCGCAGCCAATTCCTGCTCCTGTAGAAAAAAAAAGAATAAAAATATATATATTTGACGTGATAATTTAATATAACGTTTAGTTGATTACATTAAGAAATTTATTTTCAGTCTTTAAAAATTATTTTACAAATATTATTCTATATAACATCGGTAGTATTAGAAGGGAAACTATTTTGGAATTTTTATTCCTTACCAGCCGCCTTTGGCGACCAGCTGGTTCGCCTTGAGTAAAGCGTACTAAAATGTTCAATTAAATCACATATTCATTAGCCTTGAAGTAATTCCGGGCATTGATTGACCTGAAATTAATATTTTCTTTAAGATGATGGACGGAAAGTTCTAAAAGTTCACCTTTGCCTAATAATATTCTTTAATTTTATAAATCAGTAAGTTTTAACCATCGGTTATGCTTCCAAAATATTTTTTTAAAAATTCGATGATGTTTCCAAAATATTAAATGTGTTTTTTAAAGAAAGCGAGAAAAGGAAAAAAAGTATTGAATTAATGATACAGATATTGCTAACGATTACATAAATATGCCATTAAGCTGGGATTTCAATGCATATCCTGTCTAAATTCAATCAGGTTTACCGTAAATAAAGAAGGTTTATTGAGTTAATGATATAGATATTGCAAACGATTGTAGAAACCTTTGCTTTGCATTTATTTTTTAAAGAAAATATCACATTTTATATTTCTTTTATTTTATCCAGTCATGTGCTAAAAGTTGCATTTCTGCAGATTTATTTTGCGGTGATAATTTTTTTATTTGAACTTCCGGCATTTTATTTTATCTAGTCACGTGTTAAAAAACATAAGTTAAAATATTTCTTTAAAAATTCGTTAAAAATAGAAGCTTAAGTTATACATTAAAACACTGATACCATTGGAAGGCTAATTTTTTAATCTTTAAATCGATGTAAAAATCATGTTTATGCGATCATATATTCGGAAGTTATAGCGGAAAAACGTCCAAATTTCGCATAAATTTTAATTAATTCAAATTCTAATTAAAAATTCGAAAAAAGGGCTCCGAGGTGCACATTCCGGACCTCCAAGGTGTACATGTACCAAATTTGGTAGCTCTAGGTCCAACGGTCTGGCCTGTAGAGCGCCAACACACCCACACACACATTGAGCTTTATTATAAGTATAGATATAGATAAAACTTAATATTTGAGATCTCCAAAACAATTTTATAAATCATATGTTGGACACGAATTTTGAATAATAGAGATTTTACATAAATTAACCAAACAAATAATTTTATTAATTCGTATGTTCATTGCTTAAATTGCTTATAAGTGCATCCTAAAACTCTACTTGTACTATGGTAGGTTTACACTCGGTCCCATATAAAAAGGTAAAATTAATTTAAAATCCCTTATAAATCGGCTGCGCATGCGCAGATAGGGCTTGGTTAATGTTTGCCACGATTTCGTAAAATAGATTCGGCATTCCACGCTTAGCTATAAATTGTCCTTTTGGCGTCTCTGAATTTTTCTTTTTCACTGAATATCATGTTAAAATAATGGATCTTTACAAAAAGAAATATGGTAAAATAAAAAAACGGTCAACATGCCCCACTTCGGAAAAATATAGAAAAAAATGACAAAGAAAATGAAAAGAAAAACCATAGCATCCAAATGAACAGAAAGCAAAAAATTATTCTATGATAAGCGAACAAATTTTTAACTCAAAATAATAGTAATAATAATTCTACAAATGCATGCACAAAGAAAAAAAAATGCAATATAGCGGCGTGTTGTCTCTGTGGACATGTACCTGCCATGGACAGAACGGTATTTTCTAACCTCCGTACGCATGCGCTGCCTACTGGCCACTTATAACTGGCCGAGTGTAAACTCAGCATTTGAATAAATCTATACTTATAATAAAGCTCAATGTGAGTGTGAGTGTGTGTGTGTGTGTGTTGGCGCTCTACAGGCCAGACCGTTTGCCCTACAGCTTCCAAATTTGGTACATTTATTGTCATTATTTGGTCTGGAAGGTCCGGAATGTGCACCCTTTTTTCAAATTTTTAATTAAAGTTTGAATTAATTAAAATTAAGCGAAATTTCAACGTTTTTCCGCTATAACTTCCGAAAATGTTATCACGCAAAGATTATTTTTACATCAAATTAAAGGTAAAAAATTTAGCTTTCTAATGATGTCAGTGTTTGGACGTATGTCTTAAGCATCTATTTTTAATGAATTTTTAAAGAAATATTTTAACTATATTTTTCAACAATATGTTTCGAACAAAACAATAAAATTTAATCTGCACGGGCAGGTTACGAGTGAAAGGGAAAAAACTATCTTTTATTAATATGTTGCCATCAGAGTGACAAAAACTCAAGTTAAAAAATAAATACCCTACTATTGCAAATTAAACATATAAAAATGTAATTTTCAGCACATGTCTGCATGAAATTAAATAAATATGAAATTTGTATTTTCTAAAAAGAAAATGTAAAGAAAAAGGCGTAAATGAAGTAAATAACTACATAGTATGTAATATGAGTCTATAAATGCTTTAAAAAATGAAGAATGTTTAGCTTTCAAATAAAAAGAGATAAACTTCAATCAACTCAGTCTCTAAAACTGACTAATTTATGAGTAGTTGAAGATCACTATTCAATAAAACTGGGTAATTTTAAACCATTTCATCGACCATTCCAAGGATGAATACCCCAATCAAGCTGTGTTATTTTAATAGACTTGCACCTGCTCTATTTACAACATATATGAATTTTTCCTAAAGCTATGGAGTCTCATGACATGAAAGTACTATTAACAACTTAAGAATTTGTTAATTTATTTCAGATTACGTTGCCTTTTGCAATAACGTAATTTCACTTTCCGATTCAGTGTGTTAACTAAACAGATATTAGCTTTTTTAAAGTTTTTATTGATGGAGGAAAATAATACTATAAATACTTCATGAATTATTAAAAACAGTTTGATACTCAGTGAAACACAAATCTATCATTAAAAATTATGTAAAAAATATTTTTATAGACCAAAATTCGAGAAAAATTTGATCTTTTTACAATTTTTAAATTGATCTCTTTAAAACGGCTGTATTTAAAACTTTAAAAAAGTTTAAAGATCTATTTTGTGCAGTAATATTTTCAGAAATTATTGTGGAAGGTTTTATTTATTTTTAATTGATTATAAATTTCTTCAAGTCGTTCTGAAATGCACATATCCACACTCCAAATTACAGCTTTAACAAATTTGCTGTTCCAACATTAATCTTCTGTTACTTCGAGGGTCAAATCACACGTAGGCACACATTTCCCATTATTATTAGAGAAGATAAAAACTGTTGATATAATTAGAAACCTCTCTTATCAATTGGTATTTGGGACACACATTTTCAATGATACTCTATTTATCAATTATATCTGACCTTGAGCTATAAACATCATTTTCGGTTACCTCCCAAAAGAAACTAGTTGGGAGTGCATTTTCTGAATGCGAAGATAAATCCAAGTGTCATCACAACTATAAACATTTGCTTATGAAATTTCAAGCAATAAGTCCTTCAATTAATTTACTCAATTTAATAATCCTAAATGCAAAGTAAATTATGCGTTCATTAACTCCAGATTAATAGATAAATGATAATGAATAGATAAAATTGAATGACTGAATGTTCACGCTTGCTTTCATTACTTACATAATAGCTATTGAAAGTATACCGATTTTCATTGCGTTTAATAACTTTCGAATGACTTCATTATCGAAATAATGATAATCTTATCCAAATTAACGCTTTACTTTCAATGAATCATCACAGGATAGAGTACAAACATAAAACTGAAATCCGTTTTTCATATTCATTAAAATGATATGCATAATGCACATCTTATTTTCTGCTGATATTCATAATGATTATCTTATGATTTTCAGCTGCAAATACTCAGTAATGGAAAACTAAGAAAAACTAGAAATTCAAGTCTTCTTAAAAATTAAAATGTTATTTGTTTTAAATTTTATACAAATGATGGACTTTCATATTTTGAATTATCAGAATTACAAAGCAAATATGTGTTTTGTGGTCTCTAATTGCATTTGTCATAGGGAAGTTCTCTGGCGAGGTCAGCGATTTTAAACCGAGAGAGCGCCTCTTGTTTTTCAGTGGAGCCATATAGGCCCAAGAGTAAGTTTTAGCTTCTCACACGGCGCAATCTTTTGTTGGAGAAGGAATTCTTGCAGCTCATTCACTCATCCACAGATCGTAATTTAGACTTGAATCAGAGAAAGATCGCCTATGAATTAGTACCCCCAGTTACAATATACTCGACATGAAGGACTTTGCTACCACGACGGGTTTATAAGTGTGCTAGCCACCATACACACGAGAATCTTCTGCCGACAGGGTTCGAATTCACAACCCAAGGGTTGTGAATCTAACGGGCAACCAACCAGACTATCCGGGCCTTCAAGAGCAAAGATTCAAATGACTTCTAATTAATATTATTATTTTTCATGTAAATTTTTATCTATTACTGAAATTTTCTTTTTTCAAAAGTAAAAGGTTTTAATTTATATTTTATTTACAGTGTGTTAAGGATATCGTGAAGTATTAAAAAGGACTGCAAATTTATTCATCGATTTAGTTATACTTTGATTAAAATTATCATAAATAATGGATAAATGGATTTAAAAAAATTTGAAGTATAAATTTGAAATAATGAATTAAAAAATTTCATTTAATATCGCTTCGAAATTAAACTTGAAATAATAACCATTTTATATCTTTTCTGTCCTGATGATAATACGCGTCATTTAAAACAGTCATCATTGTCAGTAAATTGACGTCACATTGTATCATCAAAATATCGTTTTAATTGTTTTATTTTCTTTGAGAAGAAATCCTGGATGTAGACAGTTTTTTTCAGTGTGTGAGGGTGTTTTATTACTATTTGCAAAAACTATGACTTGATTGAATTGCGATCTTCATGATATTTTTCTAAGTAATTGAATTTTGATTTGTGAATCCTAAAATGCAAACATTTACTCATTTGTGCGACTCTAACAGGCGATGTTTCACTCATTGATCATTTCTTATCTTGATATAAATTTAATAGTATTATGAAAAATTATTGGAAACATCTATGAAATATTGAAAAAAATATATATTTGCTTTCTACTCGAATGATATTTATTCGTTACTTTTTTTATACAGGCGTAATATTCAATGAATAATATAGTACATCAAATAAGCCTCAGCTTTCTTCAGTATCAAAAATATTGAACTCATACAAATAAAAGGTTCAACATCAGCAATAAAAACTGTTCGAAATTAATGATTGTATTGAAAACACTTTTGTGTTTTAATTGAGACATGTAAATTTTCAACTAATTTTCAATAAATATCAAATATGAATTTAAAATGATGAAATTATATTTTTAATTTTTGCAGAAATAAGAAAGAAATTAGGGAAAAATATTAATAACACCGAAATAAAAAAAGAAATACTTACCTAATCCTTCGTGCGTAGTAAATAGAATGGATTGAGTAGTTGCTTCGGTACCAGGCTTGGCTTTTAGTTTTCCATAAGTAGCTAAGGTTGCGTAATAAAGCCCGTACGTAATTCCATGACTAAGTTCAATAGGAAGTATCCACCAAGGTTCATAAAGTTCACTGTAGAAAAGAAAGCGAAGTCCATTGATCAACAATGTGAAACTTACGATTCGGTAGTGACCAATTTTTTGAATGATCCAACCAGAAAAGAACATGAAAGGAATGACTCCACCAAAGCTCTGCACCGCCACGCTCAGTCCATACAGAAGTTTGCTACCACCTAAACCGGTTATGAACCAGGCTAAATAGAACCAAACAATACCACTTCCTATACCATTCATTAAATTTATCAGTTCAAGTGACAAGAATTCTTTTGATCTGAAGACAGTTCCAACATCACGGCAAATACTTTTGGAATAGTTAGGCTTTACAAGATCTAACTGAATAATGTTATACATAAACGACAGAAGAAGTGCTGCCATTACAACCGTCGATGCAAAAAATCCCCCTGTATAATCATTTAGTAGACCTCCAATGGGAGAAAAAAGACCCCATCCAACGTTTCCCCACAAGCGTAACTTGCCAAAATCAGCTTTGGACTTTTCAATATTTTCACAACAGGCTGTGTCTACTAAAGTGAAATTGGCATTTTCACAGATATTTGAAATTGTAAAAAGAACAGCAAACATCCAAAACTGATAAGTATAAAAATCATTTATGTACTTCGTTGAAGAATCTGCAAGTCTGTTTTCTGAAGTTTCCTCTATTCTGCGTAAAGGAGGGGCCTTTTGAAGATTTTGTATCATTTGAGAACAACTGACAGAAGACACATTTTTTAACATTTGATCAGTTTTATTAGGCTCAACATTCTGAAAATCATATAATTCAGTGAAATTTTGGCATAATGTGTTTCGAGTTGAATGAAAGTTGGTACTAAATGAATCATTTCGTTCACAAAATAATAAGCAGTTTTGTTTATTGTTATTATCTTTATTAAGGTTCATAACACTGCTTTCAGAATTATTGACTATAGAAAATGTATTTGAGCTATCAAAACGGATTTCATTTTTTAAATAGCAGAGATTATAAGATTGACATTCCAGTTGATTGTCTGTCAAACTTAGGCTTGAGAAATTTATCAAAGGAAAATCGGAAGTATTTTGTGCAAGCTGTAGGAACTCTTGGCATTGATCACATAAGTTTGTCACATTATATGTCTTCTCTTTGAAAATATTTGATGAATTTGTAATACTCCCTCTATCAATTTTCGGGATTGCAAACAATGAAAAAAAACATGCGAGATCAAGGACAGTTAGGACACATATGGTTATCTTCAAGCTGTTGAAATAGTCAGTAATGTACCCGATGAGAGGCTTAGTAAAAGTGAACAGGAACATTTGCACTGTAAGCACTGCACCTAATGATGATGAAGTAAGTCCCACCTGCTCTTTGGCGATCACAGCAATGTAAAAGAAAGCTGCTGCAAGGCCTGAAAAATAAGAATATTCAGCATAAAAATCTCTAAATAACAATGCGAAATAAATTCAATGTGGGATAGTAAAAGGGAAGAGATAAGAGAATGTAAATGCCCTGGCCTAAGAAGCGTCATTAAAGTAAGGTGTTAGAAATGTTACTTTTTCCAACCAAATGAAACTAAAGGCGAAAAAAATCAATGCCCAAAATGCATCTCTTCTTGCTAAGTTGCCGATGATGAGGGAGGAATAAAAAAATTCGTATTTTATTCTCAATAATACCTGTCCATAACTAGGGAACAAGAATTTTTTTCCTACTGATTTTTAAATTACATTACAATAGAGTAATTCTCCTAGATGTGGTGACGGGCCATGAGTAAGCCATAAGGTGAAGGAATGTGACTGTTTGAAAACCGACATATGGCTATGAACTAAAATTTTAAAACACTTATTTGCACGACATCCTTTTATGAATAGTTTATTTGCAAAATGGCTGGTACATTTCTTTCATTTGTGTCGAAAGAATTTAAAACATTGCTGGATCTAAGCAATGCAACTTAAAAAATGAAACTAAAATTCATTGTTATTCAAGTGAATGGCCTTTCTTGATACAAGCAGCTTCTTTTTTTGTTTAATTAAGTTTTAATATCATTCGTATGCATATTTCTATGAACAATTGTTTTCTTACATGAGCTCCTTTAAATGGAATCTTTTTTTTTTTTTTAGGAACAAAGCATTAACATTCGATTAGAACAGCAGAGTAACTTTCTCAGAAATAACAAAATCACAAATATTTCAGGAAGAAAAGTTCTACAAATTATTACCTCCATTATGCAGGAAAAAGATGATTTTATATCTGAGTATATCTTTATCAAATTTCTCAGGTTTTTCTTTCTGCAGTTTTTCGGTAGATTCATAGGAAATAATGTAAACATCTGCAGCATTTCTGTTTTCTGTGGAAGCCATTTTGTCCTTCCAACACTGCAGAATCTGAAGATTTGCGAAGATTAGATTTCTTCTTTTATTTCAAGATCAATAGCTGTTATATTTCTGTAAAGATAGAAAAGGCAAAATAATTAGATAAAGAATAAATCGAGTGGCTGAAAAAAAAATATACATTCTTTTCGATAAAATTACGCTGCCATCTGAATATAGGAATGAAAATGCATAATCTTTCTTTATCCCTAGACGGTGACAATTATACTGATTTTAATCAGATTGATTAGTAATTTGATTAACCCTATTCGTCTACTTATTTATGTTTAAAATTCTTTTATATAGTTTGAATATTCAACTCTTATTAATGCGTAATAGCAATCTTACAAAATCAGTACAGAATCTACACTTTAAATTTTCCTATCGTGTGTCAAATTTAGGAGATCTGTACATCACATTTCCTCTCCATGTGTAAAATTTAGAGAATCTATACTTTACATTTTCGTATCAAGTGTAAAATTTAGATAATTTACGCTTTAAATTTTCCTATCATGTGTAAAATTTACAGAGCCTATACTTTATACTTTTACATCATGTGTAAAATGGTAAAATATGGTAAATGTTTTAGTAAGGTATAAAAAATTAATAGCGGCTGTTAGAATATAGCTTCCATCGATTGATACCGAATATGTCAGGCAGAAAAAGGTTGACTATTAGAATATAACTATCCCGTTTGATTACAGCTTTTTTCTGAAATCTTCTAATAAAAGTTCCACCAGAATATAACGAGTCAAAAATGTTTCACTTCCGATTGTTATCAGTATTTTTTAAATTATTAAAAATGTAATCCCTGTTAAGGCTTTTTTAAATGGAAATAATGGCAATGAATTGAATAAAGCTTAAAAATATCTGGTTATCGTTAAACGCACTGGTATCCATTTTTGATAAATTCGAGTATGTATGTCAATTAATATGCATCTTGATAGGTCATTTTTGAAAGCAAGTTATCAAGTTGATTTAAAAATCATCAAAATAATTCTAAATTATTCTTTTTTTTAAATAAATGATGTCAATTTCAGTGAGTTTCACTTAATTTTGAAATCAACCTGTTTCCTATTGCAAAATGCTGCACTGGTACGTAGTTTGAATGCAGGAAAATAAAATTAGTATTCAGTGCAGACAGAATTTTTTTTCTTGTTTAGAGGCCTTTATCATCCAGATAAACCTAATAAACAGAATGAAACCAAATTTCCTGCTATTCATTAGTTTCCCTCTTCCCATGACCAAAAATACCATGGGAAGCAAAGCATGGGAAGAAGAATTCTATGAAAAAAGTTGCCGTGCTATATTTTATATCAGGACGGGTGATTGGTAAATTAAAAATGTATTCCTTATACTGATTGTAAAGGATTATTTTTCTCAAATTTTATATTGAGGTCATTAATATCTGTAAAGGTATTTTTTATCTTTCGAGCAGGAATGCAATTTTGAATAATGAATGTTCGGTGCATTCTCTGTAATTATTGACTTTAATTTCGTTACAACAGCACCGAATTATCTACTTTCGGCAAATTTTGTTATTCCGTGTGGCGTTTTTTTTTTTTTTTTTTTTTTTCTTTCTTTCTTTGAAGAAGAATTACTGCTTTGAATTCCTTTTTTGATGAAAGTACCATTACTTTCCTTGAAATAAATGAGCATTTAATATACAGTTTCATTACATCGCTGCAAAATTATTTGAAGCTCATAGATGGATTAATGTTCCTTCTGTCTATTGTAATGAGCTATTTCTAAGCACAAACCTACAGCGACTGATGGATTCTAGAAACTAGTAGAAGAGGAAGGGAAATTAATAACTTTGAAGTGTACAAAAAGTCCTTCTATCATGGTAATCACGATTTTGGTTTATCTTTCAGAAAAAAGTAATGCAGTTTGAACATTTAAAAAAAATAGTCTTTACATTTCAATTGTTAATCAAAGGGTCCGGAATTTTTCCAAAACCGTATAAAGACCCCTGCATTGGTGTGGAATCTAGTTGAAACTATTCTGCTAAAATGGTTACGTGAAAATAAAAGTAATATCATTAGAAAACTTACTTTTTGAATTAAAAATTATTAATGCAGTTTTTATAGAACGTAAAAGGCTTTAAAATTATAGAAGAAAAATTTTAAATGTTGATTAATTTTTAATTAAAGTTTCAATTATTTTGATTTAAAATTTTTTAACAAGTATTGATAATTTAAGAATTAATGCCTATATTCGGTAGATCTAGATTCTTTGGTTTTTACTGTAGAACGTTTTTAATTATCTTTTCATTATGTAAATTACAAATTAATAAGCCGTACTATAAGCATTATCTTATTTAAAAAACGCTTTGATTCAAATTGAGTGTAAAAATATAGTTTCAAGAGTTTATATTTAATAGCTGTACTTTATTTTCAAACAAATAAAATCATCATACACCATTGCGAATCAGATAATTCTAAAGCTAATAAAAAGTGCTAAAGATAAGTTAAAGAAATGACTACAGCAGAAAACAAACTAACAGAAGAGGATATTGAAAACTCAAGCATTAAGAAAACAAAGTGTAACATGAAAACTAAAAAGTATATATTATTTCATAAACTACAAAAGTTGTAACCAATATAGCTTAATTACACTGCACGTCGAGTTCCATTTGATCTCTTGCCCTTATTATAGATATATTCATCTCTTAAAAAATAATGCATCTCAATTTTAATGTGTATATTATAATTCATTCCATTTAGCTTATTTTAAATAAGATTACTTAAAAGTCAATATCTACAATTTTAATTATTAAAAATGGTTTTAAAATGATCAAAGAAATTTCATAGAGAAATTTAACTAGTATAATTGCAAAAAAGATATCTTTATGAACTTGTCACTAATGGAGTTAAATACTTGGTTTGTGAAATTTTCTATTAATAAAATGATGCTCGTTCTTGTAAAGAGATAAAAACTGGCTACAAACAAAATTAATCTTTATACACAAAAGAAATCCATAAATTTTAAATTAACTGATAGTAGAAAAATGTCTAGACAAGACTGACAGAAGCTATAAAAGATAGACAGACACTAGACTGACTAAAGATAAATATATATATATATATATAATACGATTCCAAACTTAAAGTCTGTTTATACTTTTTTTGTAAATAATCAAAACAAAGAACCCTTCAGAAATAATTCCAAACTTACAATAAGGTTATTAAGTAATTTTTGGGGTTATAAAATATCAAACCAATTAGACGCTTTTTTTTTTAAACTTTCGGAGTCAATGAAAATTCTATTAAGAAAAAGACGGTAAATTCTACAATATAAAACAATTACTTCCATTAGCTTTCTGAGTCAATTATCTGTTACATCATCTTGAGTATAAACAGTTTTGTCACGTTCACTGGTTCTTGTTGACAAGTCACAAGAAGTTCATCACGTGACAACCTCCTTCTTTTTACGGACAGGTGTCTTTGCTAGAGATGTTTTTTCAATATCAGGATTTACCTTACTTAGGATGGATTAAAGCTCATTATATTTATTTATTTAAGGATAAAATGTATTCGATGATATTCCACCTTTTCGATATATTCCATTTAATAAATTTTAGATTTGAGTTAATTTTATTGAAGAATATGAAAGATATTTTTAAATCCAAATGTAAGTTCCAGTGAATCGTACTTGTACAGCTATTGTGTGTATAAGTACAAATTTGGTCTTCAAATCAGTCAATTAGGTTTGTGTACAACGGAGCTTCATGAGGTGCTCGAATGCATTTCCCCCTTCATTTTCTGTTTTCTCTACACATTTTTATTGTTTTCATTCCATTTTATTTAATCTTCTGACACTCCAGAATATCAAATTCTCAGAGTCGAAAAATTAGTAAATTAGATTAGAAAAATAATGAAAATGCAATAAAAATAATATCAAGGGGTGCTAAATCTTTGCAACCTAGTGAACAATATTTAATTGTGAAAATAAGTTTATTCTATTGCTCAATATCACCCCTTTGTTGAAAAATTCTTTCAAAAGTGATTTACCTGGTTCTTAAAAGGAATAATATCTGCATTTATAATTCTTAATTAATGTAAAGTGACTAAAATTTCATCACTCATGAATATACAAATTTCGTAAACTTTGCTCCGTTCCTTTGAATATAATGAGTACATTAAATGAAGTGCATTCACAAGTCTATTTAAATTAATTGAGAATTTGACCTTCCTAACAGAAATATAAATATCAATGAATAAAAAGTAAGTAATAAAGGAATCAATCGAAGTTTAGGAATAAAAATGAATAAAAAGGATGAGTAAATAAAATCAAGTCAAGTAATGGAGTAAAAGCAAAATTATAAATAAATAAATAAAGTGAAATTAATATGAAAGTAATAAAAGTGAAATTAATATGAAAATAATAAAAGTGAGAATAAAAACAGACTCATTCTTTCAGTTCCATGACCAGAAACTTGTGAATCCTTTTTTCGAAAAACCTGGAAGGATAATGTCCTGATGAGAGAAATAAGCGTTCGAATCAAGTATCGATTCCTCCCTTTTGCCTTTCTTAAATGCACACTCCAGAAGAATGTGATGAGTTGATTTCTGCTTCTCAATAACATCTTTCATTCTTTCCGGTAAAAAAAACCCGTTCCTGGCAGGTTTTTAAAAACTTCAAGCCTTGCAAAAACTGGATTTAAAAGGAAGTCTCCCTTTCGTTGGTCTTGGATTCGCTTTATCAAAATACTGCTGTTATGTAAAATAACCATTCTTACTTTAGAAGTCTCTTGTTATTCTTGCATAACAAATAATTTGCGACAGCAGAAAATTTTGCTTATTGAATATGTTAGTATATTGCATGGATCATATAAAAAATTAGATTTTGTCATTTATAAAATATATTGATCTATAATTTACGAACAGTTTTTTAAAATGTTCTCTTTTTTTAAAAGAGTTAGTCTGCCTCTCTTATTACTATTCCATCTATATCTATACTTATAATAAAGCTCAATGTGTGTGTGTGTGTTGGCGCTCTACAGGTCAGACCGTTGGACTTACAGCTACCAAATTTGGTACATGTATACCTTGGAGGTCGGGAATGTGCACCTCGGAGCCCTTTTTTCGAATTTTTAATTAGAATTGGAATTAATTAAAATTTAAGCGAAATTTCGACGTTTTTCCGCTATAACTTCCAAAAATATTATTGCACAAACATGATTTTTATATCACTTTAAAGATAAAAAAATTAGCTTTCTACCGGTATCAGGTTTTTAATTTATAATGTAAGCTTCTATTTTTAACAAATTTTTAAAGAAATATTTTAATTATGTTTTTATCACGTAACTGGATAAAATAAAAGAATGCCGGAAGTTCGAATTAAAAAAAACTATCATCGCAAAATAAATCTAAAGAAATGCTACTTTTAACATGTGACTGGATAAAATAAAAGAAATATGAAATGTTATATTTTCTAAAAAATAAATGCAAAGCGAAGGATTCTATGATCGTTTGCAATATCTAAATAATTCAATAAATCTTCTTTACGGTAAACCTGATCGAATTTAGACAGGATTTGCATTGCAATCCCGACCTAATGGCATATTTCTATTATCGTTTGCAATATCTGTATCATTATAATTTTTTTCATTATAAAATGTGATAGTTTCTAAAAAAATAAATGCAAAGCTAAGGTTTTTATAAAATCTGCAAGAGCACGTCAAAGAGAAAAAATTAGGTTTTATCACCGTGTTGCCATCATTTTGACGGAAGTTCAAATTTTAAAAAAACTATCATCGCAAATTAAATCTGCAGAAATGCAACTTTTAGCACGTGACTGCATAAAATAAAACAAATATAAAATGTGATATTTTCTTTTAAAAATACAAGGCAAAGGATTCTATGATCGTTTGCAATATTTAAGTCATTTATTGAATAAATTATCTTTATTTTTACAGGATATGCATTCAAATTCCTTTCCAATGTCCAATTTGTAAAATATTATTAATAGGCATATATATTGTTTAATACTATTAATTTGATCTAAATGAAGTAAATAATTACATTTTATGTAGTTTGAGTCAAACGATGCATTTATGAATAATGAGTTTTAGATTTCTTCATACTTTGCTCTGTGAGCCATATTTTACAAAATATTTTAATTAATATTTTAAATAAAAGTTGCTACATCAATCAGTCTTCTAAATCAATCATTAAAATTGACTGATTTACAAAATTAAAGAATATTATTAGGAAAACGCGTTCTTTTAGAACTTTCAGTCCATCATCTTAAAGAAAATATTTATTTCAGGCCAATCAATACCCTGAGTTACTTCAAGGCTAATGAATATGTGATTTAATTGAAAATTTTAGAACCCATTACACATGCGGAACCAGCTGGTCGCCAAAGGCGGCTAGTAATAAATATAATGGAGAACATTTTGCTTATTGCATGCATTAGTATACTGCAAGGGCCATATAAAAATTTAAAATATAAAAAGGTTACAACTTATATATATTTTTATAACTTTAAAAATAACATATCGACGATTTCCTGGCGATTTCGCAAACTGTTGCTACTTTTTTAGAAGACTTTGCCCGTCTTTCTTGATACTGTTGCATAACAAATAATCTGCACTAAGAGAATATTTTGCTTATTAGTTTACTGCATTGGCCGTATAAAATAATTAGATTTTATAATTCTTTAAATATTTTGATCTACAACTTCCTAGCAATATCTTAAAACACTGTTCATTTTTTGAGAAGAGTAAGGCTGCCTCTCTTCTTACTAATGAATAACAAATAATCAGTGTATGGAGAACGTTTTGCATATTGAAGATGTTAGTATATTGCATGGGTTATATAAGGAATTAGATTTTATCATTTAAAAAATTATAGTGATTTAAAATTTTTCTATAATTTCTTAAAATGCTGCACTTTTTATTGATGTTTATGTAGAATTGTAGTTTAATACGCGATCATTTCATTTAAGAAATCTACGGTCATTTATCATTTATGAAATTAAAATTGTGATTAGTTTTATTCAGAAATATTTGTAAGGAAGGGATCTATAATACATATGAATAGAAATATTATAGGCCTGAGTAAAAGCGGAAATGCTAATACTCTAAAAAGTAGTGGAACACATCGTTATATATCTGTAATCACAAATTAAAGATTTAAAGCTGATATGCTAATTTGGATACCCAATATAAGAATTCAGTAAATATTCTGGAGACTATTTAAAACTACTGCAAGTGCAAAAAACAATTAAAAAATGTTAATATTATAAAATTTTTATATGTTTAAGATCGATATTTACGAATTAAGGTTGATAACTTTTTTTTATTTGGATAACTTGCATATGAATTTCGGAAAAAATATCTGACGGTATATCGATCCAAAACACTAGCACAAATATAGAAAAATGCATAAATATGATTGTTATAAAAGTTAGTAGTATGTTGATAATTATGTGCAGCTATTATTCAACATCTAAGGAATTAAAATTGAGATAATCCGTTTTCGAGTATTCTGCAGAAAACTCTAAAGAATTTAAAATTAATTATTACAGGAATAGAAAATGTTATTTAGTAGCACACGTTATATCTCTCTCATTTTTAGTTTCTATAACTGCTAACTAAAAAATTCAGAGTTAAGTATTTCAAGAATAGATTAATTTAATTAGTAGCACACGTTATATCTCTCTCATTTTTAATTTCTATGAGTGTTAAAAAGCATGTCAATTTAACTATTTCAGGAATAAAAAATCCATTTAATAACACACGTTATATTTCTCTCATTTTTAGTTTCTATCAGTGCTAATTCAAAAGAATTCCCAGTAAAGCATAACAGAAAAAGATAATTTATTTATTAGCGCAATAATATATCTCACTTAATTTTTAGTTTCTAAAATTGCTAAAATAATCGAAGAAAGCCGAAACAGAGATATAATAGTCTTCAATCATTTCACACGTTTTGCATGAATTTATGATTAATTTTTAGGAGTTTAAGACAATTCAATAATTTAGGAACTTAAAATAAAATGATTTATAAATGTTAATAATTTACCTTTTCCAAAACGCTTTATCCACACCACATAAATAAATGATTAAACAACAAAGAGTATAGGAATAGTTCTAATTTTAGGTTAAATTCAATGGATCCTTTTTAAAATGTCTAAAAAGAGAGTGTTTTTCATTTCTTATCATATGTGCATCAAGATTTTAAAATTCTGTAGAGAACAATTTGTAAATGACTTGCTACTTCTCAATGTATATATAAAGTTGCATGAAACTGAACTGTAAAACACAGCAGTAAAAACTCCCTTAAATTGGCAGTTGAACTGTCCCTAGCCCATTTAGAAACCAAACAACTCATTTAATCAGTATTAATACCCTGAAACAAATAAATATGACAAATTATTCGTCAAGAAATTAAATAATTGTAGAGCAATGAAAATATAATTTTAGTGAAATTTGGTAAGCCATAAGGTAATTTTTTTTCTTAGAGAAAAGAATTACATCGAATAAGTCCATTAGTACTTGACGTTAAAAAAATGAATTTATTTTGAAAAAAAAAACATTTTGTTATTAATGCACTTAAAAAAGCAGTTCGTTTTTAATCAAAAATCTAGAAACAGAAACATAAATGGTGAAAATGTAAGGTTCTTATTGAAATATTATCGTTAGATTGTCAATTTAATCGTATTTACAATATATTTCATTTTTAAATATTATATATATAAATTTAAGAATAAGAATTTTATTCCTTTTAATATAGATATATCTATATTACAGTTTCATTTATTTGCTATATTTTTTTCAGCCTTTTGCATTCTATTTGTTTCTGTTTTGGCATCACACATCATTAATAATCATTTCCATTTCAAATTTATCTTGAATTCTAGAATGTTTTAAAACGAGCAAAGCTTTTTTGAATGTATTCTAAATTTACTGGCGTATATTTGTTCACACTGAAATAATTATTTAAATTAAAAATGTTATATACTTCGATTTTAGAATGGCCTACATTTTTAAGAATTCTCAAGCATAAATTTATACAACAATCTGTATGAGGCTTAAATTTGTATGAAGCTAAGAAATTTGGTATATATATTTTTTAGTTCTTTTATAAACGTGATACATTAAAATAGTTATTATTTGAATAATTATTTTTTAATACTTTTAATCTTGTGTGTTTGGAAAATTGTAATCGATTTTAAATTAACTTCCCAAAGAGGGGATTTGGTATGACGGCATTTGTCGATAATGAAAGGCTCTAATCGATTGCAAATTTGTGCCGAACAAAGCAGATAATGGTTAATAAAAACCTGCCTTATTGGCACGTAATAAAACAAATTTAAAAAATAGCCAATATAGATGAATTATTCTGATAAAAAAAAGTTATAAAAATAGAATACAAGATCTCTTCTCTAATTTGATCGAGTTAATTTCTAAGCTTTTATAGGCAGGAAATACACTTTTAGTAATAAAAGTGTTCTATATGATCTTAAGAATTATATTTTATGTTGTTTGAATCAATATATTATATTTGAGGAAAATATATGCCTTGATATTTACACTATTTCTTGCTCTTATTAAGTAAAATAATTTTTGTGGAAAGGAAACAAATTCAGCAAACATTCTTTACGAAAATAAACATTAACAATTCTTGTTCGTAAACTAATATAAACATTTTTTAATTCTATAATTTTTAGACTAAGACCAATAATGCTATGAAGTTTTGATATTAGACAAGTCAGAGGCCTTACATGGAGATATCTGTCAATCGAAACATGGTGTTTACTTTATATAGACGTTTATTTACTTAAAATAATCGTATTCAAAGTTTCATATATGAATCCTTTTAATTGCAGACGAATTGATCTATCTTCATTTAACGTGCCAAGAATATTTTACTAAATATGATTAACAGGGACGGAAACTATATAAAGATTCAGTCTTCGCAGTTTTATCTGTAACATATTTACTGATTACAAGAACGTAAAATATAAAAATATATTTACTTCATTTAAAACATGTTTCTAACTACAACTGTATGCCTATCTCTAATGGTTTAGAAATTAGTTTTTAGACCATGACTGGTCCCTTTGAAATTTATATAATCTAGCCACACTGGTAAAGCCCGAAAATAAAATCTGCTAGAAATATTTCCTAATAACGATAATAACTTCCCATCACCGCTAACATTTTCTAGACTTTAGTCAGAGTTGTATATGCTATGAATATTCAGATTTATCGTCAAAAATGGCGCATGAGCATTTTGTGCTTCGCAGTATATAAATAAAATTGAGTTTCCATTCTGGACTGTTTTCCCCTTGATTTATTAATCTAAAATGGAACGGAACTACAATTTTAACAACAAGGTCATACATCATATTTCATTCATCTATCAGTCGTTGCGTTTTTGAGCTATCATAATTACTTCTGTTATTAAAGTTGTCATAATTAATTATAATTATTATTTAATTTTATTCTTCATAGTTTATTCTTTGAATGCAAACATTGTATTATTTTTTGCTGAATGGCAACAGAGTTGAAATACGAAATGTTATGTTCTTTTTTTAATGCGTAATAAAGCGTCATCAGAATAAGTCTGAAATCTTAAGATTATATAATGATTTATTTATTTAATTAATCTAGCTGAAAACAATGATTTGATTTATAGGAAGATCATATCATTAAGTATTTAAATGCCGGTTTCCTGTCTCAGGTGTAGCGTGTCTTCCTAGAGTTCTGGCGTCCCGGTTCGGGCATAATTATTATTCTGTGTTCTATCTGTGAGTAGTGTGAATTTGTCCCCCTGTAAAAAGGGGTTATGCAAGCGAAATGTGAAGCATGAAGTAGTTAAGTCGTACTCTTGGCTCTACTGAAAAACAAGGGACATTCATTTCGGCTTAAAATCGCTGCCAGCGATCAGAGGGCTTGTAAATGACAAGTGCCATTGTAAACAACAACATTTTATAAAGCTTTACATAACAACATGCATGCATATATGCAGGCTGGCCGAAAGTGAATTAATTGATGGGTTTCGTTCAAAATCTGAGATGTATCTATACTTGAAATATTAAAAATCTGATATAAATTTCGTGTAACTGGCTCAACAGGTTTTGCAGTTATAATGTTTACTTTTTTTCAGATAGGTAAAAAAAGACAAATTAACTATCGATAATTTTTTTTAAAGTTTTGTTCAAAATTTGGAAGTCATCAACGTATTCGTTTTAAAAAAGGGAAGCCGAATTTCATTTGTCAAACTGAAATCACCCTTCAATTATTAAGTTAACAAACAAAAAATGTAACTTTCTGACTGATTAAGGCCTGAAACAGTGAGATTCTTCAAAATGTCGAGGTCGAATTTTTTGATGATAATAATACTTTCTCTCATTTTCGCATACGAAAACGTAAAAGAACAAAGTTGGGAAAGAACATACTTCGGTAGCTAATGACGTATATTCTTTAACACGTTGATTGTCCCGTGATTCAGCTGTACCAGTTATCTAATTATGCTGAATCATCGATTAAATTAGATGGCCCCTTCTCTATTATAAATATGAAATGAGAAGTTATCCAAGTTTAAGAGATCCGAAGATCATATTGGGTCGAGGTAGAGAACGTGTTCAGGAAAAGAATGAAGGAAAGAGAACATTAAAACTTCGATTAGCCAGTTGGCAACATAGTCAAAAAATAAATTTCTATGATTAAATAAGATTTAATCGTGTATTACAACTCCCCTACATGTTGTGTGAATAACACGAGTCGAGGCAAGCTGAAGGATAATGTGTTGCGGAAGAGACTAAGAAATAGAAGCAATCTTCTATCAAGGACTTTTAAAAATGTAAAACCAGTTAGTTCTGTGTTCTCCTACTTATGCCTAACATTCCATATTAGAGTAAATATCGATGAATAAAGAACAAAATAAATTATTTTTGCACCAAATAAGTTTATTTTTAACTAGCCACCTTTCGCAACCAGCTGGTTCGCCAATCTTACTGGTGTTTAAAATTATCATTTGAATACTTTATGTAATGTCACTGTCAATTAAATGCTTTATGTGACTTGTCTTTCAATAGCTACATCATCAAAATATTTTTAAGGTTCTAATTTTGATAGTCATATGATTCAATTATAAAGGCCTTAAGCTTGTAATGTATTATATGTCTCTAATTATCTGTCGCCTTTCGCAAAATTCAACTTTAAATTGAAGTGGAAATGATTTAACTGCAAATCGATATAAAAAAAAATTTTTTTCCGAAACCAAGCATTTTTTAAAAATATAAGTAAAAGAGAATCATTGTGTGAACTACTGAATAATTACAATAATGTATGTAATATTTCAAGAATTATTCAAGAAAAATTACTTAGATTCATCATAAAATTCAGGTTTTAGTTTTACTTTCAAAAAGGTTTAAATGATGCGAATAATAATATTTTTTTTTGTTTTGATCTATAAACATAATTAAAAAGTATTAAGTCTAAATTTTATACACCTTTTAGTTATAAGGAATCATATTCTAAGAAATATTTCAAATTCAGCTTTCAAATAAATAAATGGTTTCTATCTTCTGCTATCAAATGATCTACGAAGTTTTGAATAGAAATGTTTGGAACATTCAACATTTTCATTCTCAGGCCAGTCAATATTGAGACATCCTGGGTGTTGATTGGGGTATCATCTTTGGAATGGTCGATGAAGTGATTTAAAATTACCCATTTTTATTGAATAGAGATCTTCAAATATTCATAAATCAATCAGTTTTAGAAACTGAGTTGATTGAAGTTTATCTCTTTTTATTTAAAAGCTAAACATTCTTCATTTTTAAAGCATTTATAGACTCATATTACATACTATGCAGTTATTTACTTCATTTAGGCTCTTTTTATAGATGCATTTCTATTATTAAAGTTTTAGAAATTAGTCGTTGGACCATGATTTGAATGTGTGTGTATATATTATATATATATATATATGTTTGTCCTAAATATAGCTGATTTATTTAATTAAGTAAAATAATTT
>JAPMOQ010007156.1:0-14307 GCA_026543055.1 Argiope trifasciata | reverse complement strand
TGTTTGTCCTAAATATAGCTGATTTATTTAATTAAGTAAAATAATTTTTGTAGAAGTCACAAATTTTTTTATTTGCACTTTCTTTTCAGAAAAAACATATTTCATATTCTATTTTATTTCATGCAGAGACGTGCTGAAACTTACATTTTAATATGTTTAATTTGCAGTAATTATTTATTTTTTTATTTGAGTTTTTTTTTTTCAATCTGATGGCAACATATTAATAAAAAGGTAATTTTTTCCCTTTTACTTGTAACGAGCTCGTGCAGATTAAATTTTATTGTTTTTTTCGAAATATATTGTTGAAAAATATAGTTAGAATGTTTTTTTAAAACTTCATAAAAAATAGATTCTTAAGATATATGTCCAAACACTGACATCATTAGAATGCTAATTTTTTACCTTTAATTTGATGTAAAAATAATCTTTATGCGACAATATTTTCGGAATTTATAGCGGAAAAACGTCGTAATTTAGCTTAATTTGTAATTAATTCAAATTCTAATAATAAATTCGAAAAAAGGGCTCATAGGTGCACATTCCGGTTATCCAAGGTATACATATACCAAATTTGGTACCTGTAGGTCCAACGGTTTGACCTGTAGAGCGCCAACACACACACGCACATTGAGCTATGTTATAAGTATAGATGTAAAAGTTTTTCTGGTTAATATCTATTCACCTTATTCATTGTGTATAATTATATATTACTTGCCATTAAAACATCTAAAAAAATTTGTAAAATGTATGGAACATTTTTATTTTTGTATTTTATTTCTTTGTAATAAATTTATAAAATATATACATTGTATAAATTTATAAACCGCTGGTTCGTGCGAGGATGTCGGAAATTATGAATGTAAATGCTTTTTCTAAAAGATAGCTTTTATAGTTGTGAATGAATATCTATATAGCTTTTGAAATCCAGTAAGCTCTTATCCAGATTATCTTTTGCCACATTAAAATGGATAATTAGGAATCAACCATACACATAAAAAGTCAGTTAGGTTTTTTTCAGATGACTCGCTTTAAAAATTGATTTGAAATTGAAATTTGAATCGAAAATTTTGGATATAGTACAAATATTTCTACCATGAAAGCTTCTAGTAGGGTGATAGCATCAATCTCCTTTCGAAGGGAATGTCTTTTACGGCCTCTTCCCCCAATAAAATCCGTGTGTCTGGTCTTTAAACATTACACATTAATTGATCAACAAATACTTTCTTTTCTCCACACAGTATCCCCGAATTTGGAATTTTAAAATTTCCTGTCGGTTGAATGAATACACGAGGAAAGAATTGTTAAGAAGAAAAAAATGTTAGTTTACATACAATACACAATACAATAATGAAAAAGTTGGTGTTCGTTGGGTAGTATGAATTCAAAAATTTTGATACTGTTAGTATTTCTTGGAGAAGATATAGTGAGAGGATGCCAATAAAAATTTAACAAAAATATTGAAACATCTTATGAGAGAACTGAATTATGAATTTATTTTCAGACCCTGAAAAAAATTTCTTTTAAAATTAATTAAAAGAAAATTCTTCATTTCCAGTTTTTCAACTATTTTAAATAAATATTCAACCGAATGTATCTTCAGTCGAAAGATGAAACCTTATATTACTATTTTTAAGGTTAATACTTATTGGTCAATTTATACTGATTTTTTTTTCTTAAAGGGTATAATTTGCTTATCAATTGTGTTGCCACTATCAAGAAATTTCATATCGTCACTTTACATTAGACATGAGATTCCTCTTTCATAAGACTATTTTTAAGATTTTTTCAAAAGATTCTTCTTTTATTCTTTTTTTATTGGCTAAAAGATTTAGGATACATGTAATGAAAAAAAAAAAAAACTGCAAAAATTCATCAAACAGAAAAAAATAAGATTTAATATGAAATTGTAGAAAGCAACAAGAAACCAAACGAACTCGAATTTTTAGAATAAAAAGTGTTGCAAAGACAATAAATCAGTAAGAATACTTCATGTAGATATGAGGACAATTAAATAAGAAATCTCATTTTTTACATATGTGATTTTTCCGTAAAAGTTAGTTTAATTAGTAATTTTCGCCATAACTACATTGCAGATGTTAACATGCATATTTATTAGATTTAACTATTCCAATTATTATCATGCCGTCATTATTAGGAAAAACAGCATTTCAGTAATTTTACTGTTTGTTTATATAATTTTCATTAATAATTTTAATGAATATGTGTCTTGGTACTCTACAGGACTGACCGCTAAATCCAGAACTATCAGAATTTTCAGATATATACTTTAGAAAGTAGAAAATGCGCCGTGATGTGATTTTTTTAAACCTTAATTAGAATTTTAACTAATGACATATTAAAAGAAAATGTGTTGAATTTTGATAGATTCAAGAATAATACAGCACAAAAATGATTTTTACTTCATCTTAATAGTAAAAAATGTTATATTTTCAATTATACTAATTTTAGCAGTATATATTTTTTAATTTTTAAAAATATTTTAAGCGTATCTTACAACGATATAAATCAACTCGTTTTCAGTGTTACAACTAATATTTGATTTGGGCTTTTTTTCATTGCTGATGATAAGGATGATGATTCGGCATGTTTCTCTCCTGAATGTTTTCTAAACATATTTTTAATAATTTATTTAAAAAAATTGCTATAAAGAATTAACTTCATAATCAATGGCCTGATTTTAAACACTGTTGTTCTTATACTGCGATATGATTGAATGCAAAAAATATAGACAAAAAATTAGGAAAATGAGTAATGAAATAAATAGAACAAGGAGAGATTTTAAAAATTGCATGAGCTGTCTGTTGGATCGAAATCTGAAATTTACAATCATTTTGCAGAGGCTATTAAGATATAACTAATTAAAATACTGGTAAGACATTTTTGGCAATCATTAATGCCAGCAAATCAACCGACCACGAATCAAAATTCAATAACTTCATTCATATCCCCATTTGGCAATTGAAATGCAAAAGGCTCTTCACAGATTCCGGCTAAGAAATGTTTCCAGGTATTCCTTGAATTCATACCTCTTTCCTCTCAGATTCATATGGTTTCTGCAATTTAAAAACTTCAAAATAAATTTCCGGCGAAAAGCTACTCAACAGGCTATTGCAATCGAGTAATCACAGCGAGTTATCAACCACGGCATGAATCTTCAATACAGAAATACAAAATATATTGCTTTATTTAGTAGCCGATTTAGGTATTTTGTGGCCTTAGGTAGTGCATAAGTAATACAGGAGAATCTGGTACGAGGTTTTCCCTAAAACGAAAAAATTCTCGCCAAGCACAGAATACTTGCCAAGCGTCCGCTATCTTTGATAGCTAGATGTTGCATATGGCATCGATTCAGAGAATAGTCATAATGGCGGCAAATATGAAAAAGAAAATAAGAATCATGAGCCAAATAGTGCGAAATGAATAAAAAAGGAAATAATTAATGCATATTAGGCGGCCTCTTTTTTAATAAACTTTAGTTTTCCGTTTCAATACACTTTTAACGTGCTAATTATATTAAATTAATCATTTTTATTTTATTAATTTCGTGAAAATATAATTGTTTTGATTTATGAGTTACAATTCGAGACTGTCTTCCATACATGTTTGTACTGAATATCCATCAAAGCTATAACATCTATAAAAAGCCTAATAACTAAATGAACGTATTGAAACATATAGTAACATGGTCAATTTTATTTGATAAAGTATAAATATTACACGAACTTAAGATAATTCCTTTTTTTATAAACTTATCTATTTGGCAAATAAAAATGAAAATTTTCAGTCTCCAGGTTTTCGGTATTCTTTCAACAGCCTTAGGTAGCTGTAAAAAATTCGTCAATCGGCTTAGACAAAGCGGATGACAATTATTCTAAAACACAAGAATTTATTTCAATGCATGTACCTCAGTCCATATTTTTTTCAAATCGGTTTTTGTTCTTTTAATTGGTAAATGGAATTAACTTTGTGGATATTCTGAAGTTCAGATTGTTTCAAAATTATTATTATGGTAAGAAGACAGTAATAAATTTTCATTCATGCACGAAAAAAATTGATTAATAGTTTTTATTATGAACTTTCAATTTCCATTTCAGAGTTCCTATTGAAACAAACTAGCAAGCATCTTTTATTTACGCGTGAAAAAGTATAAATAAAAGGCATTGTTCTCTATTTTTTTCAGCTTATTGGCCAAGTAAATGGAAGCGTATTCAACAAGCAAAAAATAATGCATTTGGTTTGATTGTTCGGGTTGTCAGGCAGGTGAAAAACTCCATTTCTGACTCATTCTTGATTTCAATGTAAAAATAAACTGTTCATTGTTATTGTGATGAAAAGCTCCCAGTAGACAGCAATTTATAAACAATAAAAAACAAAATAATAATTTAATACCGAGAAAAATAATCATTCAATGCAAAAAATATGATAAAAATCTTTACAACATTTCCCAGCAATTTTATATAATCTGTTGTAAGAAGGTCACGATTCTATATTTCATAATCCGTTGTAAGGTCACTATTCTTCTCCGCAGCTGATTGATTGTTTTATCATGTGACCTAACAGAATTTATATGACAATGAAATGACAATACTTAATATTTATCTACTTCAAAGATAATTGATTCCCATAATCAATATAGTAATGTAAGGTTACGGATCGAAACTTTTCTTGAAAGCTCTCGGTATAAACCTTGAAGATGACCGTGAAAGCTACGAATAATCAGAATTTTATTTCCATGCATGAGAATTGTGTACTTCGAATATAATAAAGAAAACTGGTAATTGTATGTAAACTGCGCATCGTTGGTGAACAATTGTAAAGGGATATCGGTCTTTGATGTGAATTTCATGTTTTTTCTGAATCTAGAATGAGTTTTGGCGATTAATCATAGATAAATGGTTAGAATTAAAAGGAAATCGGATATGTATTTTGATATATATTTTTTTGTCGACTGGACCCAAAATATGACAAACATTTTTTAGTTTTAGTTTAGTTTAGTTATATTAACGTCCCGTTTAAAGCAACACGAGGACTATTTTGGGACGGCCCTCGTCATTTTGAACCACGGTCAGATGACGAGGACGACATCTGAACTAGGCCCCCCCTCTCCACACCACACCACACCAGCGGGAGGACGTTTGGCCTGACAGATTGAACGTGCAAGAGACCCCCTCACACGACGGTTCTTCGGTGGAATCGAGTCTCGAACCTGAAACCCTCCGTTTCCGAAGTTCCTATGACAAACATAGAACTAGTTTAATTTAGTTAAATTAAACACCCGTTTTTTTATAGCAACACCAGAACTGTTTTAGGGAAGTCCATGGGAACCATTGCCAGACGACGAGGACAACATCTGAGCTGTCACACGCCTCCACTTCAAACTTCCATACCTCACATGTGGGAGGACTTTTGACCCCGACGTATTTAACTTGCACTAGACCCGCTTATTGACGGTGGAAATAGACTTCGAACATGAAACCCTCCGGTTTCGAAGCTGATATCTTACCATCAGGCCATTGCGACTTCACAGAGAATTACAACTGTAGATCACATACCACATTTAATTTATTTAAGCCATTGCATTTTTGAATGATCATGTTTACATGCATGAAAATGTACAAACCGATATATGTCAAACTTTTTGCAGATTTGATAAAAAATTCGATATGATTTTACATTTTATATGCTAAAATTGTGAAATTTTTTTTATCTAAAATGTTCTGTTTTTGAATTGTTGAGTTTAGCTCTAAATTTGGCAGAGATCTTCATTATACATATTGAACATGTTTGAAAAATTTTAAATTTCTAACAGTTTACGTTGTGCAGTTATCATTTGTATTCAGAGTCCTGAACAGATAAACTTTATTTGTGTGAATTTCGTTCAAAATTTAATAAAAATCTACAAATTCAGCATTAAGTAGATATCTCAAATTTCATTCGAAGCATTTTTTAATTACCTTCTTAACAAATAGACAAATATAATTACAAGAATGTACCTATCATATCCAGGTAGCATTGCAATATTAAACTTAGTCAAAATCTCACATTCAAATTTCTTGATTATTACAACATTTTCTTTTTATATATTTGATATCCGGGAAAATAATTATTGCCATTTTAGAACAATTGTGTAAATTATTTCAAATTTTTACAAAGTAAGTAATTCAATAAGACAGTAACCAATCTCAATGTCAAAGCACAAGAAATTCATTTTTTTTTACTCCAAATTTTAATATTTGCTAGTTTTGTCGAATCGAATGCAAGCATTTTACTGTATGAAAATTTCATTACAATCAACCTTTATTATCTAGGTTATGGGTTATCTTTGCTTGATTATCACATCTTATTTACAGATGTGCTTAATACTATCTAATATGTTTAACACTAAGCTCTAACATCTAGTATTTAAAAGGGAAGAATTGCAAAGACCGGAGATAAAAACAAATAGGAATTTCAAAAAAACAGCTTTTCTCGAATATTTGTACAAAGAAAAGCATGAAGTAGATTATAAAAAATAATATATTCAGGATTTAAGAAATACAATTTTAAAAAAAAGGGAATTGTGGTTAGTTAGTTGTGAATTTTATTCAATTTGTTTGTGTACCTATTCGCGTTCTAAAAACTTAATTTGCTTTTTTTATAGATTAAGTTCCAATATTTTAACGGGTTTTTTCCCCGCTTTACATTATAGCATGGTATAATAACCAGAAAAGGTTCACAATATTTATCATGCATTAACCTCTTGCCTGATAATACTGAGTTATCACGGGTTCGTATAAATTGAAGTTAGTTATCATACCGAGAAAGCTCCAGAGAAGCAGAATTTGCCAATACGATTTGTTCTATCACGGTTTTACTCGGCCGGAAGGAAATGAAAGGAAATAATGTAAAAGCTCTTTATTCGTGGGGTATATGTTCCTTAAATATTCCACGAATACAGAAACCGTGAATATGGAATGGTAGTTTATTTGGGATTATAGGGGATACGTTCCTAGGCCACAAAATAAAAAAAAAACAAATATATGAAAAAAATCAATTTAATTGAAATTTTTGAACCTTTTGATTAATTATCTTAAGGCTTGGGCAATGGTTTGAAGAATTTTGTATTTTTCTCTAGCTTGGCAGTTTTTAAAAGCTCCTTCCATTCAGACTGATACGCAGCAGTCGCATTAGCAATTTGCCTCTTAAAAATAAAACTTCGTTCCATAGACGGATCAATGTTCATAAAGAAATCGCAAAGCTCATTTACCATTCTGAAACCTTCACTAAGATTTTTCAAATTAATGTCACGTTTCAAGTGCTTGTTGAAGCCTCTTCTTCAATGGGCTGTGAATTTAACATTTCCTCCTAGTCGGTTTCAGTCAGATCTTCATCTTGCGATTCAAGTAATTCCTGAATGCCACTTGTTTCTATCTGTTCGAATCCATCTCGTCCTATTCCATTCGCAATTTCGGCTATGTTTGCAGTTTGCATTTAACAGCATACTTTAGAGTTTAGACAAAGCTGTAATAAGATCTATTTTACTTTTTTTATTAGTCCATTTGTCGGCATTTACAAAGGATATTGGGTTGGATACCTATTGGAATCCTTTTATTATTATGTATGCACTTATTAGATCTCGCATAAAGAAATTTTTGGCCGCGAATATAGGAATTGGATCGAATTTTTTTAATCCGCGAATAGTGAAAACGCGAATGAAGGAAGCACGAATAAGGAGCTTTTACTGTATTCAGCTTTGAATGGCAGTTAGCCAAGTTTTATTGGTTTTTGCGGTCCTTTTGGCGGAATGACCACGTATTTTCCGTTTTGTAGAATATGTATCTGCTTGTGGATTAGTAATGTATAAAAAAGGATAGTTACGTTGAAAAAAGTAAAATAATTGCGGTGATACAAGATAGCAAAAGCGATGATTTTTCAGATAGTGATTTCTGCTACAGAAAGAAAAAAATCCAACGATATAGTGTACTCTGTGCTCCCGTAAAAGAGATTTCAGTTCAGTTCAGTTATATTAACGTCCCGTTTAAAGCAACACGAGGGCTATTTTGGGACGGACCTCGTAATTTTGAACCACGGTCAGATGACGAGGACGACAGCTGAAGTGGCACCCCCCTCTCCACACCACACCACACCAGCGGGAGGACTTTGGCCTGACAGATTTAACGTGCAAGAGACCCCCTCACACGACGGATCTTCGGTGGAATCCAGTCTCGAACCTGAAACCCTCCGGTCCCGAAGCCGAGACCTTACCACCAGGCCACCGCGGCCCCAAGAGATTTCAGAGATAAACCAGTAAGAAAAGTGCATACCAGTAACAGAATATCAAGTATCTATTTGTGTTGTCCCTTGTTTCAAAAACTATCATATAAAGACTACTATTTAACTTTTTTTCAATTGTCCGTGATAATTTGGGATAACAAATTAATACTAAAACTAAATGCTTTTACAGCCATAAAAAATTTAAAAATTCAATTTAAAACCTATATATATTGTTTTGTTTCGTATCCTTGAATTCAATAATAAAATTTTAAAAAATATGATGATTTTCTGCAATTCTTTTCAAAAAAATTTCTAAAGAAAACGGTTAAGGATTAGAAATTTGCTTATGTCTGTTTTGGAACACTAGAATTTTACAGTTTTGGAACGTACAATCAGTATGTAAGTCTATTTACTAAATTAGACTGCAAAATAATGTAGTGCTAATTCTGAGTTTCCATTTATCATTGAAAGTAATAAATTTTAAAAAGTTCTGTTTTGCCCTTTATAATTTTTAAAAAGTGGTTACAATTTTCCAAATTTTGGAATACTTCTTCTAGAGCATTTAAATCATATTTATATTTTTTAAATTTGGAATCGTATTACTCGAAATCGTAAACATTAAACAAACTATAAAGGTTTGAAATTTTAATACTGAAATCACAAAAACGCAAAGATATTTAGGAGTGATTTTTTCTGCATAGCAACATTTGAGAAATGTTTAGACATTCAAATTCGGTTTTTAGAGATTCTGCTGTAACAACTCTGATCCTAAGGGAAGCTTGGAGTTGTCTGATTGGTAATTGATTTTAATGTGACTTTCCTGCTTTCTTATGATGAAGAAATATAATAAGAGACTGATGATGAAATCAATCCCGAAATAGATACTGATGAAGATAAACGTCTGATGAGTTCCTAGGTGGTCGAATCCCAATCCTGCAAATACGCATCCTAAGCCAGCACCTGTAAAGAATAAAAAAAAAAATAATAAACAAGGGCACACATTTTTTTTGTTTTTGTTTTTTCTGTATTAAAGACACAAATTAAAGAAATTCCTTTATAGAGAATAATTCTATTAATAACTTCATATCATTCAGATATTCATCTATATACTTATAATAAAGCTCAATGTGTGTGTGTGTGTGTGTTGGCGCTCTACAGGTCAGACCGTTGGATTTACAGCTACCAAATTTGGTACATGTATACCTTGGAGGTCCGGAATGTGCACCTCGTAGCCTTTTTTTCGAATTTTTAATTAGAATTTGAATTAATTAAAATCTAAGCGAAATTTCGACGTTTTTCCGCTGTAACTTCCGAAAATATTATCGCACAAACATGATTTTTACATCAATTTAACGATTAAAAAATTAGCTTTCTAATAGTATCAGTGTTTTAATGTATAACTGAAACTTCTAATTTTAACGAATTTTTAAATAAATATTTAACCATGTTTTTTTAGCACGTGACTGGATAAAATAAAAGAATGCCGGAAGTTCAAATAAAAAAAATTATCATCGCAAAATGAATCTAAAGAAATGCAACTTTCAGCACGTTACTGGATAAAATAACATAAATATAAAATGTGATATTTTCTTTAAAAAATAAATGCAAAGCAAAGGTTTCTACAATCGTTTGCAATATCTATATCATTAACTCAATAAATCTTCTTTATTTACGGTAAACCTGATTGAATTTAGACAGGATATGCATTGAAATCCCGATTTAATGACATATTTCTATAATTGTTTGCAATATCTGTATCATTAATTCAATACTTTTTTTCCCATTCTCGCTTTCTTTAAAAAAACATATTTAATATTTTGGCAACATCATCGAATTTTTTTTTTTAATATTTTGGAAGCATAACCGATGGGTAAAACTGACTAATTTATAAAATGGGTCTCTTTGAAATTTATCTAATCTAGCCTCACTGGTAAAGCCCAAAAATGAAATCTGCTAGAAACATTTCCTAATGAAAATAATAACTTCCCGTCACCCCTAACATTTTCTAGACTTTAGTCAGAGTTGTATATGCTATGAATACTCAGATTTATCGTCAGAGATGGCGCATGAGCATTTTGCGCTTCGCAGTGTATAAATAAAATTGAGTTTCTATTCTGGACTGTTTTTCCCTTGATTTATTCATCTAAAATGGAACGAAACTACAATTTTAACAACAAGGTCATACATCATATTTCATTCATCTATCAGTCGTTGCGTTTTTGAGCTATCATAATTACTTCTGTTATTAAAGTTGTCATAATTAATTATAATTATTATTTAATTTTATTATTCATAGTTTATTCTTTGAATTCAAACGTATTATTTTTTGTTGAATGGCGTCCTGGCTTAGGGATAGCGTGTCTTCCTAGAATTCTGGGCGTCCCGGGTTCGGGCATGGTTATTATTCTGTTTTCTATCTCTGAGTAGTGTGAATTTGTCCCACTGTAAAAAGGGGTTGTGCAAGCGAATGTGAAGCATGAAGTAGCTAAGTCGTACTCTTGGCTCTACTGAAAATCTAAGGACGCTCATTTCGGCTTAAAATCGCTAACAGAGATCAGAGGGCTTGTCAATGTCGTCATTGAAAACAACAACAACAGCATTTTATTAAGCTTTACGTAACAACATGCATGCATACATGCAGGCTGACCGAAGGAGAATTAATTGATGGGTTTGGTTCAAAATCTGAGATGTATCTATACTTGAAATATTAAAACTCTGATATAAATTTCGTGTAACTGGCTCAACTGGTTTTGCAGTTATAATGTTTACTTTTTTTTCAGATTGGTAAAAAAAAAAAGAAGAATTAACTATTAACAAAATAACTATCGATAATTTTTTTTAAAGTTTTGTTCAAAATTTGGAATTAATCAACGTATTTGTTCTAAAGAAATGCATGCCGAATTTCATTTGTCGAACTGAAATCACCCTTCTTTTATCAAGTTAACATACAAAAAATGTAACTTTCTGACTGATTAAGACCTGAAAGGGTGAGATTCTTCAAAATGTCGCGGTCGAATTTTTTGATGATTAGGATACTTCCTCTCCTTTACGCATACGAAAATGCAAAAGAGCAAAGCTGGAAAAGAACATACTTCGGTAGCTAATGACGTATATACGTTACTTAGATATATATGCTACTTGACGTATATACGCTACTACGCTATACTACGTATAATACGCTAATTTAGGCTTAAAATCGCTGACAGCGATCAGTGGCCTTGTCAAATGACAAGTGCGATTGAAAAAAAAATAGTGTATTTTAATCCATATAACAGAATTTCTGAAATTTATTTTATTAAATTTTATATTTTTATGCATAACTTTATACCTTTGAAAGCACTTGATTATACCTTATTATTTACAACATTTTAGAGCCACATGTTCGAAACTTAAATTACAAAATTAAAAAATATGCAAATTCAAATGCAAAAGTTTGGGCTGAAAACTTCTAACATCTGGATTACTTAGCAAAATGATTAACATACTTCGAGAATTATATTGTTCAAAGAATTATACTGTTATATTGTAATATACTGCTTTTTTAAAGAATTATATATTCTAAGAATTACTATTACAGCTTAACAACTTTTTATGAAAATAATGTTCTCTTTGAAATATTCCGGAAAGAATAGTTAAAAAAAATAAACTACTAATAAACTATTTTGCTACAATGCTCAATATTGATGAAATTTTTTCACTGTAATAATTTTTTGCCTCAATCTCTTTAAAAATACTCCACTAAAGAATTCTCAAAAGTTGTAACCTGATAAAGAACATTAAAAAGACATAAAAGCGATGAACGCATAGTTGCAAATAATTTAACCTACCTAAACCCTCATGAGTGGTGAACAAGATTGATTGAGTCGTTGCTTCAGTACCAGGCTTGGAACTCAGTTTCCCATAACTTGCTAAAACTGCATAATAAAGTCCGTATGTAAGACCATGAGAGATTTCTATGGGAAGTACCCACCATGGATTATAAAGATAACCATAGAAAAGAAATCGAACTCCATAAACTAATAATGCAGCACTTAAAATCTGGTAATGCCCAATTTTCTTTATGATACACCCAGAAAAGAACATGCATGGAATTACGCCAAGGAAACTTTCAACAGCAATTGTTAGTCCACCAAGAAATTTTGTGCCTCCTAAAGTTGTAAGAAACCATATCAGATAGAACCATATTATACCGATGCCGACTCCGTTCAGTAAATTCAGAAGTTCAAACGACAGAAACTCCTTTGACCTGAAGATTATTCCAACATCGCTGAGAATATTTTTGGAAAATTGGGGTTTCTCGATGTCCAACTGAGTGATATTCCACAAGAATAAAAGCAACATTATTGCCATCAGGATCCAGGATGAAATAAAACCATCTGTGTAGTCGTTTAACAATCCCCCGATAGGTGCAAGAAGACCCCAACCGATGTTGCCCCATAACCGTAACTTGCCGAAATCGCCGTTAGTCTTTTGAATACTTTCACAGCAAGCTGTGTCGACTAATGTGAAATTAGCATTTTCACAGATGCAGGAAATAGAAAAGAGTATGGCAAAAATCCAGAAGTGGTAAGTCCGAAAATCACTGATCGTTTCTTGTTCAAAATTGTTTGTATCGATTAAATTATTTGTTGATAAGTTCTGAGCAAGACATGACTTAAATATTTTCAGAGAATCCTCGGTTACCACAGAGCATTTGAGAAAAGTATTTCTTTTCGATAAATGATTTACTTCAAGTATTTCATGATTTCGTAAACAAAACAGTTCTTCGCAATTGCTATAATTTTGAGTGGCGTTATGATGATATAAACAAAAATTTGAATAAAATGAGTAATTTTGATTGCAGAATAAATGTTGTTTCTCTTTATCAACTATTTTGCCCAACAAATAAAACACGCTGTCTTCAAAACAGTTAGTGATGAAAATTTCATCAGAATTATTCAAATAATTACCGTTACCAATAAAACAACTCATGCAAGTTCCATTTGAAAATAGAGTTTTTGTCAGATTTGTAGATTTTGTCAGTGAAGCCTTATTTGTGATCTGTTTACATTGTAGGAAATTTCTGTATTCATTGCACAAATTTATCGAATTCAAGTTTTGTCCTGAGAGGAATGCTGAGAAATTTCCGATTTTGCATGGTTCTACTTTAGGAATCGCAAGTAGTGAAAAAAGGCTTGCCAAACTAAGAAGAGATAAAGCACATATGACTACTTTCAGTTGATTAAAGTAATCAGCAATATAACCGATAAGTGGTTTGGTGAATACAAAAAGAAACATCTGCACTGTAAGAATTGCCCCCAAAGATGCAGCAGCGAATCCAAGTTCTTCCTTTGCATATACAGGTATAAATACCAATGCTGGTGCAAGACCTTAAAAATAAAATAAAATTACATAAGTTGTCTTATCATCACATAATATTATGAATAAACAATATTGTATTTTTACAAACAAACAATTTTTAAAAGACGTAATTATGTAGTTAAGACCAATAATAAATTTTGATATGTGTTTTTATAAATTGTTACAGAAAAAAAGAATGCGGATGATACATCGCCCTAAATTGAAATGTTAGGAATTGAATATTCTATTTTGTGTCGGATTGTAGTTGACTGAATGATTTTTTTCTCGTTGAAAGGAATAGAAGGATACACGAACATTTTTCAAATATATATTCAATGGGAACCTTTAAAAATAAATTTCAGATATAAAAAATTAGGTTGACAAAGTTTCATTTCAATGAAATAATTTTAAGGTCTACATTCTGAAATATTAAATCAAACGGATATTTTCCTCAAATAAAGACAGGGGGTGAAGTTGCCATAACATTAAACTTGTTTATTTTAGGAACTTTTAAAGACTTTATTCTAGAGAATACTACCATAATTTGGAGAGGTCTTTTCAACCTAATAAATGATTTAATAAACATAGAGAAAGCAACTTATACTGTATGCGAATGCTGACTGACTATGCTTATTTTATAACTAGCCGCCTTTGTTGGCCAGCCGGTTCGCCAATCTTAATGCTCTTTAAAAT
>JAPMOQ010007146.1:1529890-1555852 GCA_026543055.1 Argiope trifasciata | reverse complement strand
AAAAAAAAAAAAAAAAAAAAAAAAAAAAAAAAAACGAATTTAAAAAGTTTTAGATTTTTTTGAATTCGAATTTGGTGTTATTTCTGTTGATGAGTGCAAAAAGGTTTTTTTCCATTTCCAAAGATCGTTGGCGGCAGTGAAATTATTTTCGCCAAATTGCTAACAAAAAATCTTCTATCCAAAACGAGAAGATGATGATTAAGTCTGCTTCCTTACGCACTAATAGCATCTCAAGCTGTGGCCTCTAAGTAGACGCAGGGGCCACGGTGGCCTAGTGGAAGTTCCACCGAAGAACCATTGTGTGAGGGGGAGGCCCTTGCACGTTAAATCTGCCTGGTTAAATGTCCTCTCGCCGGTGTGGTGTGACACTGTCGATAATACTACGGTCAGTGGTGGAGGGTGGTCGGCTGTATACAAGGAGTGCTGTGGCGTAGAAAGGGGGGTGCCAGCTCAGGTGTCGTCCTCGTCATCTGACCATGGTTCAAAATGACGAAGTCCGTCCTCAAATAACCCTACTGTTGCTTTACATTGGGACGTTACTATAACTAAACAGAACTAAGCAGACAAATTTTATCCATTTCCATAATCTTGCAGTTTTGTAATTTAAGAACGCTCTCACAAGTAGAAAAATGTCTCCATTACAGGAAAAATATCATAAAGGCTTCTATGAAATTCAACGTTCACTCTTTATTTTTAATTAACTAATATATCCCATTGTTAAAAAGGTAAAATTATTGCAATTAAATTATAATTGTTATGAATATAACAGTAAGTTAATTTCCTTATCGAGTTCGGCAACTTTTGGGATTTTGCTGGTTATGCTACCTTATATTTGCTGACTATGCCACTCTATAGCTGCTGATTATGCCACCCTATAGTTGCTGATTATGCTAGACTATATTTGCTGATTATGCCACCCTATTACCAATAAAAAAATATTTTACAAATCTTGATATAGTTGCAGATTATGTTACTCTATAATTGATGATTATGCTACCCTGTAGTTGCTGATTATTAAACCAATAAAAACATATTTTTCAAATCTTGATATCTTCCATCTCCCTGAAATATATTTTAAAATTTAAAATCTTTTCAATTTTCAATTTAGAATGCTCAAGGTCATCGGCCTGCAGAGAAGAATGAGCAGGTATGAGGCCATCGAAAAGCCTTCCGTTTCCATAGAGGATGAGTCGAGCAACGTACCGCCAGAAATCAACCGAAGGGTAGCTCTGAGAAAGCACGCAGAGTCCGTAATGAGGGGCGTGTCAGCCACCATCCGAGGGGCTGCCTCCAGTTCCTGCAGATTTGTGGGACAGTTGGGAAGGCATATCACAAGTTCTGCCAACGGAACGGTCAGAGTACAAGTGAATCGATGGCTGTACAGGGTGGTGGAACCTTACCTCTGAACACGTGTTCTTCCAAAGGAAGTTTCTGACTATTGAAGCAATGCATGTTTAAATAAAAATATGAGGTAAAATGAAATAAAGATTTTTCAATATAATAGACATTGATAGATTATGTGGAACTTTTTTATATTTCTGATAAAGAGGAAATCATTCAGGCTTTTCATTATGACATGCAAAAAAAAAAAAGGGAATTATTGAAATTGCCAAAAAAAAATTGTGATTCTGCCGTTATTTCCATGTTCTAGATCTTTCTGAATTTGAAAAACACGAATTCAAAAAGTTCTAGATCTTTCTGAACTTGAAAAACATGAATTCAAAAAGTTCTAGATCTTTTTGAATTTGAAAAACCTGAATTCAAAAAGTTCTAGATCTTTATGGATTTGAAAAACAGGAATTCAAAAAGTTCTAGATCTTTATGAATTCGAAAAAAGGGAACTCAAAAAGTTATAGACCTTTCTGAATTTGAAAAAAAAAAAAAAAACGAATTTAAAAAGTTCTGAATCTCAAAAATTTTCTAGATCTTTTTGAATTTGAATTTGGGTATTATTGCTGTTGGTGAGTGACAAAAAAAAGTACTTTTCCGTTTCCAAAGGCCATTGGTGACAGTGAAATTATTTTCGCCAAATCGCCAACAAACAAAACTTGTTTTATAAAGTAAGTCTATAAGAAATGCTGGACAACCTAGTGTTACATTTCGAAAATATTGAAATATTTTTCACAAATACCTATAAAAATTCAAAATTCCAGTAAATCTCGAAGTGAACAAAAAGTCGTTCAAGATTTTCCAGCTTTTTGAACAAGAAAAAAAAGTAGTTAAATGGATAGACTAAAAAAAAGAATTCATAAAACATTCTCCTTTCTCTTGAAAAAAATTCTTCAAACTCAGACCAACATTCAGAGAAGTCGCTGTCGCATATAGTTAAAGATGCCGTAATATTGATTTTCCGAAAACGAAATCAAAAAAGTTTAGAACTTTTTTGAATTTGAAAAAAAAAAAAAAAAAAAAAAAAATTCTGGATCTTAAAAATTTTCTAGATCTTTTTGAATTGGAATTTGACATTATTTCTGTTGGTGAGTGATAAAAAATTTGCTTTTCAGTTTTCAAAGGCAGTGGGTGACAGTTAAATTATTTTTGCAAAATCGCCAACAGATAAAACTTGTGTTATAGAGATAAATCTATAAGAAATGTTGGAAAACCTAGGGTTGAATTCCGAAAATATTGAAATATGTGTTCCAAAATGCATATAAAAATTCAAAGTTCCAGTAAATAGTGAAGTGAACAAAATGTCTTGCAGAATTTTCCAGCTTTAAGAGCACGAAAAAAATTAAGGTAAAAGAATAAACTAGAAAAAAAAAGAATTCATAAAATATTTCTTCTTTCTCTTGAAAACAACTCTTCAAACTCAGACCAACATTCGGTGAAGTCGCTGTTATACTATCGTAACAAATAGCCAAAGATGCCATAATATTGGTTTTTCCGACGGGAGCTTTACGACTGGACAACAACTGTCAGATTATCCGCAGTGGACAGCGACAACTTTTTTCTTTGCAAAAAAAATTGGATATCTCTTCTTTATTGATCACTTCTTATCCACAAGCTTATGACGTATAAAACCATAAAAAAAGAGCTCTCATTTAGGTGGGCGATGGCAAATATTAATTGCAGGTAGATGAAACCGATTGACTGAATTAAGTAAATTCAATCAGGAATATGTCTTAGCGAAGTATTAATATTAATTTTAGTTTTTCAATTTAACCACTTAAGGTATCCGATTACGTTAAAAGCACTGGTTATCGACCACATTGGCGACTTTATTTTTTTATTGTTATTTTTTGTAGTTTAGACTTTCCTCTTTCCAAAAAATTTATCTTTTCTAGGAATATTAAGACCTGACCTATCATCCAGGGTCACATATTTTTGAGCTAAAATTTGTCCTTAACTACACTTTTCTCAAAACTTTCATTTTCATAAAACTTCTGCCCCATTAACATGATTTCCCCAAGACTAATAGAGGTATTTACCTAAAATTTTCTGCTGTGTTTTAAATAATATGGGCAATGAAACGAACCCAAAGTTTTAGTGTTGGTGAAATACTTTTTCACTTATAGGAGTTTTCAGAAGAATCAAGTTTAAAATTTATGGTAAAAATGCATATATACGTATATTTTTACCCATCGCTTCTTTGCGTCTCAACATTTTTTTTTAGATTTTTGGTTCATTTCATTCATCATTTTATTCTGTAACTTGTGTATAAAGAAAATTTGGATTGTTGCATTACCATTTTATGCAGAGTGTTAACCGTTTTGGTTCAATTTCATCAAAATGTACTAAAAAATTTCTTATTTCTCAAAATATATTATATTTCAAATAATTTTTATGCCTTTATAGTGTTTCTAATAAACAATGCAAGTAAAAACCATTAATAGTTTTTTTTAAATCCAGTTTTTCAAAAATGGCCTTTCGAACTCAGTTGGATAACTTAAGGTGACATGGAATTCATAGGTAAGCATGCCAATACAGTCCACTGTAATTCGTGGCGAGGTCATATATAGTATTCGATATTCTTATAGCAGGGGTTGGCAACTTGCGGCTCACGAGCCACATGGGGTTCTTTTGATGTAGTTCTTTGATGTTGTCCTTCTGATGTAGTTTTTTGTTCTTTTGATTGCAGCTCTCCAATCTCATAAAAGAATTTACTATTAAAAGCCAAATCGTGATGAGACCGATGCAACTATTGACGGGAATTACTCCGCATAACTTTAACCACTTCGCATATAATGACGTGTCTGAGACGCGCATAGAATTGTTGAATTTTTGATTCTTAAACTGCAATTAAGTGAGAAGTATTCAATAATTTAAAATGGAAAAAAGTCACTTGAAACGTATTATTGTTAAAGGAATTAAAATAATAGAAAACATCCGAACGAGGAAGCTATTAAATTCGTCATTTGATTAGAAAGTTAAGTAAATTCGTATGTCAAGGGGTTGAAAAACATGAAGGATCGATTCGCTGAGAGATTCGAGGCACTCAAAACAAACAAAAGCATTCTCGGGTTCACAGTAAATCTTCTCAACACAAATACAAATGAGATCAGCATTGAGCCTTTTGAGAAAGATGCTGGATCGCTTCAAATACAGTTGCTAGAATTGAAGATTAAGGACTTGTGGAGTGGTAAATTCACAGAACTGAAACAGCAAGTTGGAAGAATCGGAGGTCCAGTAATGCATGCACATAGCGCAGCACAAGTGGGTAACTCCGCGAGCTGAATGCTGCATCTAGGTGAAGTTGGCATATTGTGTGCTGAGAATTTTCCTGTTGACACATTCGTGTGAGCAAGCGTTCTCTTGCAAGAATATAATAAAAAAATAAATTTAGAATTAAAAAATAAATTTAGAGTCTTGCTTGAAAATTAAAACAACAAGCTAAGAGCCAGATTTAATCCAACATTCAAAAGACATGCAAAATCAATGCTTACATTAATGTAACTATCTAAATGTGTGTTTTTATATGAATGAAGATTATTCCGTATTTACAGCAGTTTATTTTAAATCAAAAATCAAACACATATAAGCAAACACTATAGTATCAAATCGAAAAATCTTAGTGGCTCTTTATAAACTGGAAAATTTTGTAAATTGTTGCTTTTGGCTCTTCTGTTTCAATAGGTTGCCGACACCTGTCCTATAGGAATGGAGGGAAAAAATATCTCCAATTGAATCAGTTTTCGACCTAAGATTGTAAGATGTTCTGGAGAAAATAATTTCAGTCGACGAGTCGCGAACACCATTTTTACTTCTGCGTAATTGCTTGAGAAACTGCGTAGAACATTTTCTTCTTCCTCTGTACAGCAGACCACCCGCCACCAGTGAATGTAGAAATATCGACAGAATTTGTTGTGGCTGATTGTTATCTTTAACATAGTCCATCTAAAACACTGACAGATTCACCAAACTGATACTAGGTCAATTGACCCTAGCCACAAAGGGGCCAATCACTGACCTTCCCGCTCACTTATCTTTTTATTAAACACGGAACTCTCTGAAAACTTTCCATGAGAAGAAAATTCCCTCTGAATCCTCAATGTTTCTCCCTTGTCAAGTTTCACAGCAACAGAAATATAAAGAATTGGTAAAAAATATGATAATTTTTAACATAATGTCCTTCAGAGTTTTAAGATTATCTGGTACCATTAAAACTGTACTCAAATCATCATTTTTAACTTTCAGATTCTTTCTTAGCTCCGGGATTTCTATGCATTCCTGGCGGTAGTGGTGGTCGGTCTGATAGAACTTGGCCATACCAAGCCGAATGAGCGGAGCTCTTTCGAATGAAGGCAGAGGTGGGTGCCTTTCTTTGTTGATGAGCACCGTTAGGGGGAAAGGACGATTTTGCTCGAACACACAACCCTTTTCAGGGGGCTGTCGAACTCATTCATCCATCCGCAAGACAGAATTTAAATCCAAATCAGAGACTGGTTCATTACCCCCAGAGGTTATGGGAACTTGGAGGACTTCTCAGTCACAACCTATTTAGCGTGCCCCCACTGCCATTAGTCTACACGATGGCCTTTGGGAGAGACGAGGACAGACCTCGCTGCCTTTCGGTTAAGAGAGTGACTCTCTACCAACCAGACTACCGCGGCCTCAAACATTTCTTTAAATAATCATAAAAAGCCCAATTCCTCCTGTAGCCCAATTTTCCCAATTTTCAAAAGCCCAATTCCTCCTGAAGCCCAATTTTCCCAATTTTCAAAAGCCCAATTTTCTGCATTCGTCCAAATTGTGGATAGAATCACGGTAGCCTGGTGGTGTGGTCTCGGCTTCCGATCCAGAAGATTGTAGGCTCGACACCCGATTCCATCGAAGAGCCATCTTGTAAGCGGGTCTGGTGCACGTTAAATCCGTCGGGGCCAAGCGTCCTCCCGCTGGTGTGGTGTTCAAGTTTCAAGAGGGGGTGCCAGCTCAGGTGTTATCCTCGTCATCTGATGGTAGCTAATAATGATGAGGTTCATCCCAAAATAGCCCTAGTGTTGCTGCAATACGAGCCGTTAATATAACTAAACTAAATTTACTAAATTGTGGATGTAGCTCACCATTGGCGATTCTCTGACACTTCGACTGGCAGCAGTGACTTGGTGGTAAGGTCTCGGCTTCGGAACCGGAGGGTTTCAGGCTCGAGACTCAATTGCACCGAAGAACCGTCGTGTGAGGGGGTCTCTTGCACGTTAAATCTTTCAGGCCAAACATCCACCCTCTGGTGTGGAGAGGAAGATGCCGACTCAGGTGTCGTCCTCGTCATCTGACTTTGGTTCAAATTGACGAGGTCTATCCCAAATTAGCCCTAGTGCTGCTTTAAAAACGGGACATTAATATAACTAAACTAAACTAAGCTGACATTTCGACATGTGTGGCTCACTTTTCCACTGCAAACAATTCAGCAGCCTTGAAAACTAAGGGTGCATCGTCTCAAATTCAATCTAGCTTCATTAATAGTCCACAAGACAATTCCGATAGAAAGGAATGAGTACATTCCCGTAATAAATAAATTCGATGAGTAGAATTTCTTCATTAAAATAAATTCCTCTCTTTATCTTCCGTCGCGCACACATCTCACCCTCTTCAGTCGGTGTTCGTCATTCTGAACTCCGATTACCACACTCCTGAGCCTTAATGGGACCACCCCCTAACCCACCCCTTCGAAACCAACGACCGAGCAAAAGAGCGTTCGATTTTTATGGCATCCTCGAAAACTTATTTCCGATGCTCCCTCCCTATCCTCGGCTCCAATTAGAGCACGTTTGGGGAACGTCACTTGAATCGGTTAATTACGATTTGATATCGTCTGCGGCTCATATGCAGCAGACGATCATTAAGTTCGAATGAGCAAACGATAAAAGTTTTTATTAGTTTTCTCTCTTTCTCTTACTGTTGATTCCTTCTCATTTTTTTAATTCTGTATTCTCTGCCTGTAATAAATTTTTCGTAATAAGGGGAGAGGTGCGACCTTAAATTAATTAATATGAGGGAGGATGAGATTCGAGTAGTTATGGGGGGAGGGGTGTCCCAAGTGAGAATTAATTGAGCCCTTTATAGGAAGGGGCTGGTTTCTTCCAATCGCAGATGGTAGGGCCTTTATTTCTCCTTCTATGTGTATGACGAGAGTATTGTGAATTCTAAACAATTGAACATAAATTTAGTTCACCCTAAAAAAATGCAAATTTAGAATAATGCGCGCCAATAAACGATTGTAAACTCAAGCATGTAATAAACTAGATTATAAAAATTCGATTATGCTTATAATTGTAGGATGAGTATTGTAATCTTCCCCGATACCTTCCCCTGATAACTGACATTCCGGCCAGATGGATCTTCACCTGTTACCCCACACATTGTAAACAGCTTAAAAGTTGGACACAAATTTAGTTCACCCTAAAGGAGATGCAAATTTCTAATGATACGTGTCAATAAACGGTTGTAAACTCAAGAATGTAATAAGCTAGATTGTAAAAATTCGATTATGCTTATAATTGTAGAGTTGGGTATTGTAACCTTTCCTGATTCCCTCACCTGATAACTGGAATTCCGGCCAGATGGATCTTCACCTGTTAGCGCACACATTGTTAAAGACCTCGAGAGTGCCAGATGGGGGATCATCTTCGCCAGTAGAACCATTGTGCACTGTCTTTAGTCATTCCCAGATAAAGAACCAGACATGTATACATTTACAAGACTATAAGAGAAGGAATTATTTGTGATGCTACTCTCTTAATATATTCGGTGTCATTTATGCTCATCCTTAAGTTATTAGCATATGCTACTATGTTACAGGTTTGCTGAAAATGATTTCCTTCAGGAAAATCTATAAGCGAATGATTGATAGATAATGATTATTTTTTCAGGGGATAGTTTCCTCTTGAAAAAGTGATTTTTACTTTATCGATTAAGTAATAACTCAAAAACATAACGACTGAAATAAATAAAATTTAAAATACGGCTATAAAACAGCAATTGCAGTTCTGTGTGCACTTTTTCTTGGGAAAATAGTGTTTAAAATACAAAATAGATGTTCAAACGCTATCAACTTCAAGCGAGGAACTAATCAACGAAAAACTCAACCTAGAATCCCACAATAGATTCTGTAGAAACTCTAAATCCACGCCCACTGTAAATAACTCGTTATGTTGTTGTTGTTACTTATGGCACATGTCACAACTATTTTAAGCCGAGTTTGTGCAATAGTTGATGAGGATGATGTCGCGTTCATGTTACCACGAAAATTGGTGCAGTAGCTTCTGAGAGTGAAGACTCCTGAACACCCGAAAGCAAAAGTCTGGCTTCCAACTCAAATGAAAAGGAAACACACCCACGCATTGACTTGCAAAGCCCCTTTTTACAAGGGGCACATTCATGCATCTCACAGATAGGTCTAAGTCTCCCGCTCCTCGACTCTCAACGAGGAAGGTTTCCAACCGGTCCGGACAAAGGTCACGTGCTGTCCGAGGGGGTGAGACGCTTGAAAAAGGGACCAAGAGATAACGACGAAGGAGGAGATAAGGACGAGAGACGTTGGAGGAAGGTGGTGTCGTTCGCCATGACGGGATTTGACGTCTTCGAATGTTTTCTTATATATATTTTGTAAATATAAAACTAATACAATAATCAAGAATATGATTTGTTCGTGTACTCATTTCTATACAAAGTGGTCTATGGGAATAATGGGAATAGACGATTAACAAGATCAGAGTGGATTTAGAAATTGCCACAAGTGGATTAAACGTGGCACCAGCCATCTTGAAGGTAAAGCTAAGAGTACACGATACACATGGAGAGAGAGGAGGAACATTACAATAGGACACAGAAGAACAACTGTGCCCAAACAGGGACTCGAACCCTGGACGCTCGGATCACCCTAAAGGCACGTTATCCCTATGCCAGGACACCAACTGCGCAATAGTTTCTGAGGGTAAATTTCCTTGAACACCTGATGGCAGATATTTGACTTCTTGATCATATGAAGATGATTCTCACTCACTCTCTTGCTTACACAATCTCTTTTTACGGAAGTGGGGGGAGGCTCTGTCACATACCTTACAAATAGAACACAGAATAAAGAACAACCATGCTCGAACCAGGGACCTCTAGATCACGGGAAGACGGCAGATCCCTAAACCAGGACATCGATATACTTCGTTATTGAACACTAATGCCAAGCAAAACGTTCTCTGAGAAACTTTTATTTGTCTTTATTTCATAGATGGCCTTGTTAGATTTGACGCAATATTTGATAAATGTTTATTCTGAAGATGCTAGATGCGCAAACAGAATTTTATCCATTTTGATACCTTTGTTTTGTAGTTAAATTAAAATATTCTCAAATTTAGAGGCAAATCTTCTGAATATATTTTGCTCAGAATTAGATAAAAATTCGTGAATTCAATATACAGGTTATACAATACTTTCTTAATCTAGCTTCATAGAATTTTTATCTTTGTTGCAAACAAACAGGCAAGCATAAGCGGATGCGCAGGCCAAAATAATGTTACGAACGTGTACTTTTGCTTTCCCGCTCTGATACTGTCATCGTAAGGAAGGCAGGTTTACATTTCGTCACACCCATTCACTATTGGATAGTGAATGGGGGTGACGTAGGAGGTCCTAAGGCTTGGCGAAAAACATGGCAAATATTTGGTGACTTTGGCGACAAAATGGAAAGTATCCGAAACATCGAGAATTTTCTCGATCCATCCATTAGGAGCCGAGATAAATCCAGAATGCTCCTGATTGGTCCAGATGTTTAGCCCCGCCTTCCATCACTATATAAGGCAGGCGGCTGTGCTGTATGAATCAAGTGAGACAAGCGGAGCAGCGGAAAAAGGAAAGCAGAAGACCTGAAGAAGAATCAAGGTGTGAATCAAGTGAGAAGCAGCACAGATGAATTACTCGAGAAAGGAGAAGACCTAGTAGAGAGGTATTGAACTGAGGAGTCCTGAACGGAAGACTGCTGTATGGCATATTCTGACGAACCTGCGTCGTATGTTGTAGCCAGTTGTATCGTGGTCGGGAATGGAGCTGTCCTGAGCTGAAGAGTAGTCGGAATCGAATCCTCCAGAAGAGAAGACAAGAATTGCCAAGCAAGTGCTGAACTGAGCTGTGTGCCTGTTGAGGAAGCAGCGTCCAGTACTGTATCCAATGCTGCGGATATTTCTACTACTTTTGAGCTACTGTTGTTATTGTGCGCTGCTGTGTGTTCGTCTCGTCTTTAAATAAACGCCTGTGATGAGTCTTCTACTAAAAGATTGATCATTGTCTGTGTGTCATCATCATCCTATACAAAGTAAAACAAACTCGATGAATTGATGATAGGAAAAATAAGTAACAATAATGGCATGTGTACTTTTTGAAAGCAAGGTGTTAAAAACAGGGAGTTTCGCCAACTTATCGAGTTCTTATTTTTATGACAGTATGTTTTCTATACTTCGCAGGCGAGAAACAAAAACAGCCCAAAAGCAATAAATCAATTAAAAGCTAATATTTAGTTTTTTCTCTGAGTTTCCTATCACTAAAGGGTTTGTGTTATGAGCCAAAAATTAAGTCTCTTGAATTTTAGAATATATTTCACAACAGTTGCAATTTATGGAAATTCTCCATTTGAGGGCTTTCGTTGGAGTGACCCTATAACACTCTTCACGTAACAAGTGTTTGCTGAGAGAAAGCTTATAATAATTTTGTTTGGAATTTTCATTCAAAATTAATCGGAATATTAATGTCTTTCAAATAAACTCATAATAAATTTTTTTATTCAAATAAATTTTTAATAAATTCTTTTCTTGAAATAAATTCTTTTGTGCATATTATTGACACTATAAAAGTATTTTTATTAAAAAATTCTAAAAATTGACTTTCTAACTCTACTCATTTATTCAATGGTATATAATTTAGAAGAGTCTTTTAAAAAATGTCTTAAGGCAATACTTTTCAGTGTTTTATTTACTGCATTTACAGGTTTTTGTCAAGTAATTCTTTCTATGATTAAGGATGATTATTTAAGTAATTTAAGATTTTTTTTATATATAGTAATAAAAGTAAAAAATACCAATCTTAAAACATCGTTATACTATTAAAATGTTTTTGACAAAAAATTTGAACTTCTATTTCGTTTTTTATTTATGTACTGCGTTTACAGATTTTTGTCAAGCTGTGTCAAGTAATTCTTCGCATAATTAAGAAATATTTTTAAAGTATTTTAAGATTTTTTAAGCATGGTAATAAAAATAAAGAAATACCAATGTTAAAGCATCATTATATTATTAAGATGTTTTAAACCAAAAGTTTCAATTTCTACTTTTTTTCAAAATTTTTATCCATTCTGTTATTTTTAATGATTCTTCGTGAGTTCGAGGTGCAGGGCCAGATTAATTAATATGAGGTCGAATGAGATTCCGAGGCAGTCACAGGAAGGAGATTTCCCAAGTGCGAATTAATTGACGCGAACACCCTTCATGCGGAGGGTGGTCTCCTACTGTCATGGAAGATGAGATCCTTCATTCTCCCTTCGTTGGACAGCTCTGTTTTGAAGGGGCCGTATAGTAAGTATGTCATCTACGAAACTGATCAGTTTGAGATGAACTGTGCTTGGGTGTTGAACAGGTAGCATTAAGTTTGTGAAGAATTCAGGGAACCTCGTGATCTTCTTGTGAGAAGCTACCCGTCAGTCACGTAAACATCACGTGGTCTCACTGCTGCTGCTTGTTTGTATATATTTTTTTCTTTCAAGTAGAAGCGAACTGGACCCTCGCACTGTGGGGAGTGTGATCTTGGTTCTCTCTCATCCGAAATAAACCACAGTGCAGTTTTCTAGGCCCACTGCCCTATGGAGTATCCTTGGGAATTTTGTTGTTATGTTATCTAATAAACCCCAGAAAAGACAACCTGTGTCTTCAAGTTAATTAGCCAAGGTAACATTTTTCACTATGACGTAAGTTATTGCTGCATCTAGAAAAGCAGCAATAATTAATTTTAATCTTGATAAATTACTTTAAAGTTGTCTTTTTCTGCTGTCAAAGGAAAAAACATTCCGATTTCTTTCTTCCAATTTCCTTTTTGTTGACCATGCGCAGTTGGAATATTATTTTTTTCTTTTATTTTAGACTGGTTGTATTAAAGTCCCGTTTTTAAGCAACACTATGCTATTGTTAAGGATTTTCTATTCTTCTTACTATCCTTATCCGTCGGGTTCGTTAACTTGTAGAGTGTGTGTGTATGGTGGGAGAAGAGGAGTACACACAATGATCAGTCCTTTAGTAGACAACACAACACAGACGATGTTTATTTACAGGACAGAAGAAAGACGACAAATATTGACAGCACAACTATGTACAGGAGATAACTGTATACAGCCGAGAGGAGCACGCAGGACAGCAAGCAGCAGTACTCTACTTCAAATAGTGGTTCACAGCAGTCCACAGGCGGAAATTCCGTAGTGACACCGTCCACAGCCACGACCCCCAATAATGGGGTCGTGGCTGTCGTGTTATCGGGGGTCGTGCCACAGCTCACAAAGCGGCCAGACAGCATTCAGCAGAAGAGGGAATCTTTTGAGGGTGTCTAAGTTCTCGTCAGTCTCTTCAAACGGCTGAAACTACACCTCTCTCTTTTCTCGCTTTCGCAGACGACTCACTACTTCACACAACGGAGCTACACAGTTCAGGACAGCTCCGTAACCGATGAAACGGACTACGACACAAGAAAGGCAGAATATGACACACACAGCAATTTATTACTTCACAGATACTTCGGCGTTCTCGCGGCGACCCCTCCGTTCTGGACTCCTCAGTTCTAGATTACTCAATTCAGATGTATTTGATCTACCACCGCCGCACTTCCCAAGATTACAAGTTTAACGGAGTTCCCGCCCACGCTGGACTACCTCCGGACCTGGTAGAAAGCTTCATAAGTCCTGGCAACTACTGGACCTGACTGCTAGGGACTCTGATGAGTACTGGGGTAGAGGCGAGGGGAGTGGGTTTAGAACTACTTTGCTATTGGCTGGCAGGGTCTGTTGGGGTAATACTATTTAAGCGGCGTTAGCAGAAAATTTTAGTTAGGAATTAGACAGTCAGATTAATTCAAAGGAATCTGTGTAATTGCATTCACAAGTATAAATAATTTATTCATTGGATTTGGTTCTTTTTTCATTTCCTTAAGTGCATTAAAAAGGTTAGGGATCATGGTGAATAGTTGTTTTAATTCATTAAGGGCCTTCAACATTTCAGAGAAATCAGAGAACGGGATATTTGCGTTTTGTTGATTTGGGGATTGAGGATTTACGAATTCTGTGGTATTAAAAGTGTTTGATTCGGGTGCTTGAGGAGGGTTTGGATTTGTTATTCGGGCATAAGAGACGTTAGATCTTACAAAATTTGAATTGAAACTCTTTGTGCGGTTGTAAGGGTTTTCAGCTGGTTTAGGGAACTTTGAACATCCTTTATAAGAAGCAATATGACCTTCCTCTTAATACATTTAAGATTTTCTATTTTTTCAGTAACGTTGCATTCGTTGGTTAGATGGTTTAGAGCACATTTAATGCATCTGGGTTTCATAGAACAGTTTGCTGCAGTATGGCCAAATAAGTGACAGTTATAGCATTGGCAAATAGTTGATCTGCTTCTATATTGTTCCACTGTTACTTTTAAGAAATCAAAATATTGGATATTGTAGATTTGTTCAATTTTTTCATTCCTGTTTAATTCTACAAGTAAGAAAGGGAGAGGTTTGCGCGTTCTTTGTTGAGTTAATCTAACCACTTTATTTAGAAAGAAGCCTTTATTTTTAAGTTCGGCCGTAAGTGCTTCGGTCATATAATCAATTGGCAATCCTTTAAACACAACACTGACAGGTCTGTATGCCTTGGGTCGAATGTCCCAAAATTCAAAATTTTGCTCCCTACAGTATTCATGAATTTGAATGTGGGATTCTACACTTTCAGGGAAGAATTTAATAAAACCATTTCCAAGTACGTTATTGGTAATTCCGAATTTATAATGTAACTTTTCAAGTATTTTGTTAAAGTCCCTCGTATATTTTAACATAATTGGGGAGATTTTTTCAGGTTTATCAGAATTAGAGATTTCATTTGGTGCGTTAAGATCAGTTTCTGCTGCCAAAGGCTGGAATCTATTGTTTAATTCTATCATGGGTACTGGCTCAGGATTTTTAACAGTTTTCTCTGTTTTTCTTTTGGGGGACTTCTCAAATATTTCACTATGACATTTTTCAGAGTACAACAAATTCATCTCACCCTCGAACTTCTCCAGGAGCACCAGGCTTTCCTCTTTATCTCAGGAATTCTGTTCAGCCTCAGCTGTGTGTCCCAATTCGATAAGATCAGGAATCATGTTAGTAAGAAACTCAATTTTGCGTTTACAAAATTTGATGTCTTTATCAATGGTCATCTTTTTCATGCAGTGATCGCAATGGCAGGTACCATCTGGCGCATACTTTATTGTTCTGCCTGACGGACTAGGTGACGCGCATTGCCTTTTCGAAGCCATATCACTCTCAGTCATTCCCTCCCAAAACAGATCCTTACAAGGACGAGTCAGGAAAGCAATTGAAAATGTGAAAATGACCATGGCCGCACTTCTTTCTTGCAGATTGCCGGAGTACCCCACCCCCGTGCTGGGCTACCTCCACTCATGTCATATGAATTTGTGAAAGCTTGGCTTGAAATAGCTCTCTCGGACTTTTAGTTAACATAAATGTTAAGTGCTCGGAAGAGTAGCTGGAACTGAGCCATGCTCGAGTAAGAAGCAGTGTGGGCCAGGGGTGGTAGAGTGACGGCGACCAATGAGAGACTAAGGATAGGATATTGTGTCCTGGCGTCCAATCAGCATTGCGCGTTATTACTGGTGAGTACCGATGTCGGCTCTGGCTGGAAACTAGAGTTGGAGTGAGGGATCTCTGCATAGAATGCTATCCCATTGGCTGCTTGATTTGGGTTCTTTTTTGTCGTTATTGCACAGGTGAGATTGATGAGTTATGATATGATCTATTGGTGTAGGTGGTGCTGTTATGAGACAAAGACAGACATATCGCTGAAGAGAATGAATTAAAATAGGTTTTTGATAAAATTGGATCATAATAAGAGGACATTACGGGGGCGTTTAATTTTAGGGTCTGGGGAGTATTTATCAATTTTATTTAGAACTTCATTTTCGTGGGAGTCAAGATTTTTATAGAAATTAGTTGCGAGTTTTTTAATTACTTCTTTAAGGGAGAGGTATTAAGTGCTCTCCTATGTCGGTGTTTGCAATATACCAGGTACCATTTAAGTCGGCTGTACACAGGAAGATCCTTTATACACAGAAAGATATTGCTTCGCTCCACAGTTACGGGATGATTGGCTGTACACAAGAAAAAGATCCTGTCGATGTTGCTTCGTTCAGTGGTTGTGAGTAGTCGGCTGTACACAAGAAGAAGGCCATATCAATATTTCTTCGTGCAGTGGTGTCGGGGTGGTTGACTGTATACAAGAAGAAGAGCACATCAATATTGCTTCATTAAATGTTGGTATAGTGGTCGGCTGTGCACAGGAAGATCCTGTATACACAGAAAGTTATTGCGTCGCTCCGCAGTTGCGGGATGATTGGCTGTACACAAGAAAAAGATCCTGTCAATATTGCTTTATTCAGTAGTGGCATTGTGGTTGACCGTACACAAGAAAATGGTCCTAGGGTCATGGTCATTAGGGATGATTGTCTGTACATCAAAAGTTTCTGTCAATATTGCTTTGTTCAGTGATGGTAGTGTAGTTGGATGTACACAAGAGCAATGCACACAGTTACACATAATATCATAAATTAATTGTCTTTTCTTCTGTCTAGAATTAATAGAATGCAAAAAAATTGTCACTCTGAATTTTTTTTCCTTTCAATGTTTTTACAGTCGCGTTTGCTTTTATTAAATTTGCTATTCTCTTTTCCTCCCCAATTAAATCTTCAGGTCTTGGAAACTGTCGTAAATGCTCAGAGTCATGTTCATGCATATTTTGTGCTTCGTGGCATAGTGAAGCTCTTTGAATACCTGTTTAAATAAAAAAAAAACATGATGTAAAATAATTTTTGCTACCAAATTGCATATCAAATTTTCTTGATCTAAAGTGTTGCATTTTTGAATTATTGCGTTCTATACAAGTGATTGTACTAATTGACATATTGTTAATCTTCTTGCAAAATTGGCTCAAACTTTGATACAGGTCTTCAGTTTAATTCATAACACTATATAATAAACTGCAGAAACTATAACTTTATAAAACTATAAAACTATATAATTTTATAAAACTGTATAACTATTGAACTATTAAACTATTCTAAACTATATGAAAACTACTACTAAAAATAAATATTCTGACTTAAAACTTTTGTTGCTATTGAACTGTATTCTATTTAGAATTAATTATGAATAAGATTTTGCCCGAATAAACAGAAAAGTCAAATTATAGCTATTTTCGAAAACTGGAAAACATAGCATCTATCGGTGGGGGTAATTCCAAACTGCTTAATTCATACCAGCCACCGTTTGCAAATGAAGGGATGCGACAATTCAAAAGAGATTTAAGAAGTTATTACCAACTAAGCCATCCATTTTGAGAACAAAGCACCAAAAATTCATGCCCAAACATGTCGGGGAAAATATTCGTTTCCAGTCCAAAGCATTTAAGAAGTCTTTCCCCCGAAATCACTATTTACGGAACTTTCTGTTCAAAAATGGCGAAGGGGATTAGTGGAACACACTGTTGAGTTAATGACCAGGCATTATCGGATTTTAACTGCTGGGGTTCTTAAAACTCGGCTTGCCATCTTTTCGATAACAAGCCTTCCAACCCTCGGATTATTACGATTTAAATAGGAAAGTGCGGCTGGGGCGACCTGCACTAATTGTGGATCAGCCCCTGCATAGGCTTCGGGGTGATTTGTGTTGCACATGAAGTGGAATTAGGGGGATAATTGCGAGCCAAAATTAAAAGCAAAGCCGCTGGCGACAAATGTAAGAACAGGTAATCTGCTGCGTTGGGAGCACAGAAGCCAGATCGGCTCGTTCGACTCCGTAATTAATATTTGTTGGAACTTTAATAGGGAAGTATTAGCGCCCGTAGTTCGCTCAGGCGTGAGTCAGCAATACTGGTTTGATTTTGTTAAAATCGTGTGATTATGTTTAATCAGAGGCAATAAATCATTCGAATCTGCTATTCGCATTAAAGGAACGTAAGAGTTTTAGTTTACTTCAGTTATATTAACATCATGTTTTCAAGCAACACAAGGCCTATTTTGGGACTGACCTCGTCATTTTGAACCGCTGTCTGATGGCGTGGACGACACTTGAGCTTGCACCCAGCCAGAAGACGATTGGCCCTCGACAAGTTAATGAAGAAATTTTACTCATCGAATTTATTTATTACCGAGGAGAACTCATTCCTTTCTATCGGAATTGTCTTGTGATGCAGCTAGAACTATTATTGCAGCTAGATTGAATTTGAGCCTCCTCAGTTTTCGGAGGCTGCTGAATCACTTGCAGTGGAAAAGTGTGCCACAAATATCCAAATGTCAGAGAACCGTCAGAGATGCGTTATGTCCACAATTTAGTATGTTTAGTTTAGTTTAGTTACATTTACGTCCCATTTTGAAGCAATACCAGGGCTATTTTGGGGCAGACCTCGACATTTTGAACCACTGTCAGATGACGGGGATGACACCCGAGCATTGAACTCCTTCTCCAAACTTTCACACCACACCAGTGGGAGGATGTTTGGTCCCGACAGATTTAACGTGCACCAGACTTACACGGTGGTCCTTTGGTGGAATCGGGTTTCTAACTTACAACCTTTCGATTCCAAAGCAGAGGTCTTACCAACAGGGGAAATTATTTTATGGCCATCTAGAACATATTCATTGATACTTTACGATTAATTTCAACCTCACACATTTCCCAACGAAGTACATATTACATTTTTTTCTATTCATTTACTTCAATGCATTTAAATTAAAACTATATTATGACAACATTCGAATCAAAATTATTATTTGAAATTAGAATCATAAAACGAAGAGACTATCTTCGTTTTATGATTATAATAATAAATAATAAATAACATAATCATATTGTTATGATGTTATTAACTTAGTTTAATAACATCATAAGAACATGGGAACTACTTGATTCTTTCTTAACAACACCAGATTTCTAGATTCTTTTCTATCGATTTAACATACTCTACCAGGCCAAGATCCTCCACAAAGTCTGATATTCTAATTTATGATCGTATGTTCTTGAAGTCAAAGTCTCATCGCAAGACTATCACAGTTCTCCGGATAATAAAGAGGAGCATAATAGAGAGATAGTAAATGAAACGATGCTTGCTCGTGTGAACGTATTGGTTTGTTTCATGAACACTTTTTTATAGTTTAGCAGAAGTTTTATCTTAGAAGCCCGAGATAGGAGGAACTCACCTAATAACTGGTGAAGCTTGTCCTCTGTTAAACCGTGCGCTGAAAAAAAATCCAAATTTTTCTCTGCTTTGAAGAAGTAGGAGAGTGATCTGTCACTTGGTCATACCAAGCTCTTTCGAATGAAGGCAGAAGTGTGCGCCTTTCGTTGTGAACGAGCACCGTTTAGGTGAAAGGACGACACATAATTATTGATTGTGGATTAGTGCGTAATTATTGATAGCGGATTAGTGAAAGATGGTTGCGTTGAAAAAAAGTAAAATAATGTCCATGATGCAAGACAGCGTAAGCGATGATTTTTCGGACAATGGTTACAGATACTGAAAAAAAAATCAAATCTAATGAGACAGTGTACTATGTGCTTCTACAAAAGAGATTCGAGAGGTAAACCAGTAAGAAAAGTGACCAGATACCAGTAATGCCAAGTATCACTTTGTGTTGTCCCTTGATTCAAAGACTACCATACGAAGGCTAATATTTAACTTTTTTTCATTCGCCAGAGATAACTCGGGATAGTAGATAAATATTAAACTGCTTTTACACCCTTAAAAAATTTAAAATTCACCTCAGAACCTACATATTTTGTTTGGTTTCCTTTCTTCCTGTCGGGTCGGGTCGGTATAATACCATGTGGTCATACCAAGCCAAATGAGCGGAGCTCTTTCGAATGAAGGCAGAGGTGTGCACCTTTGGTTGTGAACGAGCACCGTTCAGGTGAAAGGACGACTTTGCTCGAACACGCACGACACAACCCTTTTTTAGGAGGTGGTCGAACTAATTCATCCATTTGCAAGTCAGAATTGAGGTCCAAATCAGAGACCGACTCATCCCTGATTCAGTAAACCCAGAGGTTATGGGAACGAACTTGGAGGACTTTGCAGTCATGACCTATTGAACGTTTCCCCACTGCCCTCAGCCAACACAACAGTCTTTGGCCGAGACGAGGACAGAACTCGCTACCTTTCGGTTACAATACTGAAGCTCTACCAGCCAGGATACCACAGCTAGAAGGCGAGATATTTTATGAATGAAAGGATGGAAAATAATTTTAAAATTTCCTTAGAAACTCATTAATTAAAAGAAAGTAAAATTTTCCACTGATAAGTCTATAATAATAAAGCTCAATGTGTGTGTGCGTGCGTTGGCGCTGTATAGGCCAGACCATTTGACTTACAGATACCAAATTTGATACCTTGAATGTCGGGAATGTGTAACTCGGAGCCTTTTTTTCCGAATTTTTAATTAGAATTTGAATTAATTAAAAATGAAGCGAAATTTCGACGTTTTTCCCGTTATACATTTGGAAAATATTATTGCACAAACATGATTTTTTCTTCAATTTAAATATTAAAAAATTAGCTCTAATTGTATAAGTGTTTTAACATATATCCTAAGCTTCTATTTTTAACGAATTTTTAAAGAAATATTTTAACTATATTTTTCAACAATATATTTCGGACAAAACAGTAAAATTTAATCTGCACGAGTGAAAGGGGAAAAGTTATCTTTTATCAATATGTTACCATCAGATTGACAAAAACTCAAATTAAAAAATAAATAAACCATTACTTCAAATTAAATCTTTAAAAAAATGCAATTTTCAGCACGTGTCTGCATGAAATGAAATAAATATGAAATGTGTTTTATCTAAAAAGAAATTGTAAAGAAATTTTTGTGACTTTTATAATATTATTAACTAGCCGCCTTTGATGACAAACTGATTCTCCAATCTTACTGCTGTTTAAAATTATCAGTTAAATATTTTATGTAACGTCATTTTCAATTAAATACTTTATGTGATTTGTATTGAATAAACGAAACGATTTGGTATAAAGCAAATCTTTGTACAAAACTGACTTTGTGCATGGATATATAAAACTAACATAGCAAATTTGGATCACATAACATTTTTTTGTTGTTGTTAGAATGTTTTTTTTTAGATACTTAGATGCTTTTAATTGTTCCGTACTTTTAAAAAAAAATATAAAAAAAACTTTTCTTCGTGATCTCTTTTCTTTCCAAAATTTATATGGTGCTAGCTGGTACCCAGCGCGCTGTTGCCGCAGAAGAAATAATCTTGGAAATATCTTTTGGAATTTGAAATAGTTATCTTGTTTCATTAAGAGTGATATTTATTTGCTTATCGACAGTGAATTCATTCATTGAAACTGAAGGATGTATAAAGGAGAAGCGTAAATAGTATTTATTCTATTTTCATTATTCTATTCTACAAAGAAATATTCCTTTTTATTCATTAAATTTGTGTATTCTTTTAGAGTTGTAATGCTTGGTGTTCTTTTAGAATGGTAAAGAAAGAAGCTATTAATTGTATCTCGTGATTCGTTTCATATTCGTTCAGAATTCTCAGGTTTAATGTTAAAAAATGTGTTAATTTTTTTAAAACTGATTAAACATCGGAAATTTATTTATACCATAAAATGAGTTATATAGTTGTAAAGATAACTTTTTGAAAGCTAAGAGGGTGCAAAATTAATTGTACTATAATGCTTCCGAAAGTTACTTCGAAAAACGCTAAAATTTTACTAAATGTTTTGTTAAAATTTCAAACCTATAACATTGATTCGTCTAAAATTTTCCCGAACACTCTCTAATAAAACTAGAATCTTTGAGAACGACTTGCATAACATTCCCGTATTATAATTGCGAAATATTAACGCCTGGCTTGAATTTAATATCTTTACCGAATCTGTTGTGTCTCCTTGGCGAGTTATTTGGCGGTCAGTCCTTCTTTAACAGATGCGGTAAATAGATCAGGAAATATTTTTTATAATTTAGATGATTGTAGTATGCCTATAACCATCCCGTAACTGCCAGCAATAAGTAGTCAAGTTTTGTCGGAGTTGTACGGCAGCGCTTAAGAGACATACAGACAAACATTCGTTTGCATTTATTAAGATTACTTTATCTTCTTTCTAACTTTAAAATTTTCTATTCTGGAATTATTTCTTGCAGTTAATGATTGAAAAGTGAAAAAAAAGCATAGCAAATTTGGCATCACATAACATTTTTTTTTAGAATGTTTTTTTTAAGATACTTAGATGCTTTTATTTGTTCAGTACTTTTTTTTAAATTAAAATTCAGATTTTCTTAACAAAATTTAAATGTTATTACCTTCTCTTTTTTTCTAACGTTAAAATTTTCCAACTGACAATCTGTATCTAGTAATTAAATAATTTACACTTTTAAAAAAAAAATCAAAATTTTAGGAGTGCTGAAATTTATCACTGGGGAAGTAAATGCCTCTCCCCCCCCTCTGCTACTGGATGCAATTTATGTAAAGCCTTTTCCTCATTCGCCCGTTGCGGCACAGGAGACATTCATAAACCTCCCTGCAGCTTGTTGAAGCCCTCCCCTTTGAGGGGGGGAGTCTCTAAGAACAGCGCGAGGGGGGGGAGCCAGAAATCAATATTCAAATGGACCGAAGAAAAGCCTCGACTATCGTCTGCAGCATATCATTCGAATGAGCATCTTGCCAGAAGATAATGACAACATGGCTGACAGGGGTGGCCATTGGGAGCGGGATCTTCTATTTCTTTCCTCTCAATTCGAGTCTTAACGTCCCTCTAACCGCAACCGTCGTTTAATGACGGAGAAAAGAGAGTCGTCGTGATTCCGGAGAAAGGGTGGTCGAAGGACGGACGGACGAATGGAGGCATAAATTTCGGTCGCTTAATATGTCCGGCCGATTTCTGTGGAGTTAACGTCTTTGTTCGAACGCCGGAATAACTTCATGAAGAGAGCAGCAGTCGGAGGGTTTATTTATGGTGGCATGAGGAAAAGCGGTGCACTCTTTGTTATGGGGGGGTGGATGGAATGTATTAATCGAGAGAATCCTGTCCGAGTTTTGGAAGATTAGCTTTATTTAATTAAAAGAAAATGAATAAAATATTTTAGTATTTAATTCTGTTGGCTCATTTCAATGCGTTAATCCAACTAATAGGGTGTACTTTAAAAAAATATATTGATTTTAAATTTATAACAGAAAGAAAAAAAGAAAAGATTTTTTTTAGTTATTTTAACGTCCCGTTAAAGAGCAACACTATTACTATTTTGGGACGGACCTCGACATTTTAAACCGTGGTCAGATGACGAGAACGACACCTGAGCTGGCACCCAGCGGGAGAACGATTGGTCCTCAAAGTATTAATGAAGAAATTTTACTCATTGAATTTATTTATTACCAATTAGAACTCATTCCTTTCTATCAGAATTGTCTTGTGAACTATTATTTCAGTTGGATTGAATTCGAGCCCGTGCCCCCTTAGTTTTTAGGAGCTGCTGAATCACTTACAGTGGAAAAGTGTGTCCCACATATTGAAACGTCAGAGAATCTTCAATGTTGCGCTAAATTCAAAATTTAGTTAGTTTAGTTTAGTTATATTAACGTCCGGTTTAGAAGCAACACTAGAACTATTTTTGGATGAACCTTGCATTTTTAAACGATGAGGTGGATGACACCAGGAGTGGCTCTCCCCTCTCCACACCACACCAACGGAAGGACGTTGGGCCTGGCAGATTTAGCATGCAAGAGACCTCCTTACACGACGGTTCTTCAGTGGAATCGAGTCTTGAACCTGAAACCCTCCGGCTCCGAGGCCAATGCCTTGCCACCAGGCCATTGCGACCCCAAAAGAGAAATAAAAGTGCAGGATGTTTAAATGGTTCGAGCGGAAAAGCCTACAGAATATTCCACACTAAAAGTATTATAATGAGTATAATGAGAAAATTATAAAATGTGAAACATAATGAGTAAATAATAAAATGTGTCAAAAACAGGCAGCTTCAATTTGAAAAGAGAAAAATAAAAGTAAGAGGATTAAAATATAGAGAGAAAGATAAATAACAAGAAAAATAAATAAATGGAAAATAAAGTATAAATAAATAAATAAACATGAACAATAAATAATATACATTGGCGCAGCATAAGTTAAAGTCCGGAACAAAAAGCTAGGTAAAGAGTTCTTTTTGTAATTTTTTTATTGATTCTTTATTAGCAATATACTTTTCTTATACTGCTAAAAGTGTCCACTTTAAGCAGTATTTGACTTTCTCTGTGCATACTTTGAAGAAAGGCAATGTTAAAGTCCATTTAAAGTTTGAAACGGGTAAAAAACATTAGCACTTGAAGTACCAAGAGGAATTGCATTATCATAACGCAAAACCGAAAAAGAGTACTTTTTCTTTCGACGCAAAAAAAGCAAATTTTTGGAGTGCAAAGATCATCCAGATAAAAGATGCTAGGATAAAATACTATTCCTTTTGGAAAATTCAGCTTTCATCATGAAACAGGTAATCTGAGGGCTTCTCAAGACAATTTATTATTTGACAAGATTTGGGAGATATGTAGTTGAGATTTAATAAATTTCTCGTATCATGGCCGCAGCTTACACTGAGTTGTTAGATAGAGTCGTCAAACCCTGGATAACTACTATAGCACGTGGAAGGCTGTATGTTTTTCAACTAGATTCGGTACAATCCCATACAGCAAGAACAACCCAAGAATGGATGGACGAAAATTTCTATGATCATGTCACTCCAAACATTTGACCCCCAGCTACAGATCTGGAGCCCTTGGACTATTACGGGTGGGGCGTAGTTGAGACGGACACCAATCGTCATCCTCACAATACTGTTGAAGTCTCCGCGTTCAGACTCCTTAATCATCATCATGGCCTCCCTCCTCGCGAAGCTGTTCATCTATCTTCCCTTCACATAATTTTTAGGACAGACAGAACAGCCCCACGGTGTTCAGAGACGTGAGCTCCATTGTCGCTTCTAGTTCTTTTCAAATAATAAATAACTACTTGCCTCTACATTATAGTCCAGCAGCCGGTAGCTATTTAAGGTCAGTAGAAATGTTTTTGATGAAAACATTTGATCCGAAGGATTAGGATTCTGAGGCATTTAGACAGCCCTCGCTGCAAGTTCTTGAAATACTAAATAAATGACCATGTGGGTGAGATGCTGTCCAAATCTGTTTATTTATGACATTTTAAAACACTTTATAATCATAAAGGATTATTCATATTCCACTGATTCAGTATGTACAACTTTATCTTCGCAAGTAACTTTTGTCATTTATAACTGCAGAGGGCAGAGCCACTATGTTTAAGATTTAATTATTTTTAGTGATTGGTTAATTGTTTTATTTGTTTCTTTATATTCTTTGTATAATTCCTGTATATAAATGAATACTGAACGTAGAGAACGCAATATGCTCCAACCCATAAGTGTGTTTGAAATGTGAGGAGAGATATTAACAGCACTTCCGATGTGGATGTGAAACTGGTGCAAGCAGGCACCTCACTCGCTCTCCGTTTCCAGCAAAAAGTATTATCTCGTGATCTCGTTGTTAATTGTATTTTCTAATTTTCAAATGTATTAAATATTTAAAAATATTCGATACATTCCTCCTTCGCTAGTTAGCGGCATTTTTTAATATGTTATATGTTTTCCTTGTATATATGTAACCGTCGTTCATGTTTTGTGCGTATATATATATATGTGTGTGTGTGTGTGCGTGCGCGCGTGCGTGCGTGCGTGTGTGTTTGTGTGTGCGCGCGCGCGCGTGTGTGTGTGTGTGTGAAAATAAACAAGAAGTTTTCCTTGGATTAAATACACACAACCTGCGCTACAGAGCCACTAAGTAAGACATTTTATGAAGGAGCGAAGAAAAAAAAAGAACAAATTGACATAACCATTTCGGCATCAGTTTAAAACCAAACGAGAAATGATTCCCTTAAGCACGCGTTTGTCAAGAGCCGACATTTGAGTTACTCACATTTTCAGCGCTTAAAATAAAAAAAAGAAAACGACGACGTTGAAACATAACGAGTCGAGCTCGCATCCAGCAGGTTTTATTTTTCAATAGCTTCGCAGAAAACCCCAACTTCTTGATAATGGATGAACTGCCATTCCGAATGAGCACCCAGAACAACCTTCCCCACCCCACCCCTTCTCTTCTCGAATTCACATCATCTGCAGTAGCGACAAACGGCCCTTTTCCGAAAACGATTTTGAAACGTGGCCCACC
>JAPMOQ010007146.1:1453935-1504135 GCA_026543055.1 Argiope trifasciata | reverse complement strand
AATAAGAACTTCGGCCTCTTAGGCTGTGGTGCACGATGCTTGAATGGAATATTGCAAATCTTTGCCTGCATCGTGAATGGAGCCGAGCAGGGCTTTATTGGTAATTTGCGAACTTCAAAATGGACTCCGATTCCCGCCAACGAATCCGAGGCAAGCTGGATCTGCCTCTAATTGGTTTGATGAACCGACCCTTATTGCGAGCGAAACAACCCTCCGATCCGCACAATGCTGCGATTGTCCAGTGCTGCATCAGTCCTCTGTCCAGATTCTGTGCGCGGAATTATTGCCTGAATCGATCCTCTTCCCTAATTGTGAGGCCACTACAAGGGACGATGATTACGGTCGCAGTGAGGGATATCAGTACTAAAGCACGGCCCGCACACACAATGGATAGTTGGAAAAGCGGTTAAATCGCTCTCACAATACGACCTAACTGACATCGTTGGAAGCAACAGGCTTCATTAGATAGAACAAGTGATATATATTGAACATTTTTAATGAGATTCCCACTTATTTTCTTTTATTATATCCACTTATATATATTTTATAGTATTTATGATCGGAGTCGCGTCAGCAATCTCAGAGCTTGGCGACAAACTTAGCGACCATTTGGCGGAATTTATTAATTGATTAATATATGAAAAAACTTTTTATGCTTAGTTGTTATGTGACTACCAAGTGAACTACTTTTAAGTAGCTGAAACATGATAACTGGCCAGCACCGATTCTACAGTACATTTTGCATATAGTGACTAAAATATTAACCCATTGCATACCACATATAAATCAATAAGATGTATGCCTGAAACCTCACGCTAGGAGATAGGCTCGTCAGCGGACTATATGTACTTTAGGGCAACGAAATTAAGACGGAAAAAAACAAGCCATCGGTCCTTAACAAGTGTTGCATACCCGAGAAAACTCGTGAGTGGTCCTCAATTTAAAAAATATTTTTAATACGTTTCGAGAATGCTGTGGAAGCTTTATAAGTCAAATGAAATCCTCAGCATTGAGTGGTCACTTTTAGTCTTGTGGTTATGTTATCTGGCAACGAATCATAAGATTGCGAGTTCAATCCTGGATATCGCCAATAGCTATAAGTATTTTTTGATTCGTACCATTAGTTCACCCTCTTCCTATATTTATTTCTATATCTTGTTCAAATTTTCAGTCGTTTATAAAATACTTTTTATCTATCCACTCATGTTTAAATACATATTTCATAAAGTTGCAGTAGATGACACTTGATCTTAGTATTTGAAAAAAAACTGCATTAACTCATTAATTTAAATCTTCCTGTAATTACTATTTATTATTTAAACCAAATGGTCTCCAAGTTTGTCACCAAGCTCTGAGATTGATGACGCGACACCCGATCACAACTAATGTATCTATTGTTTAGTATACGCCTGCTTGTGAATTAATAATATGTAATAAAAGATATTAGCATTGAAAAAAGGTAAAATTATGTCGGTGATGGAAGATGGCGAAAACGACGATTTTTCAGATAATGTTTCCTGCTACTGAAATAAAAATCAAATTCAAAGAGGGAGTGTACTCTGTCCTCTTGTAAAAGAGATTGATTACCTGTAAGAAAAGTGGTCCACTTTTTCCAAGTCCCTAGTTTCAAAAACTATCATACAAAGACTGATATTAAACATTTTTCATTCGTCCGAGATAACTCTGGATAGTAAACTAATATTAAAGCTAAATGCCTTTACACCTTTAAAAAAATTAAAATCCAACTTAAAATCAGCATACTTTGTTTTGTTTCGTGTCCTTGTGCTTAGTAACAAAATAACACTATGTGATGATTTTTTACAATTTTTTCAAAAAATTGTAAGGAAAGCGGTTAATGATAAAAGATACAAGCGCATTGTCGCGGTAGCCTGGTCGGCAGAACGTCAGTCTCGGGACTGAAAGGTAACGTGTTCTATCCTCATCTCGGTCAAAGACCGCCTTGATGGCAAATGGCATTTGATCACGTTCAATAGGTCGTGACTACAAAGTCCTCCAAGTTCCCATCTCCTCTGGGGGTACTGAATCAGGGATGATTTGGATCTCAATTCTGACTGAATGGATGGATGAATGATTTTGACCTCCCCCTAAAAAGTGCTATGTCGTGTGTGTTCGAGCCAAGTCGTCCTGTCCCCTGAACGGTGCTCGTTGACAACGAAGGGCGCACACCTCTGCCTTCATTCGAAAGAGCTTATCCTCCCTCTCCTCATGTAGGTGGGTGAACTCTACAATAATTTATAAGGTAGTGAAGAAGAAAATGAAAAAGATCATTTCAAACAGAATTTTAGAAAAAGAGTCCCCTCTTAAAATCCCCTGATCCTGGGGTTGGCCAAAGTACTCGAGCAAATTGAAAACGATTGGGATAAGTGAAAATGGATTTTTAAACGATTTTTTCTTCCGCGGATCCTCTAAGGAGAAAAGTTATTTCCTTTTTTCCATTAACAAGTCGTTCTGTTCTCCTTATCCTTAGAGTAGTTATCTGTGGTAGAAAGAATATTCGGATTCATCCCGGGGGATCGGTTTCCTCATCTATCCTCTAAGCAACGAAGAAAAGCGGAACACCTCCCCTTTGTAGCAAACTTTCGAAGTCGTTTAGGTTCGATGCGTTTCTACTGTTCTATTAGAAGTGTGAATGAATCTAAAAGCCAAACAACGATCTGGGACTTGCAAGTATTTTTTACAAATTATTAGGATTTTAAAACCTCTTGCTTTTAATAAATGATTATAAAGAGTTTAAAAACATTTTCGGAGTGCCTCCGATATTTTTAGTAATATGGTTTACTTAAAAACATTAAATTTTAACTCTTTTTAAAGCTATTTATCTCTTTCTGTATTGCAGCTCTGTAGTATTGACTGATAAATTCTGTGATTCCTGGAGACAAATATAAAAAAATGAGGCAAATATATATACAAAGGATTAGACGCCAAATTTGACAATTCATCTAAGGCTTATTTTTATTTATCATCCGAGCCAATTCAAACATCCACAGTCGTTCTGAATTATGAATACATTCTACATTGTTGTAACCAATGGCACTATACAAGCGCGCCGACAGTTAGTCTGTGATTTAAACCGGAACGAGCCTCCTTTGTTTTTATTTGTAAAAAAATTATTATGTACAATTTTTTTGTTGGCGATTTGGCGAAAATAATTTAACTGTCGCCGACGACCTACTAAAACGAAAAAAATATCAAAAGATCTATAGCTCCAATGATCATTGAGTAACAAAGATTCAATAAACTGCCACACAAATAAGCACAATCTGGCAGCATTCGAAGCACAAATGTAAAACTGAAAGCACCTCAAAAAAAAAATCCTTGGATTCATTCTGGGCAACCCTTTCGATTCCGTTTCCTGCATCCTTGATGGAGAGATGCACCCCCTATTTATCAGATTAAGAAAAATAGGCAATCTCTGAGCACCGGAAAAGAGCATCTTTCACTGAAACACACCGAACTTGCCACCCACGTGAGCAATAGAAGTGGGGGGGGGGAGGTACGAACCAGATCGTGGCGAGTAAGTGGTTTCATTTATTCCAAGGCTTCCCTTTTTTTTATAGGGGGTGTGGGTGTACCGGACCCACCTTATCGGAAAACCCATAACGTTAAAATAAAATAAATAACTCGCCGTAAAAATAAATATAGAGAGGGAGGAAAAAGGGTGAAATAAAAATTCATTGATTCGGAAAACTGATTGTCTGTTCTGCATTCCACTTTACACCTTTTGCCCGGAAAAGGAAGCATAAATTGATTTCTGTTCTTTTCTTCCATCTCCATACTTCGCTTATTTGTTTATTGCCAGATCGATTGATGCGGAGGAAGTGAGGAAGGTGCCTTAGTAGCCACCCGTTGCAGTTAGTTGCCCACTCTTGCTCACTTTTTCATTCTAAGTCGTCGGTATGCCATTTTTATCCATCATTTGCCAACGGAAATGCATTAAAACTTCTCATAAGGATGGTTCTCATACTGTCTTATATTAAACAGAAAGGAGTCGATTGAATTCATTTTTTAATGGTTTGTGTATAACGTTTAGAAGGCAATATAAAAGCAGTCAAAAATTCTCACTTGATTATTGATTGTCTCTGTGGCTATCGAAAATTAAATGTGAATGTTCTTGAGGTAGTCGTGGCCTTCCATTGCACTCAATAGCTGACCTCGTGAGAACGCTGTTTTTAAAAAAATTTCTTCCTCCTCCAATCCAGGAAAATCTTGATGAGCAAACATGCATTGCTCACCTCGTTCTTTTCGCGATTAAATGAAGTCACATCAAATGCACGAATCAACATTAATGCGAGTTCCTATTACATTAAATCAATCAGTCATCAACACTGATCGTGTGCATAATGATTTCTATCATTTTCCATAGATCTCAGTAAGGGAAAGAAACTATTTTCTTTATGCCTCAGCACTGCCCTATCATGTGCCCATACGACCCCCCCAAAAAAACTTCTATCTTCTTCCTTGCAGCTCAGTAAGGATAAAAAGAAGTATATCCTTTCTTCCCAAAGGGGGTGCGAGCCTTTCAGCAAGGTCCATACGTGGCCAGCTATAATGTGCAAAAGAGGGTCAGGCCTAATTCTGGATGATCACGTGACCTCTAAGGGAAAGTGGGAAAGAGTTGTCCTCATGAGATAAGTATTTGCCATTATTCTGGTGGGGTTATGCGAATGTTCCTTACGTAGTTGTGGCCTTCCATTGCGCTCAATAGTTGGCCACGTGAGAAGGATGCTGTGTAAAAATTCATTCTCCGCAAATCCAGATAAATCTGTTACTATTCACTGGTCTGGCAAAATTAACACGTTCACTGCCACTACCCTCGCCCGATATCAGGACCATCTATCTAATAAGATGATCCCTTCTTCGCTATCTTTTAACTTTCGTAGAGAAGGTGTCACCTAATAACATAGATGGTTTGGTCCTAGGAAAGAACCCGATCCAGGAGTTAACTCTTAGTTGGCAATCAACGTGTTAATGGAATAATGACATTAAGTCTTAGCCAAAAAGCTACCAGAAAAAAAATTCCATCCAATCACAGCGTAACAAGGAGAAGCACATCTTCAGTTTCCAAGTACCCAAAATGTCAAAACTCAAGTTATAACTATGAACTTATTTCTAATCAGTGGAGCTTCAAATGGACGAAGGACAAACAGATAACAGTGGATAATTTTACAGTGAAATTCCAATGAAGCCATGCGAGTGTAATTCATTCTAAATACAGATTTTTGTTTACTGTCAAGCGATAATTTTTTTTACTATGCCACTGCATTAGTAGAACCCGTACCAACTGTGGAAGAAATCAAACTATGGCATCAAAAGTGAGGGTCACTTGAATGAAAAAGATATGAAGAAATTTCAAACAAGAAAATAGTACAGAGAATTGGTGCAACATTTAAATTTGTCGTGGCAACAAAGTCCTTCAAGCCAATACCACTGGAATAAGGGACGCTGTAAGAAAATTAACAGTGGTTACTTTTAATTGCCACATGAAGAAAATCTAATTCCTTTATCAGATATATCATTTTTAAATTTTCTGGAAACATTATTTTGATTCAACATATTTCTCGAACAAAGAAGGAAACAAAAGTCAATAAATTTCTAGTTATCGAAGAAATTAATTTTTCACATTTCATTTTAAAACGATTCATAAATAACTTTGAAAAGAAGAAAAAATATGGAACGAAATATGGAAAGAAAATTAACTATAATTTTTATTGACACAGGAGGAAAATCTTATTTCTATATCAGATACATCTTTTTTAAATTTTCATAAAACATTACTTTACGCCATCATGCGTATTTCACGGACAAATAATTTAAAAGCAAATAAAATTCTAGTTTACTGACAAAATTATTTTTTCAGTTAAAACAAATAATAATAATAATTAAGAAAGTCAACATTTTTTTAGATATTATTTTTAACCGGAAAATAAATTTATTTACTTTTATGAAACAAAACACAGTCTTCAAATTGGAACTTGGTTTTCTCAGATTTTCGTAAAGGCAAATAAAATTTAAGTTACGAGCGAGATTATTTTTTCAAAATTAAAACAAATTCTAATAAAATAGTCAACATATTCTTTTTTTTTTGGAGATATTTTTTAAACCTGAAAATAAATGTATATACTTTTTTGGAAACTAAACGCACTCTTCAAAATCATAACTTGGCTTTCTCAGACTTTCATAAATCTCTGTTTGAAGCAATCGAGAAAAATAAATAAAAACCTCAGAAGGTGTTCCGATATTCCTTCTCGATTCCCTGAAGGTGGCTCCTCCCTCGAGATTTCGGAGGAATTCTTCCCTCCTAGGGGGAAAACTCGGCGGGTGACAGTGCTAAGAGGTCACAACGGCTTGTCAATGAGAGTAGCACCTCCCAGGAGAGGCCGATCCCTTTTCATTCCACCCGCACCCCTTCGCTTTCAATTTGCTCGAGCACTTCGTCCCACCGCCGGTTTTTGACGCGGAAGTTATTTTTATCCCAGTCGAGACGTTCTTTTTCCGCCATCACTCCCTATTAATTATTACGGAGTGTGTGTGTGTGCTCTACGATGTAAAGGGAGTTTTGCGTCTCCGTCACCCATAAACGGAATCGGTGTCTCTCCCCGTAATAAAGAAAATTGTTTTCTGAAGGGAGCTCCGATGTTTGCGAAGAATCAATCACCGATGAGAAATGTTTGGACGGAAATCCGTTTGATTTTTCCCTGAATGGATTTGGACTTCCTTGAGTGCCGTGGTAAAATGTCATCCTTAAAAGTAAGTTGTGTTGTTGTTGCTTCTAATGGCACTTGTGATTGATTGACAAGCCTGCTGAATAAACAGCCATTGCGATTTAATTCAAATTTTTTTTTCTTCTTCTTTTCATAGCGTTATCTAGGACCAATAATGTGAGTTGGCTATTCAAGCGTTACAACCCTTTTTACAGGGCAGACTTCATCCATACATTTATTCACTCAATCACAAACCGAAAGAGGTCAGAGAATGATTACGTCGAAAAAACAATTCTATAGAGAAGTACAATAGAGAAGCTTTTTTAAAATTGATTAAATTTTCACTTCTTCCCCTTTGTTTCAAATTGAAATGTCTTTCTCTGTCAGAAGACAGGTGCTCCTTCCGCAAAGATTCATTCTGTCTCCGTAATTCAGTGGCAATGCGCAAAGCGAGGTCATTTCGTTCATTAAAAGACTCCGAAGTGCTTCTCTCTCTGAGAACGTTTCTTTCTTCTCAGTTCTGCGCAACAAACGGAGCATTCAATGTGTTCCGGCCAAGGTTGCAAGCACAACGAGATTAGAATTGCATTTTAAAATCAAACAAAGAAAATTATCGTATATGCATATCATAACTCTTGCTATTTCGTCGTACCCAGCAGAACATTTCGCCCATGTGTGGAATAACTAAAATCACAATTATAAAACTCCCTTTTTTATTTGATATGACTTGAATGAACAAAATTCTTCTCCCGTGAATGATCTACAAAGTGGTGTAAATATCTTTCAATACCCGTCAACTATTTCTCGAGTTTTTATAAATGAAATAAAAAGAGGCTTTCAGGAGACTTCATTTTATACTATGTATGGGTAGGTGCGCATTATATATATGTGTGTGTGTGCATGTGAACGTTTTACTCTAGTAAAAATGTTTCTTAAATTGCTTTTATTTTCTGATTCCTTTTATAAAATGAAACCGTTAATAAAAAAAATATTAAAATGAATCAATTAATTGAAAATTGTTCTAAAAGCAATGTATTATTTTGTAAAAGTATTATGGAATCTTAAACCTTGATTTGAGACTTGAGGCAGCTAGCGATTGACATTTTCTCATCAATATTCCATTTTTAATGCAACTGAATGGATTGAAAATGTAGCTTCCTGTTTCGTGACCTTCTATATACCTGGACATTTTCAACCGATTTCAGCAGATGGTTTTTTTAAATAATTCAGTTATTTCTTTGAGCGCTGTCTCTGAGACCGCCTCTCCCTCTTAGTGTCCCAGTAATAAACAAAGCTTAGCAGATAACATGAAAACTTTGGTCCAATTTTCTAATTCTATTATGAAGTCTAGTTTTCTGATTCTATTGTGAAGCAGTGCTCCTAATTATATATATATACTTAGAACTTATTGGTTCATTTTTTAAATAGTCCTTAACCTACAAGTTTAAAATGCCTAGAAAACCGTGCTATGAAAATTATACAAGCCGAACAAAAAAAGGGCCAGTTCTACAAATTGTCATTTTTTTCCGTATAATTGTTGAATTTTGCATTCAGTTGTTTTCTATATATCTTTATATACTTGAAAAATAAGTATCATCAAAAAACTATAAAGTAATATGTTGTTTCAAGAATATTATGTATTCTTATTTTATTTGAGAAGAAAATGTATGTTCCAACGCATTTGCTTTTTTCAGTGATAAAATATTTTGATAAATTTCTAAAGCATATTTATATAGTAAAAAAAAATGTCAGCAGAATATTTTGGTTAATTTTAAATCTAATACTTCCATTAGAAAATTTGATTCGAGTGTAAAGAAAATGCGGTCTTGTAGACCGCACCTCCCCCATTACGTCCTAAATTTTCACCTCCCCAGAGAAAGTTAAGGAACTCAAATCTACTGGAAGTTTCAGAACTGTAGCCCACGAGATAACAGTCCAAAGTCAATCCAAAGAACCAATTACCAAAATAAGCCTTTATACAAATGAAAAAAGAAAAATAATCTTTGTAAGTGTTGGGAATTCTTTCGTTTTCAAATTAGAAACCTAGCCCCCCCCCCTCCATCTACAAAAAAATAAGATAGTTACTATTCGTGTCGAAAGAGAAAAAATATATAACAATCAGTTCCTGAAGACTCAGAAAAAAAAAATCTTAATCTCGCTCACCGAACCATCTTCTCTTCCAATTCCATCCCGTGGAATCTCACCTGTTATTTACAGGAGGGCCGAAAGAAATCCCAGAGCCCCGAGAAAGCGCAATAAAGCGCGAAGCAAATCAGCGGGTTGTTTCTCAATCCGGGGCGTTTCTGGCCAGTCGCAGCTTATCCGTAATAGCCCGGGACACAATAAGGGAGATAATTGCGAGACGGTCGCAGCAAGCAGAGATAAAAATCTCGGCCAGAAAATGAGGAGAGATGGCGATCAATGGCGTCCGGCCGTTTATTGAGAAGGTTTGCTCTGTCGGACATGGGTCCATTTTTCCGGATATGGATCCAGGAATCAGGAATGGGAGAAAGAGGAGCATTTCTGCTTTTTTATTCGCTCCTCTGCAGATGACATTGTCTTCACTAGAGATTGCTGTTCAAGCGAGGACAAATGCTCCTGCCGATAGATCTGCGGAAAACTGAACGGCTTAAAATCCAAGCACATATGGGATCTGTTCTTCTTTTGTAACTTTTATATTACATAGAATCTGTCACCGATGTTATGAAATAAGAAAAGATAATGAATACGAAAGAATTAAATGTTATGGCATATAATCTATCTACGATGTTATAAGATAAAAGATAATGAATACAAAAGAATTGAATGCCATAAAAGTATTAAATTTTATTACATATATCCTTTTTACGTTTTTACAAAATAAAAAAAAAGATAATGAATATAAAAGAAATAAATGCACAGTTTGTTAAGTATAACTTTGTCTATTAAAATCTTTTTTACACAGTTTTAACTAGATCGGTCAGTTTGGTTTAACGGCTCACATGTCATTCTTAAATAAGTTGTACTAGAATTTGAAATATAAGGAGGTCGTTCAGATTTTCTATCAGGGCCGGACTATGCCTAATTGGGGCCCCTCTACTTCACTACTTTAGGAATAAAGAATCATACATAGACCTTTTACGTGATTATTACTTAGTTAAGCTTAAACAAGTTGTACCAGATATGTCAAGCTTAAGCAAGTTCTACCAGATTTTGAAATATAATGAGGTCGTTCAGACTTTCTATCGGGACCTGACTTAGAATGATTGGGGCCCCTCTACTTCACTACTTTGGTAATAAAGAATGATGCATTGAACTTATCTATGGTATTTCTCTATTTAATGCCCTCTCTGATGTGGGGCCTGCGTAACTACCTCTACCTTAGTCATCCTCTGCTTTCGATATTCTTAAAATGTTATTGATAGTAACCTAATTCGGTCGACTAGTTGGCCCGTCCAAATCGTTTACTTCTTTAGGACGTAAAATGATTAAAATAGAATATATTTTTTATAGAAAATTTATTTATAGAAAGACGGTTATTTCAATCCTCAAGACTCTCCTTTTCTAAGTGTGAACATTCGTTCTCTGATATTCGCTTACGGAACTTCTCTTTCCCCTTCATTTTACTTATTGAGCAACAAAAGCAGTATTTTGGCATTCAGTGTGTTCCGGAACAGTTTGGATTTCCTTCCTTTGGGCATAATGGGGCTTCAATCAGACATAAACAAAGGATGGATCGTATATGCATACCATAACTCTTGATATTTAATATTTTGCTTAATATTTGCTCTTGATATATACGCATTTGCACATGCGCATTTTGAGGCTCTCGCGCATGCGCGTAATAACTAAAATGGTAATTATGAAATTTCCTTGTTTATTTGGATGTGAATTTAATTTACTAAATCCTCCCCCAATAAATGATTTACAAAATGGTCTAAAAATCTCCAATATCCGTCAACTATTTCTCGAATTTTTGTAAATCAAGTAAACAGACGCTTTCAGGAGACTTCATTTTATACTGTGTATATAAATGTGCGTTGTACGTATAGGCGTGTGTGTGCATGTGAATCTGTTCTCTTGTAAAAATGTTTCTTAAACTATGCATAGAAATGTTTCTTAAATCCAAAAATAAAATTGATTCCCATTGTAAGATGAAACTGTTAATAAAGAAAAAATGTATTAAAATTAATCAAGTAATTGATAATTGTTCTAAAAATATTGTTATCTTGTAAAAGTACTGTAATTTCTTGTGGAGCCTATAGCCACAAGAAGTTTCAGAACTGTAGCCCACGAGACAAGAGTCCAAAGTCAATCCAAAGAACCAATTACAAGAATAAGCCTTTACACAAATAAAAAATTATAAGTGTTGGAAATCTTTTCGTTTCCAAATTGAAACCTAGTCCCCCCCCCCCACATCTACAAAAAAATAAGATTGTTACTATTTGTGTTGAAAGAGAAAAAATCCCAATCAGTTCCTGAAGACACCGACAAAAAAAATCTTAATATCGCTTCACCGAAAGCATCTTCTCTTCCAATTCCATCCCGTGGAATCCCACCTGTTATTTACAGGAGGGCCGAAAGAAATCCCAGAGCCCCGAGAAAGCGCAATAAAGCGCGAAGCAAATCAGCGGGTTGTTTCTCAATCCGGGGCGTTTCTGGCCAGTCGCAACTTATCCGTAATAGCCCGGGACACAATAAGGGAGATAATTGCGAGACGGTCGCAGCAAGCAAAGATAAAAATCTCGGCTAGAACATGAGGAGAGATGGCGCTCAATGGCGTCCGGCCGTTTATGGAGAAGGTTTGCTCTGTCGGACATGGGGTCCATTTTTCCGTATATTGATCCAGGGATCAGGAATGGGAGAAAGAGGAGCGGTTCTCCTTTTTATTCGCTCCTCTGCAGATGACACTGTCTTCGCTAAAGATGGCTCTTCAAAGGAGGATAAATGTTCGGGTCGATAGATCTGCTGAAAACCGAGCGGCTTAAAATCCAAGCAAAAATTATAGCTGCTCTTCTTTTGAATTATATGGCATATATCCTGTCTAAGACGTTGTATAATATGTAAATAGCGAATATAAAACAATTAAATGCAGTTTTTGTTAAGTATAACTTTGTTTATTAAAGTTTTTTTTTTCAATTCCTACTATCTCTCTATCTCCATCTATCTATCTCTCTATCTGTGTGTGTGTGTGTGCGTGTAATTAGTTTTGGTTTAGTTTTTGATGACTTTGGTAATGGGTTTTATTTATTTAATACTTTTATGGTTGTTTACTTTTATATTGATAGATATAGTGAACATACTTTCCCATGTGGTGCAATCTCTATTTATCCATGAAATTTGAACAATAAATTTTGAACCACTCTCTATTACAAACAACAGTGTGTGATCATTAGCATGGTGAAAACTGCCGAAACTGCCCAATGTCAGCTAACAATTTTTTAATTTTATTTATGATTCTAAATACTATTTGTCTGTGTTCTTTCATCCTTTTGTTATTTCCAAAGCGTTAAATTTGAATAATTTTCTCTTGTAGTTATTAACATAAAAACAATTTAAAATACATTTTCTCATATTGCCTCATTACCCCCAAAGTGTTAAATTAAGGCAATTTCATTAGTATTATTAAAAATTATATTTGTATCCAGTTTTTCTACGTCCATCCATTATCAGTATTTCATCTGTCGATTATCAGGCACAGAAAAGAATTATGTAATCCATAAAGTGCTTTCATTTTAAATGATACTAGCATTAGGGGTGTCTAATCTGCTCAGACAGATGGTTGTCATGCCCGTTGTGATGGCAGACATCATTATATTCGCGTCTTGCCAATTAGTAAGCCTCGCGCATTATGGCCGCCCGTGAGCGAGATTACGGTTGCCGTCAATGCATTCGGTAAAGCGTTCTGCTTTGTGGCCGCTGTTTGGAATAATTATAACATGATTCAAGAGTCCATGTTGCTAGATGTTTGGCGTGAATCATTACATTGTCCAGAACGTCTACCAATATATCTATACACCAAGGATATACAGAGACTGAGTTCAGGCATTTTGAAGCTTCAGTAATTTGTTGCCTACGCATTTTAAGGCTTCAAATCCCTCAAATCCAAAAACAACATCATGCTCTCACATGAAAAATGCATTTCAACTTTTTTTCTTTGTTTGCAAGTTTCGAAATTTCTTAATAAATTTTAAATTAATATTCTGGCATCAAAACCAATGTCAGTTTTCATATTTATGGTTAGATGGATCCGTGAATTAATACGCTCACAATTTCACAAATAGGCATATCTACGGGCATTCGATCTTAAAAGTCATTAAAAAAAACGATTATTAGAAACTACTTCTTTATTGAATAATAAGATAAGATGTTTAGGTTACTTCTCACTGTATTAAGGTGCCCCATAAGAATCTTTCCTATTTCTAATATGAAATGAATGCGAAATATTAACCACTTAAGATATTTATTTTGCTGTATAAGATCACTTTTACGCTGATAACTTCCATCGCTCTGGCCTAGTGGTAAGATCTTGGATTCGGAACCGAAGGGTTGCAGGCTCAAGACTCAATTCCATCGAAGAACCGCCTGGTAAGCGGGTCTGGTGCAAGTTAAATCCGTCGGTGCCAAACATCCTGTAGAGAGGGGGGACAGCTCAGATGTCGTCCGCGTCATCTGAAAGTGGTTCAAGCTGACGAAATCCATCCAAAAGTAGCCGTAGTGTTGCTTCAAAACGGGACGTTGATATAACTACTAACAACCACTAAATTAAATCAAATCTCATTACACTTTCTTTCCAAAATTGTTATGTTTCGGACAAGAGATAATCCTCGATTGGCGTTTTTATCTCCCTGATGGATTTAAAGTGCTTGTAGCAAAGGGTATTATAGTGGAAGCTTTATAAGCCAGATAACATCCTCAAGATTGTATGATTGCTTTTGTCTTGTGGCCATGGTATCTGGCTAAGAACCATAAGATCGTGTGTTCGATCCTAACTGTCGCCAACAACAATTGTCTCACTATTTGCCCAAAAAAAAGCAGTCTGAGATGGTAAAGACGATAAGAGGAAAAAAAGGTTAACAGTGCCGCAATAGCAAATTTTCAGTTCTTCTTTCCTTTAACTCCCGTCACCAAATCAACATCAATCAGAGGCAAACACCCAAACTGTTCTATACAGTGAGCATTTTTGTATCTTTCACTGAAATTTCACACCTACTTTCCTACCATCGTATCACTCAACGCATTTTGTTCACAAATTTCACTAATGCATCTGTTATTTTCAAAATTTTTTTCACAGTTTCTATTTGTGAAATTGTGAGCGTATTCATTCACAGATCCATCTAACAGATCCATGAAAACTGACTTATGGTTTTGATGCCAGAGTTTTAATTTAAAACTTATTAGGGAATCCGAGACATTCAAATCAAAGAGAAAAAGGTCTGAAATGCATTTTTTTTTATAATGTGAGAACATGATGCTGTTTTTGGTTTGAACTTCTTTTGAAGCCTAAAAATGCATTGCCAACAAATTTCTGAAGCTTAAAAATGCGTAGGCAATAAATTGCAGATCGAAATAGCATGGACAATGAATAAAGCTTTTATTAACGTGTTGCCATCACATTAGCAGAAATTAAAATAAAAAAATATACAACTATTGCAAATTAAATTAATAAAAGTGTTCTTTTCAGTATTTATTTCCATGGTGGGAAATACGATACTCTCTACGATTTGAAATACTGATAAGATTTGAAACACCATATTCCCTAAAAAATAGAAGATGGTGAAGTTTTCTATGATCTTTTATAATATCTATATTTATAATTAAAACTCACTATAAGTGCGCGTGTGAGTTGGCCCTCTACAAGACAAACAGGTTGACTTACAGCAACCAAATTGGGCTCATGCGTATCTTGAAGGTTGGAAATGTGCACTTTGGATCTATTTTTTTTCCGTCTGTAATTAGAATTTTAAAATTAAACAAAATTTTGATGGATTTTATTTTTTCTAAAATTTTTGAAAATATGACAGCACATTGATTTTTATATTATATTGAAGCTTGAGAAACGACCTTTTTCCTGACACTAATGTTTCAAACTATATTTAATTAATTTTTTTAAAATGAGTTTATTCATATTTTTTATCATTTATTTTTCACAAAATGAAAAAATAAAATTTAAGCCTACACTCGCACATTGCGCGTTCTGTGGAGAAAAATAGCTTTTATTGATATGTTACCATCACACTGATAAAGGCTGAAATTTAAAAAATGTTAAATATTGCTGCAAATAAAACATAGAAAAGTTTAATTTTCAGCACACACACAGATATATATATATGTTACTGTGAGAGACCGAAATTGGAGAATGTCGACATTCGCTGGTGAATGTCAACACATACCAAAAACGTTGGTGAAAGACCGTACAATTGATTACATTTCTTGCACTTTCGGACCATCGCCGGTATATGTCGACAATCACAGACAAGCTTTGGTGGAATTTGAAAAGATGATTAAAGAGCTCGAAAAGGAGATAACAGAAGGCAACGTCAACAAAGAGGTGCGGCCAAAGACGTTTTTCACGCCTGAAATATTGAGATAAGAAAATGCAAATCTGCATTTCTCCTCTCCGGATACGGAGAGATGAAACGCATATTCAAGATTCACCATTAGTGCATTGTGGATGTCGACATTTGCCGGTGTAAGTGAGAAATGAGGATATCTAGCAAATATTTCGGACATACACCAAGCGACTACGTGAATGTTGACATTCACCAGCGAATGTCGACATTCTCCAGATTTCGGACTTTCACGGTAACACACACACATATATATATATATATAATTTTTCTTGCTAGTAAAAAGATTTGGAACCCTTGTGAATCTCCAAAGAAAAAAAAAGCATTATTAATTTTTTTAAGTTGATGCTTGGGCAATAATATAACCACTTGATCAAAAAATTTTTTTCTCACATAATAGTTTGAAATTTGAGATAGGAGATTTCATTTTTTATTTCTACGAAGCTTAAAACATGTATCAACAGCTTGAGAAAATAGAAAGGTTTCCTTTGAATTCAGTAACATTATGCGATTGGTTTCTCGTAACAGGGCTGTGTTCATTTTACACTTTAGGAAGTTGTTTTATTTTCCCTCCATCTAAACATATCATTTGTTTAATAACTGCACTCTGTTGTTGTTTTCTCCAATGGGACCTGTCATTGACAATCCCGCTGCCAACGATTTTAAGCCTAAACTAACGTCCCTTGTTTTTCAGTAACGCCAACTAGTTACTTTATGCTTCACATTCGCTTGCACAACCCCTTTTTACAGGGGGAACATTCACACTACTCACAGAAAGAACACAGAATAACAACCATGCATGAACCGGAACTCAAACCAGGGACGCCACTAGGAAGACACGTTACCAATAAGTCAAGACGCCGGCTATTAAACTAAGTAAAACATATAATATTTCAGACTAATAGTCAATTATCTATACAAATAATAAAGGTAAAGGTGTATGAGATTTAATTTTTAATTTTAATTCAATTTTTAATTTTAATTATTATTTCAATTAATTAACGCAAATTTTCACGTCGTAACGTCTGAAAATATTTTCACCGAAAAATAAACCGGCCTTTTTTACCGGTGCGAGAATTAGGTGTTAACTTGTTTAGACACCGCAGTGGTCACACACGTAACCTGGAATAATATCTGAAGTGGGCTTTAATAATATTTTAGCGTGTTTGTAAACTTTTTTTGAACTAAAAGGATCCAATCAGTGCCTCTTAAGTATCATCTTAATTAAACTGTTATGTTGTTATTTCTAATGGCACTTGTCATTGACAAGCCCACTGTTTTTTGACAGCGATTTTTAGCCTCAATTAGCTTTCCTTGTTTTTCAGCAGCCCCAACTAGGGCCAAGAGTACGACTTAGCTACTTCATGCATCTCATTCTCTTGCCCAACTCCTTTTTACAGGGTGGCACATTCACACTACTCGCAGATAGAACACGAAATAACAACTATGCCCGAACCCGGGACCTCCAAAACACTAGGAAACTTTACCCCTAAGCCAGGACGTCAGCAATGTCATAAGAGTGATTTCTGGGCCAAATATGTTAGCTTTTTATACAGGGTGTTTCAAAACTACGAGAGGATGTAGAGAATACTTCAGGAAACCGATTTAACGAAGGATAGTATGCCCCAAAATATACGCAACGTACGTAGAAGGTGCTATGCGTTCTCAGAGTGCGTAAAACTCGCTCAACCACCTTAACTGCAAATCAAGCGTGATACGAAGAGTCCTCCTAAAGCCCAGGTTACACGGCCTATACCTGTCTGCAGACGAGCCACTTGCTTCCCTTTGACCCCTCTTGCGGTTTTCTGGTCTTTGATGCCCGTCGACTTTACCGACAATTTGTCGGTAAACTGCCCAGGCATCAAAGAGAACAAGAGGGATCGAAGGGGAAATGTATTCTCGTGGCTATGGGGGAGTATGGTCCCCCAGTGGGTTGGAAGTCTGATTTAGGACCAAATTTGTGAAATGGCAGGTCGTGTAACCTCGACTTAAAGGTCTTGTGCTAATGGTGAGGGGTTTGTTTGTTTAGTTTTCTCTTAGGACCGCGGTGACCTGGTGGTTAGGTCTAGGCTCCGGAACCAGTGGGTTTCAGGTTCCACCGAGGAACCACCGTGTAAGCGGGTCTCTTCCACGTTGAATCTGTCCGGCCAAACTCTATGAATGCAAAATCAATCTTATTGTTTTTAGGAATGCAAAAAGGGCCCTGGTGACCTGGTGGTAAGGTCTCAGCTTCAGAATCGGGGGTATCCACGGAAGAAGCGGCATGTGAGGAGCTCTCTTGAACGTTAAATCTGTCAAGCCAAACGTCCTCTCACTGGTGTAGTGCTGTGTGGAGAGGGGGTGCCAGTTCAGGTGCCGTCCTCATCATCTGACAGTGGTTCAAAATGACGAAGTCCGTCCCCAAATAACCCTAGTGTTGCTTTACAAAGGGACGTTAATATAATTGAACTAAACTAAACTAAACAAGTAGTCCTCCTGTTCACTATCATGTTGCCTTGAATGGGTGTGAACTGAAATCACTGGTGACTGCTTTATGGAATTTTAATAGTTACTACCCCCATTGGCCTGTCGAAAATGCTTTCTCTACCTTGAAACAATGTCACCAAATGTTTAGGGGTGCTGTTCCTGCTCGCATCCACCAATATATGTGGTATCAACATGACGGAGATCCAACCCATAGTACAGCTGTTGTCAGAACCGACCTTCTCAATGAAGAGGCGCACTGTTTACATATAACACATTCAAGCGTAAAATTCGCCCGACCATAACTGCATTCGACAGAGTTTATTTGTCATTGAGAATTCATTCGATAAAAGTTCCGCAGCGAATGCAAAGCAGTGCATTCTTGGCACGAAAGCAAAGCAAAGCAAAACAAAACACCTCCTCCCTACCCTAATCCTTCGAATTACGCTATCGGCAATTTCACTTCCTCCTTAAAACCTTCTAATTACACGCAATTTCTAAAACCAGAAGGACCGACTTAACGAGTTTAAATTACTAATGAGGCTTTTCTGACTAGCGAGATTCCCACGACGTCTTAGAAGTAGGAAGAAAAAATATGTACATATATATATATATATATATATACATATCAATCCTAGATGTGTTTTTTTTTTAATTCCCTCCCTGAATCAGACGATGTAAGGAGTGGTTCTGGGGATGTCTCGGCCCATTTGCAAATGATGCGGTTTTGCGAAAAAGAAGTTCCTCTTCCTTAAGTAGGATTTAGCCTGCCGAAACTAAGAGCTGGAGTAATGAGTTTTAAGTGCCAACGATTATACACTTCAGGCAGGAGTCTAAATACTTGCACCCCTCTTTCTTTTCACTTCCCCACCCCAGTCTTCGGCCCGCCTTTGAAGTTCCCTGTGACCGTGCAATTGTCGCGAGGTTTAGGACCGTCAGTCCGGCGAGGCTTTGAGGAAATTAAAACGCTCATTAAAGATTCTCTTTAAAATCTGTTCATATTTGCGTACCATGAGCTACTGCCACCACGCTTTTCATTTATTTTACTTTTTCTCCATTTTAAGCGGGCTTTTTCTTCGCTTTCTTATTAAAATAAAGAAGATTTTATAGAATTTTTTAAATTTTAGTTTTCTATGCTGAATCTTTTTTTTTTACCTCTATAAATTTAAATTTTTCATCGTGTATCTTAAGGTGCATAATTTCCTTTTGAATTTAAGATGGTTTTCTAAAAAAAATTTTCACTGCTAGACGTCTGAGAATTCTTAAAGGCGTTCCTCATCTCTGTAGCTCAATTTATAATCGTGCAAACTCCATGCGTATTTTTTTTAATTCATTCAGTTTCGATTTATAAACGATAAGGCTAAAGAATGCTAAAAGAATAATAGTACATAAATTCTCATAATATCTTTGTTTCTTTATGTGAAAATTGGCATCTAATTTTTAAGTATCCATAATCCCTTTTGAATTTAAGAGGATTTAATAACGATTCTTTTATGACTAGTCGTCTTTTTTCAGTGAATTTTTAAAGGGTCTTTTTTCCTCTATTACTCAATGTATGATCGTGCAAACGCCATGAGTATTTTTAAGTACTTTTTTTAATTTATTCAATTCTGATTTATAAATAATAAGGCTAAAAAAGGCTAAAAGAAGAATCATATCTAAGTTTTCTTAATCTTTGTTTATGTTCGTGAAAATGGGTAACTAATTTTCAATTATTGCATCATCACAAAGTTATTGAATGCTGCAAAGAATCAACTCGAATGTCAAAGTCCCATGACATGATATTTTTGAGCTAATTAATTAATTTTAAATCGTTGTCAGGTATTATCCTATATATACGAATTGCATTCCATTTTTATTTCCTTATATACGAAATACATTGGACACCGTGGTATTTTTCCATTATTTGGTCGCCAAACTGTAGCAAACGTGAGCAAAGTCGCCAAACAAAGCGAATGACAAAACAGGCGGAATTTACATTATTTAGTGATTTTTCGCTCATCTTACTTACCCATAAAACCGGAAATTTGTGAAGTGTTCGTATAACATTATAATAAATGAGCACAGTAACTGGAAGAATCAAGAATATGCACAATACAGGAATGCAAATGGTACTGCACCAAGGGTCACTAATGGTGGAGATCTGGGTTGCCTGTAATGTCCAGTTCAAAATGATCTCCAATGGCATTGGCAATACATTGACCAGTTCAACCGAATCATCAGTGCAACTAAAAGTTACTAGCTGACGTCTCATTTCAACACCCATTGTGACAAGCGTACATTGAAAGAAATATTATGTAGTAGCATTACAATTTAAACACTGGACTTAGGAACATTGTTCAAAAAGTTGTTTCTTCAAGTGAACTTGAATTTATGCTGTATCGGATTGAGAAACATTGGCGATCAAAATTCTAGAATCCATTGTTGAGCGCCAAAGAGACGAAGGATGCAGTATTATATCTGGGATGGGATTTTTTCGTCATGCTTAAGATCTATTGATGCTGAAAGTACCCTCAGAATCTGCGCACGCTTATTCACTTATCCGTCTATGCAGACCAAAAATATCTTTTCATGGCTCATTGGATGGTTGGTTAATTGGATTTTAATAGCGCAAGAGCCAAAAGTTGGCTATACCAGGCCAATCATATGGTTCGAGATGACACCCCGTGTGAAGTTATAATAGTTAAAGTGCATTAAAAATCGTCGGTAAAACAGTAGCAATCAAAGCACGAGCGATCAGTCAGGCCAAACAAGTTTATTGTTGAATAACAGCTATAGGAAATGATAAAACCCAATAGCATTTAAAAAGGTAAAAATATACTGATGGGGAGGTATCTCCTACTAATTCTTGTATATTAAGTGAAGTTGAGTTAAAATAGGACATTAGATGAGAATTAAAGTTGGGGCACTCAACCAGGATTTGTGCAACAGTAAAATTGATGTAATAACAGTAAATCAACATTACATGATGGGTATCTAGATGCTCTCTCACCAAATAATAGATATTTGTGAGTGCAACGAGCATGGCCGTGCGAAGACGAATCAATTTCACGTCCACACTTCATATAGAAACAATAGCCATGAATGAATATGCTGTTTAATGAAATGTAGCTTATTATGAGTCTCCAAATCCGAAGATTCCTACCAAAAGGAATGGATATTTTCACGTAGATAGAACTCAAGAAGACACAAGAAGTAGAGTTAAATCAATTTATTAACTCAGCTTTTAAACAGGTAGGGAAAGTTCCAGAATACCTTTCTGGAGACAGTAGGAAAATTCCAGAATACCTTTCTGGAGACAGTAGGAAAATTCCAGATCCAGACAGTGAAAAAGTCCAACACTTATCTGGTAAATGAAAGAAAGGCCCAAAATCTTCTGGGACAGGAACTAAAGGAAAAAGAAATCAAGGAAAAATACTTAAACAAATTTTAAGTCTACTGTGATTGAAACACATAATCTCCTGATTATGAGTCCAGCATCATAACCATTCAACTCTGCAGACTCGGCAATGTTTTGTTTCAATGCGGCAATATAATGAGTAATTCTAAGCTTTGAATCCCGATATGGAATTGATGTCTGGTGTTGATTTTTGCATAGCAACTGTGTATTCTGCGAATGATGACATGTTTCAAAAGAATAATGTCGCATGTTCCAGGAACATGATGAAGAGTGGCAGATACTAATCTGGTCTCCCTATTCACTCGCTTTCAAATGACCTGTGTTCGATTTAAGACCGATGCATTTTACCCTCTTTTCTCTCTCTTGTTTTCTTGGATTATTTGATATCTCTTCAGTTTACCGACAATTTGAGGAAAGCACCCAGCCGATGTCCAAAGGCGGTGGCTATCCGACAGTGGGTCAGTTGGCCTATTTACGGCTATATCCATAAAGGTCGCAGGTCGTTGGAAGTACGGCTTTCTCCAGATCTTAATTCTTGTGAAAATCTCTGAGAACATCAAACAGAAAAGCCTTCCACATCAGAATCTTCAGGAGTTAAACGATGTTCTCCTATTCTTATGCCCACATGTGCCTGTCAAGATTTTCGAATCACAATTGAGTCCATGCTATGCTCATTTCTGGCTACTAAATAGGTGATCATAATGATGTCATTAACCATGTAGGTGACTCGGGATTCTATGAATGCAAAATCAGTCTTACTGGCTCTGTGAATGCAAAATCAGTCTTAGGATCTCTATTAATGTAAAATATTAATTTTTATTTGGGACTTTTTAAAGTTGTTGCTGCTCATCCCCTTTGCATTGAACACCAATTTAAACCAAGAGATCGGGAAAAGACAGATGCAGTACTTTCAGAGAGTAAAGACCCCTAATTACAAGAGGGCAGAAGTCTGACTAAGTCATATGAAGATGATACTCGCAGACTAGTTTATACAACCCGTCTTTAAAGGGGAACTTTTCCCCACCTCACAGGCAGAACACAGAAGAATGTCCTAGTCCATGTCCGAACCAGGACTCGAACCTGGGGTGGAGATGGGGAGCGATAATGGGGAAGACGAGCTACCACTATGCAAAAACTCCGGACATCTTAAAGGAGTCGTGATGGCCTGGTGGAAAGGCTTCAGAACCGGATGGTTTCAGTTCGAGATTCGATTACACCAGAGAGCCGTCGTGTGAGGAGCTCTGTTGCTCGTTAAATATGTCAGGTCAGACGTCCTCCCGCTGGTGTGGTGTGGTATGGAGAGGGAGTGTCAGTTTAGGTGTCATCCTCGTCATCTGACTGGTTTGAAAATGACGAGGTCAATTATACTGACGAAGCCCAAAATATCCCTATCGTTGCTTGGAAGCCGGACGTTAATGTAACTAAACTGAACTAATCTAGAAATCGGACTTCTTAAAACTATTTTTGATGAAAGTTTTTAAAAAGTAATATCGCTCTTAACTTTTTTTCAATCGTAAATGAATTCTAGTGGAAGGGGTTGTGGTTTAAATCACGTTATTCTTACCACTCCATTATTTGGTTTCTTATATATTTTTCATAATCGGAATAAAAATGCTTCCGTCTTTTCACAACAAGACGCATAAGAGCAAAGAAATGCTCGAATTTCCTCTTCGAACGAACTCGCAGCAGGGAATAAATCCTTCCGCTTATAACAGCCAAATTATCTCTCGGCCATAACTCCTGGAAACAATCCCCCGTTGCTGAAAATCCCCCCCATAGAAGAAGAAGAGGGAAAAAATGTCCAAAAGGGAAGTTTGCGGAGCAGAAATAGCACGATTAATAATTTTTAATTTCATTATTCTGGCAGTGAACGGGGAAAGAGAAATGGGTTAATTGGAGGGAGGAGGGGGACGGAGAACTTTATGCAAATAGCCACCGGAATGAGCAGCAGAAGCACCCTTCAAGAGGATGATGGTATAGATATTAATGCCCTGAGCTCCCCAAGAAAAATGTTTTTCAATTTTGGTTAGCTGAATGCTTCTCCGGAAATGTTTTTTGAGCCCGAGAAGGCAAATTTGGCAATAGGAGGCGTAGTAAATATCTTCCGTCCCATTTGCTCGCGATTTAGTGGACTTAAGAATTCGTTGGTTCGAGACTCATAGCTGAAAAAAAGATAATTAACAATAATTTAAAAGGGATGCGAATGATGAGTATAGAATGCAAATTGTTGTTGTAAAATTTCAAATTTTTATGAAATTTAGAAGCTTTCTTTTTTTTGGGGGGGAGGGGGTTGTTGAACTGCAATATATAAACAATAGATTTCACTAAACTAACAGAAATAAATGTTGATGTTGTTTCCCTAATAAGCATTATTGTTGTTATTAATAGCACTTATCATTAACAAACCCGCTGACTCCTTAGTCACCGATTTTAAGCCTAATTTTTTGTCTCTTGTTTTTCAGTAGGGCACAAGAGTACGTCTTAGCTACTCATGTGTCACAGACCTTTTTATGAGGTGAACATCATTCATACATTTCACTCACTCATCCACAGATCGTAATTTAGAGCTGAGTCAGAGAGCGACTTTTCGATCGTTTACCCCATTATTACAACCAGGAAGGTCAGAGTAATGGATTGATTATAGCAAAGTTCCAGAGCCTGTATTTGCAATTTTTATAATTTAATATTTAAATTGAGTTATAGGATGTTATTACTAATATTTTCTTTCAGCATACTTTTTATTTTGCCTTATAATACACACACACCCACACACACACATATATATATATACTGATGGAAAAAAATTCCCAACACCAAGAAAAAATTATTGTACAGTAAGGAAATTTTAGGAATTCATTTGTCTAGGTAACATATTTAATTGATTAAAGTTTCAAGATCACAGGTAGAGCCATTGGCGAGCATGCAAGCATGCAAACGTGCATGCATTGTGTCGTACAGGTGTCGGATATTAGTTTGTGGGATGGAGTTCCCTGCCTGTTGCACTTGGGTGGTCAATGCAGGAACGGTTAATGCTGATTGTGGATGACGCTGGAGTTGTCGTCCAATGATGTCCCATACGTGCTCAATTGGAGAAAGATCTGGTGATCTAGCAGGCCAAGGCAACATGTCGACACTCTGTAGAGCACGTTGGGTTACAACAGCGGTATGAGGGAGAGCGTTATCTTGCTGGAAAACACCCCCTTGAATGCTGTTCATGAATGGCAGCACAACAGGTTGTATCACTAGACTGACGTACAAATTTGCAGTCAGGGTGCGTGGGATAACCACGAGAGTGCTCCAGCTGTCATACGAAATTGCTCCCCAAACCATAACTCCAGGAATATTCCCTGTGTGTCTAGGCCACATACAGGTCACTAGCAGGCGTTCACCTGGCCTCCTTCCAACCAACAAACGACTATCACTGCAACCAAGGCAGAACCGGCTTTCATCAGAAAACACAACAGATCTCCACTCCATCCTCCAATGAAATCTAGCTTGACACCACTCACGTCGCAAACGGCAGTGGTTTGGAGTCAGTGGAATGTACTGTACAGGGCGTCTGGCTCGGAACTGTCCTTAAAGTAACCGATTTGTAACAGTTCGTTGTGTCACTGTGCTGGCAACTGCAGCTCGAATTTCAGCTGCAGACACAGTACGATTAGCCACAGCCATACACCGAATACGACGGTCTTCCCTCTCAGTAGTACCACGTGGCTGCCCGGAACCTGGTCTTCTTGAGGCAGTACCTTCCCTTGACCACTGCCGCCAATACTCCTGAACAGTGGATACATTCCTGCCAAGTCTTTCAGCAATATCGTGGAAAGAAAACCCACCTTCTCGTAGCCCTATAACACGACCTCGTTTAAACTCACTGAGCTGTTGATAATGGCTTCTTCGTCGTCTCAGAGGCATCTTTGACTAACATTAAGCCACTACATCAAATCTCAACTGTAAATAACGATCAGGAACCTTACAGCGCATATTTAAAGCAAACCTCATTTGCATGTTCATAGCGTCGCTACTAGCGCCACACTTACGCGCGTAGCTCGAAATTTGAATCGACGTCATCTTTCAGATGTATAAACACGCCTACCAAATTTCGTTTATCTAGTACAGCTCCTTCTTAGTGTTGGGATATTTTTTTTCCAACAGTGTATATATTTGATATCTTTAGAAAGAATACCGTCGGCATTACGGACATTCGTGCTTTTGAATTTCAATAGCTGTGTTTGTCATCTAATTCTGGGAATGTGTTTGGAAACAAATAAAAAGGAGAATTTGGATTAGGAAATGAGAAAAATTTTTAGATTTCTGAAATACGAGTAATAATATAATACTAAATAATACAATATTGTTTAAGATTTAAAATGAATGAAGAGATATCATTACAATAACACACACACACACATATATATATATATTTGCAATACAAGAGAAAAAAACGAAACCAACTATGGAAACTGAACCAAATACTTCGAATTCGAACAAGACCAAAATTTAAATTTAAAATTTAAAAAGAATCCGGCCTGAAGACTTTCTCAAGGGTCACCCTCAGGCAAGGATTCAAAATAAGGGATTTTTTTCTGTGAGGTATCGGTGGACAATGGCCAAAAGTAAGTGACACCTCGTGATCCGAAAATCCCCCGGAAATCAAGGCAAAAGAGAAACATCAATTTAATAGCAAAGACACAAAATAACATTAAAATCATCATCAAATGGAGTAAGAATACATACAAAAATATATGAAATAAACTTATATAAGAAAATACAACCAACAATTAAAAAGGATAGAACACACCAGCAACAGGCGAAAAAATATATTTTTCATAGTTTCGAGTTAAGATTTTAATTTTGCAGTTGGAGGAAGAAGATTAAAATTTCAAAATTAAAAAGTTATCATTGTATTTAGAGTGCGCGAATGCAACTATTACTAAAATACAAATGAATCTAATTAAGAATTAATTTTGGGATTATTTTTCTGGTTTTACTTTTTCGAGAATTCCTTGAATTTACAGGTAAGAGGGATATTTTAATTATATTAAATGAATAGAATTAAAATTAAAACAATTTATAATACAAAATTTTCTTTATAAAAGCTACAAATAATTTCATTAAAATTTAAAAATTGAAATGCTTAAATATTAATTCTTTAGCTTAAAAATAAAATAGACTTTCGGATAATAAATCAATAGATGGCGCTCAGAACCTCCATTTATTATTATTTTTTTCACAATAATCAAATCGGATAACGGTTAGCGGATGCTATAGCATAGTTGGAATTTCTTCGCCTGTTACTGGTGTGTTCTATCCTTTTAATTGTTGGTTGTATTTTCTTATGTAAGTTTATTTCATATATTTTTGTATGTATTCTTACTCCATTTGATGATGATTTTAATGTTATTTTGTGTCTTTGCTATTAAATTGATGTTTCTCTTTTGCCTTGATTTCCGGGGGATTTTCGGGTCACGAGGTGTCACTTACTTTTGACCATTGTCCACCGATACCTCACAGAAAAAATCCCTTATTTTGAATCCTTGCCTGAGGGTGACCCTTGAGAAAGTCTTCAGGCCGGATTCTTTTTAAATTTTAAATTTAAATTTTGGTCTTGTTCGAGTCCGAGATAGTCTTAAATTAAGTTTCCATAATTAGTTTCGTTTTTTCTTATATTGCTAATTTATGTGATTCATCAGCATTTTAGTAGTAGCTGCATTCGCGCTCACTAAATACTATGATCGCCTTTTAAATTTTAAATTTAAATTTTGGTCTTGTTCGAGTCCGAGATAGTTTTAAGTTAAGTTTCCATAATTAGTTTCGTTTTCTCTTATATTGCTAATTTATATATATATATATATATATATATATATATATATATATATATATGCAAAATTTGAAATTCCTGGAACAACAAGTCTGGAACATTTCTTATCCATGCATCTGCAGATCAAAAGGATAGAGAGAATATACTTTTTTAAAAATCCTTTCCGCCTTTAACAAAGAAGAAACTGATTATTTCCCTTAAATTTGTTGCTCTCAAAGCATCAATCCTACGTATATACATTTTATATCTACTTCTTTGTGTGAGCACTCCTTACATTTCAACATTTCTATTTCATTGCCTCCTCCAAAACTGCAGAAATTCAAAATGTTGCAAAGAGATTAGAGCGAATCGGAAGAGCTCGGTTGCTTTATTTCGTCATTTACATGTTTATTGAATCAATGATTTTTTTTTTTTTTTTTTTTAGATATCTAAACCAAAGGTCGTTGTTTCTTTTGATGCACATTATTTTTGAGATCTTCCATTTTTCACTGTCGTTTATATAGATACTTCACATGCTTACCAATAGATGTCACTGCTTTAAATACATAGAAGCACCTAATGGATCAAACACGCAAGCACCTAAAAGAATTGGAAATCCAACAATTGTTTCTGGGGGTTAGAAGATTCGAGGAAAGTTGAGAACAACTTCTTATACCTGAGCTATAAGTCATATATATATATATATATATATATATATATAATGTGAGAGAGAGATAATATTTTTATACAGTGCTAATATATTATTAAGATTCTCATGGGGATTTCTGAAGATGTGACTTTCACAGCTGGGGAAACTCAGGGATCTTTTTATAAAATTATTTGTTTAGATCAGAAACTTTTATTAATCACTCTCACCTTGAGAATCGCTGACTAAAGAACTTTACAAAGCATTTCTTGAATTAATTAAGTAGAGAGAGTAAAATTCAATCAGGAAATAAGAGAATATTTTAGAATGACATTGATATGGGCATTGATATAAAATAAAAGTTTAAAAATTAATACTGTTTTAAATTAGATGTTAAAATTTCATTTCATATATATATATATATATTATTATGTAAAGATTTAGAATTATTGGATGCAGATGGAAGGTTCGAAGTCATTGAAAAATACTTCATTTTAAAGTTCGCTTTATTCTTCCTCCGGAGGCTGGCAGCATATTTACAAACAGCGCGGGCAAGCAGGCGTTGCAGAAAAAGGAATAAAACTAATTTTCCCTCGCCTTATATACCACGTTTTGAAAGGAGGAATATGGTTAGGATTCTCATATTGATTTCTGGCACACATGCCGTTAAGAGAAAAAGAAAACAGCGATCTTTTTTTCAAAAAAAGTATTCGTTTAGGTCAGCAATTTCATCATTTCATTCACAGCGTAGGAGCAGCTTCGGCTTTTAGCCAATTCCGCATTTTGCAAATCTTCTCTAGAATTAATTAAGTAGAGAAAGAAAAATCTGATTAGGAAATAAGAGAATATCTTAGATATTTAGATGATATGTGCAAAATGAAGATAAAACTTCAGAAATTATTTTGAATTTAAATTAAATGTTTATATATACATACAGACAGACAAAGAGACAAACACACACATATATATGTACTTATATATCGGGAGAGAGAGCGAGAGAAAAGAAAGAAAATTTTAAAGGAGAATTAAGCTCTCAGGAAGAAAAGAAATTGCTCAACCCTTTTCGAAAGGGGGGGGAACTCCCCGAGGAATAATATTTTTCACCTCACAAAATAACAATGACAGTGGTTAGAAATACGGCGGCGAATGAAAAAGAAAAGTCGACAAAAGAAGCAAGAAAAAAAATATCGTCGCAAAAATTTCAACGAGCTTCAAACGTTCAAAAAAAAGGGGGGGGGGGAAGGAAGGAGCGGCCGAAGTTGTTCCAGAGAAGTTAGTTTCCCGCGCGCGCAGCCGCCTGACTGGGCGGTCGAGGGTAAGCGTGTCGCCGACGGTTACAGTTAAGAGCAGCCATCTTGAATCGATTTCCTTTAGCTCTCGGGTCGGATGATAGAGCACAGATTGGGACGGAAGAGGGGAATTAGAGGCATTTTTTATAGAGGGAGACCCGATTTTATTTCTTACGTTCCTTTCCTCCCTCCCTCCTTCGGTCTCCTTCTTTCCTTTTTCCCTCTCTTAGGTATATGTGTGATGAATGACGTCACAGCGCGACGGGGAAAGCAGTTTCGATATTAAACTGTAACCATGAAAGCACCGTATTGACGGTGAAAAACACCGTTGTATTTTTATTGTTCGGATATTGAACGGTCTGTGGAAATTATTTCTTTACTGGCGGTTGCAGTTAAGGGAGAGGAATCATTATAAATTTGGATTCGTTTGTGGTTTTGCTTAATAGATTCAGTCACGCATGGTAGTTGCGAGATTGTAGAAAATGAATGTTGCGTTTGTCAAAGCAACTCGTGGGATTTTTTTTATAATTACCTTGTTTTCCCATCATTTGCTTACAATTTTATCGACAACAATAAAACACATTTTTTTAATAAAAAAATTCCAATAATCGACGGTAAAAAATTCAGAATTTAATTTATTTTCTGTAAATAAATTTAACGACGTGTTATTGAAAGGCAGGAAATATTTCATACCTTAATTTAAATTATGTTTGATACTAGCTGCTCCCCGGCGCGTTACTGCCGCCTTAAAACTAATATTCAATTCAATCGATCACTAATTTGGCAATGTTTTATCGAAATAGGATGAACGGTAAGACAGTATATAAAACAAGAACAAACAAATATTCATTTATATATATATTGAATTTGAGCATTCTTTTAGAATTGTAAAGCTTGGTGTTCTTTCAGAATGGTAATGAAAGAAATTATTTATAAAATCTCATGATTCTTTAATATTTAAAGTTTAATTTTAGAGAATGGGATTAATATATTTTCTTTCAAAATGGATTAAACATAGAAAACATATTTATACCATAAAATCGGTAATATAGTTGAAAAGATAATTTTTTTGAAAATTAAGATGGTGTAAAATTGTTTGTATTATAATATTTTTGAAAGTAAAAGCAAAAAACGCTAAAATTTAATTAAGCGGGATTGATCTCCCCAAAATTTTCTCGCATCATCTGCCATAAAGTTGTTACCTCTGAGAATGACTTGCATGGCTGCTTACAATAGCCACAAAATCTGAACCTTTCACTTGGACTTAGCATTTACACTGAATCTATTAAGTCTCCTCGGTGATTTATTTGGTGATGAATCCTTGGTAAATAGATACGGTTCATATTCAAATTTTTAATTTTTATTTAGATAATTGTATTATGCCTATAACCATCCCGTAGATGTAAACAATAAGCTGATCCAATTTTATCGCCATCGGATGAATGGTTTAGGAAGGCATAAGAGACATACAAACATTCATTTTTATTTATATAGACTAATCATTGATAGCTTAATTGCTAAAAAACAAAATATAAAACCACACTAAACAAGTAAAATTTACTGTGCCTATAACTAAAGTTCCACTTTGAAATAGTCTTAAATGGAAAACTACTGTATTAAAGTTTATCAAACTTGGTAATGTAGATCCACCATTCTCTGAAATCGTTAAATAGCATTACTGTCTTCTCAACATTAGCTCTTAGCATATCAGGAGGAATGTTACGCACTTGTCGATATATCGCCTCTTTCAGTTCCGCCAAATTGTTTAGATTATCAGCATAAACAGAGCGATTGAGATAGCAAACACTGAACATGTTTTGTAGCACGTTTCCACAACGATTAGAACACATTTGAAACCCATGTATTCATGTCCTATTTTCCTTTAGTCTAGTTTATTTATATTAACGTCCCGTTTTGAAGAAACATTAGGGTTGTTTTGGGATGGACCTTGTCATTTTGAGTCTCGGGCAGATGAAGAGGACGACACCTGAGCTAGCATCTCCCTCAACACATCACACCAGCGAAAAGATGTTTTCCCCCAAATCAATTAACGCTCAACAGACCCGCTTACAAAGCGGTTCTTCAGTGGAATAGGGCCTCAAACCTGTAGCCCTCCGGTTCCAAAACTGGGACCTTACCACCAGGCCACCTCGGCCTTAACACGATTACGAACCAAAGAGTTCCATTCACGCTGTAATTAGTTTAGATAGACATAAAGAAAGGAATTCTTTATTGTGACTCTAAACTCAAGGACAAAAGGTCAAAGATGGATCTATAAATAATCATTACTTATTTGCTAAATGCATCGTTAGTCACTCATTAATCAAGTAAATCTTACAATAATAGCTGAAGATTATATTTACCAGAGTAACTCATGTTTTGTATATACAATAGAGGGATTGCGGTGAAATGTTTATATAAATTTCAATGAACATTGGTGATACGCGATCTTCAATGGAATCTGCCAAAAAATGAACACCAAACATTTCATCAGCGCCTCCAAAGTCATTTTACAGGTGATTGAGCAATAATTACAAAGACCTGAAAACATTTATTTATTTTCTTTTAAATTTCAGTTCATATAATTTTTTTTTGTCTTCGCTTCAAGGGACTGACAAAACTTATCCATTGCAATCGAGTAAACAAGTGAAAATGCAGTTGTATCTTAATAAGCCAGCAACAGCCACTAAACATTGATGATCACTGTTGTCTAGCGGATACCCGAAAATTTTCTTCTAACAAATTTAATAAATTCGAAGCAGAATAAAAAAAAATAACACCGTCTCTTTACGAACAAACAATAACAGAACTCTGAGAACAAAGCCAAGCCAAATAGTTTTGAAATAAATTTTCCTGTTTTAGCTTCCGGACATCTGACATTAAGAGTTCCACAAAGCATCGATGCTTTCCCAAATAGAAAGAGTCATTAAAAACCTTCAAGTGAAAGACGGTATCCTTATTCAAAACTTATTTTCCAAATGATTTGTTTCCATTCAATTACCTCCAATAGGGGGCTTTCTCAATTACCGTGTTCTTGCATACAATTGGACAACGATCTCCCCCATTAAAGCACCAAAACCACAAGCCTAAATGATTATTTTCTAATCACAATCGCAATTAAGGCCGACATGCCTCACCTTTGTTCTAAGAACGGAAGGGGTTTTCTCCATCGGTCTAAGACGTTAAAAAGCGACTACCCCCCTTCCCATTAGGACTACATTTTCCGCCAGATGGCGAGCGAGTCGTTAGTGTCGATCCCGTGTCCCGATCCTTAACAAAGACCGATGCCATTAAGACCCAATAATAGGTGCAGAGGAGGCAGAGCCCCCCCCCCCTCCCCAATCAGCCGGAGTGGCAGCGCGCAGTCAGACATCATTTACAACGTGCACGCGGCCAGGAAAAGCAATTTTACAGGCGCTATTAAAGTTAAAGATGTAAAAGACGTTATTTGTAGCTTTATTAAGGTGAGTGGATTTAGCCCCCTAACAAATGGGCCCGAGTTAATCGAGTGCGAGATCCAAATGAATAGGAAAATTAGGTTTGTTTTTAAGCGCGTCCATTACGCAAAGCGGAGATCTCGATGAAGGAGATAGTTATTAGAGATGAATGGCTTCCCAAGAGTGGATATTGAAAACAGCGCCGGTAATGAATCTAAATGATGCACTGAAGACTCGACGCTTTACAATTTGTTTCCACGATTCGTAAAGCTGTATCTGTTTCTGTTGTGCGAGTATTGTTTTAACTCGGACATAAAGCCGTTTTTTTTTTCATTCCCACTGTTAGTTCACACTATGGTGCATATTAAATCCGCTTTACAATTTACTTCCGCGATTCATAAAGCGATTTCTGTCCGTGTTGTGCGAGTATTGTTTTAACTCGTCCACCTGCATATAAAGGGATTTTCTTTTTTCAATTTCTATTATTAGTTCACACTTTTCTCCTATATATATTTATATATCTTGTTCAGGTTAATAAGATACTTTTAATTCATCCACTCGAGTTCGAATACACTTTTTAAAAACCTGTAGACGATGACATTTGATTATTCAGTTAATTCATTTTTTTCCTTCAAATATTAATTCTCTAATTGAATTTTTTCAGTAATTTGGTCGACAAAGTTTCCAAGTTTACCGCCAAGTTCTGAGATGACTGCCGTTACAAATTATAGATTACTTGTTTACCTAAAATCTTGTCTTTTGATTATTTCATGGGGATTTCTCAAAACCAATTACGGCTGCTTTTTTTTTATAAAATATAAATGCAGTACACATAAAAAAGGTAATATTTAAAAAATAAAATAAATCTATATAAATAAAAATGAATGTTAGTCTGTATGCCTTCCTAAACCGTTCATCCGATGGCTATGAAACTTGTTCAGTTTGCTGTTTACACCTGTGGGATGGTTATAGAGATAGAACAATTTTCAGAAATAGAAATAAATCCGCTTCTATTTACCAAGGATTAATTCTCAAATGACAATAGATTCTGTAGAAATGCTAAATCCATGCTAAAGATTAATATTTTGTAGCTGTACGCAAATGTCATTTAAGTCATTTTCAGTGGTAACAACTTCATTATGGATTATCCGAGAAAACTTTGGGGAGACCATTTCTGGGGTTTTTTAATTTTAATTAAAATTTAGCGTTTTTCGCAGTAACCCCCAAAAATATTGTAGTTCAAATAACTTTGCACCATCTTAATTTTCAAAAATTAGCTTTTCAACTATATTAATGATTTAATGGTATGAATATATTTTCTATGTTTAATCCATTTTAAAAGAAAATATTTTAATCACATTTTCTAACATTAAACTTTAGAATTCTGAACGAATATGAAACGAATCACGAGATACAGTGAACAGTTTCTTTCATTATCGTTCTGACAGAACACCAAGTTTCACGATTCTAAAAGAATGCCCAAATCTAATATATAAAATTGTATATTTGTTTGTTCACATTCTATGTACCGTCGTGCCATTCATCCTATTTCGGTAAAACATTACCAAATTATTGATTCATTGCACTTAATTTCATTTTTTCAGCGGCAGCAACGCGCCAGTCATCAGCTAGAAGTAAATAAAATTTTAGTAGTAAATAAAATTTTAATCTCAAGAGTTAGGATGAATATGAAGTTAGAGCTGGGATGGATTCAATCTGAGCTCAACTCAACTCAGCTTTGCACCACACTGCACATTTGATTCATGACAGGGAGAGTATTAGGCTTATAGAAGAGAATTCACGTGAAAATGGAAATCTTCCCCCCCCCCCTATAATTTTAGGGAAATATTCTTTCTCTCGCAAAATGAAATCATTTTGCTTGAAAAAAAATTATTTCCATTTTATAAACTCTTGAAAATGGTTAAAGAACGAATAAAAAATATTATAAATACTTTGAGAAATGCGTTCAAATGACTAGTTGCCATTTTCATTGAATTCGCAGACGATTTGTATCACTACAGCTAAACTCATTTTCGCCTCCATTTCTGCAGCAAATTACTGCGGAACATGGCAACAGGCGATTAGGGTTTCATGTCTGCATGGCTGTTTCGCGTGTTCGAACATTTTACAACCAGACTGGCCCGAAGTCATGGTTTAAATTTGCTGCGAATATTTTCTTTTCGGCTTTGGCAACAATTCAACGAGCAGGAGAGATATTTTAAAACGCCCATTAAACGACCAGTGCAGATACAATGAGCCCCGAGTCATCCAACGGCGGGACTGTTAAGGCAACTCGAGCTGATATTTCTGAATTAAATAACACTTGGGAAAGTGCCTGAATTTGGGGATTTTAGAATATTTTCCTGATGGGGAATTAAGGAGTTGACTTGCTTCAGGAGGATTTCACATGCAAAAATTACAACTCTCACATGATGAGGATTTTTAAAATCACAAAATCGTTTTAAAACTGTGTAACAGTCAATTATATTGGAACTTTCTACATGAATAAGAGAATTAAGGTATAAGACTACGTTGAAAACATTGATTATCAACCACATTAGGGAATCTTTTATTTATTTATTGTTATTTCTTGTAATTCACATTTTTCTCTTGCCAAAACAGTTAACCTTTTCTAGGAAAAGGAAGGCCTGATCTAGGATACAGAATCAAGTAATTTTCAGTTAAAATTTGTCTTCAATTTTCTCAAAACTTCATTTTCATAAAAATTCTCCTTCGTTAACATGATATCTCAAAATTTAATAGTGGAATTGACATAAAAATTGCGTGTTTTAAATAATATGGTCAATGAAATGAACCAAAAGTTTTACTATGTGTGAAATACTTTTTCATCTAGAGGTGTTTTTAGAAAAATTAAGTCGTGGATTTAGGGGAAAATGTATATATACTTATATTTTTACTCATAATTTCTTTAAATCTCTCCCTCTCTCTTTTTTTTAAGATTTTGGTTTATTTCATTCATCATTACGTTCTATAACTTGTGTACAAAGAAAAATAGGATTGCTGCATTATAATTTTGTGTAGAGTGTTAACCATTTTAGTTAAGTGGCATTAAAATTTTCTATAAATTTTCCTATTTCTCAAAATTTTTATCTTTTCAAATATTTTTTTGTATTTATCGTATTTTGTATTATAATGGACAATAGTTTTAAATAGTTTCTCAAAAATCCAATTTTTCAAAAAATATCCTTTCAGCGTAGCCAGACACCTTAATTTATTTCCTTGTGTTTTACATGTAGATATAAAGCAGTGCATTTGTCAAAGATGTGAAAAATAGATTTTGCCAAATCTACATGTTCCGGATTTTTCTGTTATTGGAAGGAAAAAAAACTTTTACGGGTTAAATCTGTTTGCCAGATTACACAGCTCAGAAACACAGTTAAAGAATTGTTATTTTCAGTATGCAATGTTTTAGAAAACAGCTATCATTTAGATACTGGATGAAATCTGTTTATTTTTCCTGTGGCTGTCCCAAACGAGTGAGCTAGTGATTAGTTTAGTTATATTTTTTAGTTAACTATAAAACTACTTTAGGACTGTTTTGGCACGCACCTCGTCCATTTGAGCCTCAGTCGGATGAGGGGACTTTGAGATGAGGCCTCCATCTCCAAACTTCCACACCACTCTACACTACACCAGCGGTAGGAATTTTGGCCCTTAAGGATGCAGGCGTGAACCAGACGGGTTTATATGACATTACTTCTGTGGAAAGGTGTCTCGAACCTGAAGCCTTTCAGATCCGAAGCCAAGACCTAACTACCGTGTCACCATGGTACATGTTCGAGATGGTGAAATCTTTTTTTTTATTTCGAAAGCAACATTTAATCTATATAAATAAAAGTGAATGTTTGTCTGTATGTCTCTTATGCGCTGCCATGCCACTCATCCGATTGCGATGAAACTTTGGCAACTTATTTCTTACACTTACGGGAAGGTTATAGGCGTAGTATAATTATTCTGTCTATATAAATAAAAAATGAATGTTTGTCTGTAAATCTCTGATGCTCTGCCGTACAGCTCATCCAATTGCGATGAAATTTTAAATACTTATTTCTTGCACTTATTATTTTACTTATTACTGCACTTATTCATACTGAAGATAAGAAAACAAAAAAAAAATATTGCCAACCCTAAAGTCTTGAATAATAATGTTTTTAAAAATAGAATAATTATTATTTACTAGTCTCCATTATATATAACTCAATTTCAATGAGTGTATTCATTTGCGATACGAAAATAAATAACATTCTTTCTAGCATCCTTAATTAAACAAGACAATTATTTTAAATTTTGAACGATGTTACTTCTTATGCACCAGCAACGCACCGGGTATCTATCAGCTATCAAGCTAATAAAAGTGCATTTTCAAAAACGGTTTTTATTGAATTTATACACAGCTAAATCTTATAATGAATTTAAAGTTTTAGAAATAGCATCCATAAACTTGAATAGAATTCAAAAAATTTTTAACTATAGAATTTTTTTTTATCAAACATTTTCATTTAAATCATTCTAATCACAAATTCCAAGCAATAAGGAATGAGATCAAAAAGTAATTTGCAATAAATTGTAGAATTACTTTGTTAAAAATATCGTTACATCGTATCGAAAGCCTCTATGGCGTCAAAGATAGAATGCAATTAACTAATTGCATTCTATCTTGCTGAATCATTCAAATGAAAACTTTGATTAGTTTCGAGCTAATTGTTTTTCTTTACATTGCATCTTTATACAAAAAAAAGTTAATTAAATTAATCATTATTGTTTCGCAAAAATTATGCTTGCATTCTTGTTTTTAATTTGAAATTGAATTATATTTAATGAGATTTAAAGTGATAATTTCAAAAGAGGGAGGGTTTTCTTCATTGATTGGAAAGAAATTTAATCGTCTTAAAATCGTACTTTGCGAAAATTCCAGTTTTATAATAATTCATACATCACACAGAATTTAAGAATTATTTATTAATTTATAGAATTAGAAAATTATTTTTAAGCTACATAAATTATCTTGTGAAGAAAGGCTTCTCTTATTATACAGTTTTTAATTATAAATATTATTATAAATACAATATTAATTATTAATACAATTTGTAACTATGCATTAATGTATAAAAATTTAAATAAATTGTATTATTTCAAATTAATTGTATTATTATTCAATTAATTGCATTATTATTCAAGTAATTGTATTATTATCGTATTTGAATTATTTTTTCAAACTCGTACTTTCTCCAGAGTAAAAGTTCTAGCTATTAAATACTTACATATATTATTAAAAAAGTAGAATTTTCACTTTCATATTAAAATAGCAATACTTACAGGATGTTATTATTTTGTAAATTCTATGTTGTTTGAAACAGTTAAGCTCAAATTGTAAAGACTGATGCAAGATTTGATGAGTGAGAGCCTATTCCAAGTGTCAGTTGTATGAATGCACCCCTCCCCCCCTCTATAAAGGGTTTGTGCAAACGAATGTGAAGTACGAAGGTCCTAGTTGGCGCTACTGAAAAAACAAGGGACGTTCATTTAGGCTTAAATTGCTGACAACTATTGGTCGGTGGGCTTGTAAAGTGCCAGAAGTAACATCAAAAACGATTTAAGAGTGGTGATTTCGACGTAGAGGTCAATAAAAAAAAGAAAGAAAATGGCTTGAAGGACTAAAACATTTGAAGACAATCAATCGAAAGATTTATGGCACCAAAATTGGAAAAGTTGTAGAAAATGACGGAAAATATTGATATTGATTATACTAATGAATAGAAGCACAACGAAATGTTGAAAAGTCTACCCATCTTAAGGTATCCGACTACGTTCGAAGGAGAAAAAATTTAAAAGCTATTTAAAATTATAGTTTTTAGATGTCACTTACAATACAAAATACTATTAGTACTACAAAACTATTTGGAAATATAATATACTTTGAGAAATAGGAAAGTGTAGTGCATTTTAAGGAAATTTAAGCAAAACGGTTAACATTCTAAACAAAAGTGTAATGCAGCCATCCTATTTTTCTTTGCACCCAAGTTACAGAATACAATGATGAATGAAATGAATCTAAATGCAAGAAAACGATTGAGATGCAAAAAATTCATGGGTAAAAATATACGTATATATGCATTTTTTCCATAAATTTACAATTTTTCTAAACACATAAATGAAAAAGTATTTCACCCACAATAAAACTTTTTGTGTCATTTTATTGCCCATTTTATTTAAAACAGGCGTTGAAATTTTTATGTGAATACCTCTATGAGTTTTTAAGGTAACATGTTAACAGTGGATAAATTTTATGAACATTAAAGTTTTGAGAAAATTGAAATTAAAGACAAATTTTAGATGAAAACAGTCTTTGACCCTGAATTATCCTTCATCTGACCTTCCTTTTCCTAGAAAAGATGTTTTACTAAGAGGAAACTCTGAACTGCAAGAACTAACAATTTTTAAAAATTCGCCATTGTGGTCGATAATCAGTGCTTTTAACGTAATCGATACCTAAAAGGTATTGTAAACCTAAACAAAAGAATACCTCCAGAACTATTGTTTTGTGTCTATGTATCCTTCGCTAAATTTCTGATTCTATCACTTTCTATACGATCCAAATGACTGGTTCGTTGTTTCCATTTGACAACCAAACCTCGACACTAACTCAATTAGTTGATTATTCCTGAAGGTAAATATAAAAAAAGAAGATGATTGGTGCAATCCGTGCCAAGGCGGACGTCGCCATCCATTCCCGTCCAATCAGGCGGAAGTGAAGGCCTCGTGTTTCGCCTCGACCTTTACCTGGCTCACCTGTTAAGCGGACCCCTCTACCTGGACGCTAACTGGATGTGACGCTAATGGGGAGGATGGGGCTGGAGAAATTATTAATTATCGGGGCTGTCAGCTCGCTAAAGGGGTGCCCCGCTGCAGTTCATAAATTATTCCGGCCCGTTTTAAAAATGGCACCGGTTTAGGATTACCTTCGGGTCGTCAAATTTCGAGAGAAAGGGAGAGAGATGTGTTGTGTGGGAGGTACGGGAGATGGATGGTTAGGGATATAGAGGTAGGTCGGGCTCTTGTAGAAATTGGAGGAGGAATTGAGCACGGAGAAAAAGGGGAGCTGATTTATAATTCTTTTTTTACCTTTTTAGAGGTATTTGTATATTCTCTATGTCTGGAGAGATTTCTTAAATAAATAGCGTGGGGGGTATTTTAAGATACCATCCACTTCTAATCCAAATTATATCTGGACATGGGAGATTTTCCTGCGTATTTCCAAAGACTTGGAAGAACGCAGGAAAATAAATGCACTTGTGGAGAAATGGGTGTGGTTTGCCACTATTTAACGGAATGTATGGAGGTCTCAGAGTGAAGGAAGGACCCGAAGATTGTCAATAATGATTTAAGTGCTGCACTGATGGTACCAGGTCATCTCAAAACTTCGAAGGATAGGATGTCGAAGATGGATAGTTTCATTGAAACTGTTTAAGAGCGTGCAGTTGGGGCGAAAGACAGCTATTGTTTACCCCGAAATGAATGTCAATTTAACGGATCGGTCCATGTACTGTTGGACAATACTTATTCAGCAGTCGACCCCAACGAACCCTGTCGATACTGCAACTTTGAGTGGTGGCGGGATGGTCGGCTATATACAAAAAGAAGTAGGGGGTATTCTGGAGGGTTTTTCGAATAGTCTACATTTTTTCCTGTTTGAGTAGAAAGGAATATAACATAATAAATTTTCAACAAATAGAAAAAGAATCCAGCCTGAAGTCTTTTCAAGGATTATCCTCAGGGAAGGATTCAAAATAAGGTATTTTTTCTGTGAGTAATCGGACAGTGTCCAATAGTATTGACCTCTTGTGACTTGAAAAATCTTTTTGATGAAGTTTTTAATGTTTCTTTGCTGTTAAACTGGTGTATCTCTTTTAGCCTTAATTTTCGGGTTTATATATATGTATAAGGAATTGTTACTAAATGATCAGCGGTAATTCTATTTTGCAGCCCAAAGGACATCTTGCAAAGATATAAACCCTCACAGTTCACCTAGGTGCAATGCACTATTCTATATAATATATTTTTTGTTTTGCAGTGAGAAATTGGAGGTGGGATTGAGTATGGAGAAAAATGGGTGCTGATTTATATATATTTTTTCTTTTTAGGAATATCTGCACATCACCTATGTCTAGAGAAATATTTTTTTATACATAGTTTGGGGAATTCAGTAGTGTTTTCCTAATAATCTGCAGTTTTTGCAAGGAGTACGTAAAGATGCGTGTCATTGGATAACTTTGTGGAACGAGATCTCCAAAAGAAATGGATGCAAAAGCAAACAGATTTTACATTTCTATTTCTGTAAGGAAAGTGAGTATCAAAATGAAATAAACATTATTCTTTAATGTTTCATTTACTGCTTTAATTTATAATTGGAACATGGAATCTAAACTTTTTCCCAAATTCAGTGAGAGAGGTTCCGGTCATTTTCCCGGATTCTGGCACTCTAAATGGGAGGATTAACAAAATTTCGGTGTGAATCACCCATTGTCAAAAGTCCGAAACTTTGAACCACTTTAACTGCACTGCGAAATTTTCAGTTAATATGTATTTTTCCTGCTTCAATTTTTTTCTTAACGGTTTAATATAAAAGGGATTTAAGAAAATATTAGCTACATCTATATAAATAAAAATGAATGTTTATTTGTCTCTTCTGCTCTGCCATACCGCTCATACAATTCCGATATTCCGATAAAACTTCGACAACACACACACGCACACATATATATATAGTGCAAGATTTATAAGGTTATAGGTATTATACAAGCATCTAAAGTATAAAAAGATTTCAGATCTATTTATAGCATCTATTAATCATAAATGAATCACCCAGGAGTCACAATAGATTCAGTAAAGATGCTCAATTCAAGCTAGACGTCAATACTTCATAGCTATTGTACTTAAATGCAATGAAAGTCTTTCACTGGGGTCATAGTTTTATTAGAGAGGGTGCGAGATTTAGGGAAACCAATTCTATAGGTTTGAAATTATATCTAAATATTGAATAAAATTTTAGCGTTTCCTGCAGTCACTTCAGAAAATATTATAGTACAAATAATTTTGTACCTTCTTAGTTTAAAAAAAAAAATCCCTATATTAAAGATTTCATGGTATAAATATATTATATGTATTAATTTTTTTTAAAAAAATATTTTAATTTCATTTTCTGAAATTAAATTTGAGAGATCTGAACGAATAGGAAACGAATCACTAGATACAATAAATAGTTTTTTTCATTACCATTCTGGAAGAATACCAAGCTTTACGATTCTAAAAGAATACACAAATCTAATGAATAAGAATGAATTTTTGTTTTCGGCGACTCACGTTATTCGTTCGTATAATAATAAAAATAGATTAAATGCTGTTTATGCTTCTCCTTTACGGATCCTTCCATTTCAATGAATGTATTCATTGTCTGCAAGAAAAGAAATATCATTCTCAATTGAACTAGATAACTATTTCAAATTCCAAACGATATTTCCAAGATTATTTCTTCTGCGGCAGCAACGAGCCGGGTACCAGCTAGTAAACTATATTGATTGATTACGAAGATTATTTGAATTTCTTTAAGGTATCCGACTACGTTAAAAACACTGATTATCGACCACATTGGAGAATTTTTTAAATTGTTATTTCTTGCAGTTTAGATTTTCCTCTTTCCAAAACGGTTGATCTTTTCTAGGAAAAGGAAAGCCTGAACCTATCATCCAGGGTCACATATTTTTTCCAACTAAAATATGTCTTTAACTTCAATATTTCCAAAATTTTTATTTTCAAAAAAATTATCCGCCTTTAACATGATATCCCAAAAACAAACAGTGGTATTTACATAAAAATTAGAGGGTGTGTTTTAAATAACACGGACAACAAAATGAGCCAAAAATTTTATGGTTGGTGAAATACTTTTTTCATTTATAGGCGTTTTTTAGAAAAATTAAGTTGCAACATAATGAAAAAAATGCATATATTCGCATATTTTTACCCATCACTTCTTTGAATCCCAAACGTTTTCTTAAATTTTGGTTCGCTTCATTTATCGTTATATTCTATAATCTGTGTACAAAGAAAAATGGGATTGCTGCCTTAAAATTTTGTGTAGTTAATCGTTTTGGTTAAATTTCACTAAATTTTGCTACAAATATCCATTTTTCAAGATATATTATGTTTTCAAATAATTTTTTGTATTTATAGTATTTTGTATTATAATTAACAATACATCTAAAAACAAGAGTTTTAAGTAGTTTTTTAAAAAATCGAATTTTTAAATTTTTTTCTCTCGAACTTAGTCGGATACCTTGAATGAACTATTAATTAAGGTCTAGATTCGGGACTTATTTTATCTATAAAAGGAAGCAGTCATAAAGAAACAGTGAAGAAAGTGGTGAGCGAGTTTCAGTGGAGTTGAATTTAACAAGACTGGACATGCCACAGCCTACAAATAACCCTGAAGTGAATAGAGTATCCGGCCATGAAAGGATGTATCAGGTCGAAAGTAGCCGCTGTCCTCTGCGATCGCCCAGCCTAAACCGAAAAAAGGCTCTTCCGGTCGAAAGGATCGCCTGACATGAAGAACCTCGCCATTCTCGTCACGCCCTGCTTTTACGGAATTCCTTTCTGCAGAGCGTGACTTGGGGCGTCCCCAGCCTGCCCTTTTAAACTCTGAGAGTGTTCTACTCCACCCTTTCGGATCCCCCCTTCCCCCATCGAAAGGAAAGGATTGAGCTTGAGAGCAGAGAATGGGTTTAAGGCGAGCAAGCTTGTTGCTCGGGAAAAATAAAATCTTTGTACCTTTACCCACTCGGAAACAGTTGAAAGAAATCTTAAAAGAGTTTGCTTAACTTTGAAGCAACTTGTGACTGACTTATTCGCTGTGTTTACGTCATCACGTTTGCTTTCTTCGAATGGAAAAGATAAAAAGTAAATAAATAAAAGTTAAATAAAAGATGTACATAGTTATTCCGCTTTTTAACGAGCCTAATTGATATCGTTCATTACATACTAAATGCCTATTTAGACTTGCAAGCTTTGGATATTTTAGAAAATAAAGCATACTGTAGCAAATTTTGCAGTTTTTGGTGCTAAATAATGTAGACAGTGAGACAGTAATTGTCATGAGATTACTGTCCCACTTTACTGTCTCGCTGTCTATATTATTTAATACCGAAAATGCGAAATTTATCACAATATGCTTTACTTTCACTTTTCCTTTAATTTCATCGTTAGATCTCTTCCCACTTCATCATTTTCATGAGATTACTGTCTCCCTGTCTCCATTGTTTAGCACCAAAAACTGCGAAATGTGCTTCAGTATGCTTTATTTTCATTTTTCCTTTTCTTGTTTATGTTCAGTTTTCCTTTCAATGATACTCAATGCATATTAGAAATAAAATCCTCTGTTCTAAGGCTGGAGTCTAAAAAGATCTAAACAAGAAAGAAAATGCAAAAATTTTGTTACCAGGTCTGCCTTTCAACCACATTAAGCTGGATAGTAAGGTGTGCACCGTATTTCCTTTTACAACGATTATTTGATTTCACATCGGAAAAAATGTGTATATGCTACTTGTAAAGTATTGTTTCCACTTGTGTAATAGAATAGCTGACCGTTACTTCATGTATTTGCAATGAACCAAATGTAGATCATTTTTACTGCATTTAATAAGAGACAGGTTTCATTTTCAACTGACCTGGATGTAAGGTCTCGGCTTAGGAACAGGAGGGTTTCAGGTTCGAGACTCTGTTCATCCGAAGAACAATCGTGTAAGGCGGTTTCTTGCAGGTTAAATTCGTCATGCCGAACGTCTTCCCGTTAGTATGGTGTGGTGGGGAGAGGGGGTTGCCAACTCAGATACCGTCCTGTTTGTTGGTAGCTCAAAATGACATGGTCCGTCCCAAAATAGCCCTAATATTGTTTTACTATGGGACGTTAATCTAATCAAACAAAATTAAGCTTTATTTTCAACATAGATAGAAATAAATATGCAAATCTTTTCCCATCTGGTTGAAATTTCAGTTCTTCTCTTCAACAGAGAGTTATAAAATTCTAAACAACTTAATAAAACTCGTTCTCTCTTTCTGATTCCGAAAGCAGACCATTTGTATTCTCCAGACATAACTTCCAAGTTAAGATAAACAAAATATCTCTTTTGCGATGATTTAGTAATATTCAAACAAACGGTCTATTGTTTTGTTATCTTGCTCTATCTCCCTGAAACCCCTCCGAATCTTAATGCTATTCACCTCACGCAAACGTTTAGACTCAACTTAAAAGCGGTGGCCTATTGCCTTCGCCCAGTCATTCCCACCATAGATCCTTCCTTTCTGCTTCGACCTGGAAATACATATCTCTTAACCGAACAACCGCATTTGCATAACTAAACTCTCTCCGTGCACGCGCATTCCGAACACCACCGGCGAACGTGCGATGAATTTCGTAGGGATCATTCATTGGAGTCATTTGGGGGGAGGGTTTTTTTTTGTGTGTGGGTGGGATGCCAGATGCCATTTGATTAATTTCCCCTGCAATTTGGAAGGAAAGGATGCATGCTTCCGGACGAAGTTTGCTTAGTTCGTCATGTAAATTGGATTCTTTAAAGAAATGAAATGAAGAAAATAGAGTACGTGATATTAAAAGTGCTTCAGTCGGCGTCCTGCCATTGTGGTAGCTTGTCTTCCCCTTGATCTGGGCGTCCTGGGTTCGAGTCCCAGTGCGGACCATGGTTGTTCTTCCTCTGTTCTATCTGTGGGATACGTGAATGTGCCCTCCTGTTAAAAAGAGCTGAGCAAACTAATGAGTGATGCATGAGTGGCAAAGTCGTTCTCATGGCCCTATCTGCTGCTATTAAAATGCCAGATTGATTAATTTGATTAATTTCCCCTGCAATTTGGATGGAAGGATACATGTTTCAGGACGAAGTTTGCTTAATTTGTCTTGTAAATTGGATTCCTTTAAGAAATGAAATGCAGAAATGTGAAAGAAATCGAGTACGAGCTATTAAAAGTGCTTCAGTCGGCGTCCTGGTATAGATGATGCGTGAGCGTGAGTGGCAAAGTCGTTCTCTAGACCCTACTTGGCCCTGATGAAAAACAAGAGACGGATCCTGTCGGCTTAAATAGCGGTCTTCATAACAGCGGGCCTGTCCAATCACAAGTGCCATAAGAAACAACACCACAACACCTCAAGGAGCAACAAGTGAACCAAAAGCTTACTGGCATCAGTGAGACTATTGAAACCTAATAACTGGGCTTCCTTGCGGATGATATTTATAGAAACAATGGAAACCTTCTTCTTCTTCGCCTAGCCCCAAAGTCCAGCAGGACTAATGTACGTCCATGATTCTGATTCCAAATACTCTGAAGTCCAAGACCATCAACGGATTTTCAAGGAGATCGTGATATTTGTGTCCCAGGCACTCCACTATCAAAATCGTACTCTTGGCCCTACTTGCTGCTACTAAAACAAGAGATGCTGATAAAGAGACAGTTATCTGTCAGGCTTAAATCGCTGACAGATAACTGTCAGCGAGCTTGTAAAATACCCTAAGTAACAACAACAACAATATTTGTAATTAGGGATGGGCGATAGTAGTCCACCTCTAATTACTGGTGGTTAAGATCTTATATTCAGAAGAGGAAAACTTCAGGTTTCAAAAGGAGGTGTGTAATGGCTATAGACCTCAATCGCTGTCTTCGTAATGTGGCGGTTACATGATCCGAGTTTCTTCAGACGGGCTACGCTTACTCGTCTGAAGAAACTCGGGTCATCAAGAGGTGTCTGATGGGTCAACCCCCCCATCAGACACCTCTTGCCGTTTTCTGGGTGCCTTTGATGCCTGTGCAGTTTACCGACAAACAACACAACTACACCTCAAGGAACAACAAGGTTGGCTTTGTGACCAAAAGCTTATGGGCATCAGTGAAACTATTGAAACCAAACAACTGAGCTTCCTTGCGGAGGATATGTATAGAAACAATGGAAACCTCCTACTTCTTCGCCTATCCCCTATGTTCAGCAGGAATCGTCTTGGTCTATGATTCTGATTCCAAATACTCTGACGAAGTCCAAGACCTTCAACGGATTTTCAAAGAGATCATGATATTATCGCCTTTGACGCTTGGGCAGTTTACCGACAAAATTGCCCAGGCGTCAAAGGCGCTCAGAAAACCTCAAGAGGTGTCTGATGGGGGTAAGCGTGGCCCGTCTGAAGAAACTCGAGTCTTTAACCACGGCTCAACAGCGGGATTGTCCAATATCAAGTGCGATAAGAAAACACAACACAAATGTGCTTCATCCAAAATGAAATGCAGATTTACGAATTTAATGTTAGAAAAGAAAATCGGTTAAATCTCATCGATCCTGAGTTTTCTTTGCTTATTGGCATACTAACCGAGGAACAGACAGACCCTCACATAATGAATTGATCCATGTTTTCAGAAGCCCTGAAAACGGCTCCCTAAAAATATTATGTTATCCCATGGGATCCCAGGCCATTTAGTTAGTTAGGACTTTTTGGTGCAAGGATCAGATTTGACCATGCTATGCCAATAGTATGGTACGTTTCTTATCAAATGGTATGGCCAGGGGAAGATCTCCAACCAGTTGGCTGGATGATGTGGAAGGAGGATAAAGAACAGAAAGAGAGCAACGGGAGGGGGGGTGGAAACCGATGGAAAGTGGGCATGGTTGAGGCAAACAAGTTCTGCAAGGGGTTGTTGTTCTCATGAAGAAGAAGAGGAGACCCTTTTAAAAACTTTTAGTGAAAGCCCATCATAAATCAATATGAATCTGTAAACTACCGACCTTCGTGGAAGCCGGATACTGACACGCGCGATGCTTTTAAAAAGTTCTTTTTTTTTCTTCGGAACGTTCACGCATTCTCTTGGATGAAATGTGAAGTCAGAATCATTTGTTTGATTTCTTAGATTTAAAAATAAATATTTTTTTTCTCCAACAAGTTGTAATAACTTGAGTGAACTATAACTTTACGCACCCAAATTATGACAAACTCATCTGTCAGATGAAGAACAGGAATTTTTTTGAAGCAAAAGTAATAATAATAGTGATATCATATGTTATAAACAGTATCGTTTTTCATGCGACAACTGGTTGAGAATAGAAACTAATACAACGGCTGAAATTTGTAAGCCGTTCACCCAACAAGTGTCTTATTCGAAAAACTCTATTGTTCCTTCAACTATAGAGCAAGATGATGTCAGTTCTGCCAGTTTGATGTCAGATGAAATCAGTTCTGCAGTTCTCCATGTTTTTAAAAAAGGAGTCTCCGATTCAATTCTTAATTTATAGTGCAAACAGCATCTTCTTCTTAGTATTGTTCATTTGCAATTAATTCATTTTTAAATTCGTTCCAAATCTGACGAACATTGTGCACTTAGCAATGTTTCTGGACTCGGAAAAAAGAATATTAAAAATCTCAGTCAGATTTCTTTGCGCAATCAGCGGATGACAAGCCTTTTTTTTTCTTTCTTTTTGAATTATTTACAAAATCCTTTTTTTACAAGAAGTACTCTCTGCGATTACAGTTACATGCCATATTTTTTCAAAATATTAGAGAAAATGCCAATTATTTGTTGCCTTATACAAAAGAATACTGTTACATACGTTGACTGCCAACTACGAAGTAACTCGAACATTGGCTTCTTTTCTAGCACCAAACCATCTATGTTATTAGATGACACCTTCTCTACTACAGTTTAAAAAGTAGCAAAGAAGGGGCCATCTCATTAGATAGATGGCCCCGATATCAGGCGTGGGTAGTGGTAGGGAAGGTGTTAATATAATTAAACTAAGCATGAGAGTTATTGATTTCGTTCTGAACTATTTCACATAACAATAAAACATACTCTGTATTAAGGCATCCGACTACGTTTAAAACACTGGTTATATACTACATTGGGGATTTTTTGAAAATTCTTATTATTTCTTGTAGTTCAGATTTTTGGTTATATACCACATTGGGGATTTTTTGCGAATTCTTATTATTTCTTGTAGTTCAGACTTTTATTTTCCCAAAACTGTTTAGCTTTTCTAAGAAAAGGAAGGCCTGATTTATCATCCAGGGTCACATATTTTTTGGGCTAAAATTTGTCTTTCACTTCAATTTTCTGAAAGTTTTGATTTTCATAAAAATTCAGTACCGTTAACATGATATCTCAAAAACTGATAGAGGTATTTGTATAAAATTTGAGTGTGTGTTTTAAATAATATGGAAGAAGAAATGAACCAAAAACTTTATTGTTGGGGAAATGCTTTCTCATTTACAGGTGTTTTTAGAAAAATTAAATTGTGAATTTATGGATAAAATGCATGCATGCGTATATTTTTACCCATCACTTCTTTGCACCTCAAAATGTTTTCTTAGATTTTGGTTCATTTCATTTACTATCGTATTCCATAACTTAAGAACAAAGAAAAATAGGATTGCTGCATTACCATTTTGTGTAGAATGTTAACCATTTTGGTTAAAATTCATTAAAATTTACTACACATTTTCCTATTTCTAAACATATATCCTATTTTCAAATAATTATATTTGTATTTATAGTGTTTATTATTAACAATACATCTAAAAATCAGAAACAATTTCTAAGAAATATATTTTTCTCAATTTTTTTCCCCTTGAGTGTAGTCGGATACCTTAAAATATAGGACTATAAAAAGAGAACTGAAGAAATGCAGTAGCAACATTTGTTGAGCGGAGTACTGCATACCCGGCCAAATCCTTCGGCAGATCATCCATCTTTCTCCGGCGCGTCGTGCACAGCCACCTGTCTTGCAGGAGGCGCATATTAATAGTAATAAAACATATAGCTCCCCCACCCCAACAATCGTCTGCTACCCCCCCCCCCCCCCCCCCCAACAGCCGTCCCCCCCCCCCCCCCCCCGAGCGATAAGCGATGCCGCACCGCCTCCATCCATCAGTCGCTCCACGAGGGGATTGTGGGATCGAAGAAGGTGCCGCAAATACTCGATGCGAAATTCATGCAGCAGAGCATTTTTCATCTCTCCTGATCTTTCTCCCACGAAAGATCAGGGGAAAAAAATCAGGATTTTGTTGGAAAAGATCAGTTTTGGGTTGAAAATAATGAATTGAAACTTTTACTTCCCACTTTGTTTTTATTATGTATCAGATAGAGCAGTTAGTTTCAATAATACACAATAAATAAAAAGGAAATCGGAAACAGCGGAATTTTTTAACCCAAATGAGCCAACAATTAGTAATTTATTTTACTTAATTTTACTTGTTTTACTTAAAGTTCTTCAAAATTGCATTCAATATGTTTGTATTCACTCTCTACCTACTCGGACATAGTTTACTTCCCACTTTTCTTTTGAAAGCAAACGAAATGATTTTAAAATCTTTTATATATCATTCAATTTGATTTCAACATTTACAAATGTTCTGGTATCAAGTTATGATAATGGTAATTTTTTTCTGAAAAAATCATTATTAAAGATGATTTTTTTGTCAGAAAAAAAAAATTAATTTTCTTTTAATGATGTGAAAATAAAGCTCCAAACTTCATAGATTTTAAAGCAGGCTTGGTTTTTATTATGTGTGAGATAGAACAGTAGTTTCAATAATACACAACAAATAAAATTGAAATCGGAAACACTGGGATTTTCAACCGAAATGAACCAACAAGTAGTAATTTATTTTGTTTTTACCGTAAAGTTCTCCAAAATTCATCTCTTTTTTTCTTTCTACCAAGAAAGATAAGGAAAAAATTAGAATTTTGTCAGAAAAGAAAAATTTTGGTTGAAAATAATAAATTTGTAGTTTTACTTCCCACTTTCTTTTTTCTTTTTCCTTTTTTTTTTTTTT
>JAPMOQ010007146.1:1422417-1438613 GCA_026543055.1 Argiope trifasciata | reverse complement strand
AGGATCATTTTTGTCCTGCGGATATGTGAGGCGGGTGTAAATCGTAAGATCGGGAGTTTGATCCTTGGTGGAATTCAGTATTCCCCGTTGGCGCCCCAAATACCCCCCGCCACATTGGTGACTTTGAACAATGAATATGCTCTTCGCTCTCCATAACGTTGGGCGCTACCGAAACACTTTCCTCGCTCACCATAACGCTTGGCGCTAAAAAATCATTCGTCTCTCCGCAGACTCACCGCCGAGGGGGAATATTGTAGCGGTATCCAGTAACAGCCAATAAACGTAGGGGATCACTTTTATTTTGCGGATTGGTCTTCGTAGACCAAGACCGATAAATAATTCGACACCTGTGGTAAAGGAGATAAACACGATCCTTTCACATTCAATAGTTGACAGAGTTTCCATTTGAGGCAATTACTGCCTTAATACTCCGGCACGTGCATTCTGTAAGTGTTTAATGAGGGACAGGGGTGCTTTCTTCCTCTCGGCTTGAAGGCCAGTGCACCCCATTGTTATCAGGGCCGGCCATCTGGGGGTTGCGGCAGATGTTACGCACCCTGGTCAATCGACTGATGGAGGCCCCCAGCGTGATTAAAAATTATAACAGTGTTCTGAACATTAATAATTCGACACATACTGATAGTCTCCAAGCTTGTTCCCATGTGGCTGGCTGAGCATCGACTGACGCCTTTATGAGGCAAAGATCGTAGTGACATCTATAAAAAGGCGGGAAATGTTCATTTGTGAATAAGGAAATCCCCATCAGACATGTTCAGACAGAGCGGCGTGCCCGGTGCCAGAAGTCTAGGTTGAATCTGTGTTCAAGTGGACCTGTAAATCATCAACTATCTACTTTTGTCTATATCTAATGTAATATTTTTTACAATCCTTTATATTGGCAGTGATTCAATATAATAAATGTTGAACCCTCTTTCAGCAAATTAAAATTAAATAAAGGATTATCTCCGGTCAGGCATATGCGTATAAAACCTAAAAACTTTTGCTGTACTAAGAATCGAAAAACAAATTTCTTTTCCTAGAGTAATTAACAGCAAAAGCAAAATCCCGCAACATTAAATAAATATGCAAATGATAATTTTTTTTACTTTGCAAAAAATTTAGGGCTCCTTTAAAAATAGCTTCTTGCACCCGGGCCCCTTCATAGAGAAGACCGGCTATGATTGACATAATACCAACTCCATTGTAGGTCTCGCTACATGACACGAGGCGTTGTCATCCTCGAACGATGATCCAAAGCTTAAAACTGTCATGCGTAGAGAGCGCATTGTTACCCTAAAATGGTGAAGTAGGAGTCGGTGTTTAGCTTACCATGAATTACATGGGAGATTTCCTGCATATTTCCAAAGATTTGGAAGAACGCGGGAAAATAAATGCATTTGTGGAGAAATGGGTGCGGTTTTCCACTGTTTATTGGAATGTATGGAGATCTCAGAGTGAAGGAAAAAACTGAGGATTGTAAATAATGATTTAAATACAGCACTGACGGAACCTGGTCATCTCAAAACCTAGAAAGCTAGGATGTCAAAGATGGACAGCTTCTTTCCAACTGTCTGAGAGTATGCAGGCGGGGAGAAAGACGGCTATTGACTACCCCAAAAGGAATGTTAGTTTGATTAATCTGCCCATGTAAGGTTGAACAACACTTATTCAGCAGTCGACCACAGCCAATCATGTCGATATTTTATGTCCAGTGGTGGCGGAGGGGTCGAATGTATAAAAGAAGAAAGAAGCTTACCATGAACTGGGATTAAAGGTCCCAGTTCGTATCACTAGAAATACAGCCAGATTACAATTCCACCTCCTCTAAATGAGTTCTGGCAAAAGACGTTCTTCAGGCATGCTCAGAACCCGGACTCTGCTATCCGACAGGTAAAAATTAAATCATCATTCATCTCTCCCGAGAACCCATTTCTGGTGGTGGTGGTGGGTCTAATACCATTTAGTCATACCAAGCCCGAATGAGCGGAACTCTTTTGAATGAAGGCAGAAATGTGCGCCTTTTATTGTGAACGTTAAGATGAAAATACGACTTTCCTCGAACACACCCGACACAACCCTTTCTAGGGGGCTGTCGGACTCATTCCTCCATCCGCAAGTCAGAATTGAGATCCCAATAAAAGACGACTCGTAACTGATTCAGTACCCCCAGAGGTATAACTTGTTATGGAAACTTGGAGGAAGTTGCAGTAGTGACCTATTGAATGTGCCCCAACGGCCATTAGTCAGCACGACAGTCTTTGCCGAGACGAGGACAGATCTCGCTACCTTTCGATTACGAGACGGACGCTCTACCAATCAGGCTACCGTGGTCCACCCATTTCTATTTATCTACAATCCAATTTCAACGTACCATGCACCACCTCAACCGAGAAGTTGTCCTGGCATCGGAGTAGTGCGTATTCCTTGCCGCCCCGGGTTCGAGTCCCTGTTCAGGCATGGTTGTTCTTCCTTTGTTCTATCTGTGAGAGGGTTGAATGTGCCCTCCTGTAAAAAGGGGTTGTGGGAGGGATTGAGTGATGCGTGAGTGGCAAAATCGTACTCTGGGCCCTACCTGCCGCAGCTAAAAAACAAGAGACGGATCCAATTCGGCTTAAATAGCTGTTTTCCTAACAGCGAGCGGGCTTGTCCAATCACAAGTGCTATAAAAACAACACAACTGAACAAAAAAGTTGGATTTGTGAACCAAAAGCTTATGGGCGTCAATGATACGATTGAAACCAAACAACTGAGCTTCCTTGCGGAGGATATTTATAGAAACATTGGAAACCTTCTTCTTCTTCGCCTGTCCCCAAATCCCAGCAAAGTCCTCTAGGTCAATGCTTCTGATTCCAAGTATCCAGATGAAGTCCAACACCATCAATGGATTTCCAAGGAGATCCTGATATTTGAGTCCCAGGCACTCCAATATGTGAGATGGTGTAGCCCGCTCAGAGAAGTACTTGGTACAAGTGTCGAAGGCTCTCATACCGTCAGAGAAGGTCAAAGTTCTGAACTTCAACTGACGAAATGGATGATTGTAGTTTGTCCTTATTTGCCACAATTAAGTGCAAAGAACCACCAGGTCAATGACCCCGACACCAATGGTGCACTGGAGGAGTAGACCGTATTGTTTTTCCACTAAACTTAGCCTGTGAGTATATCTCTGGGTAGGTAAGTGGCTCAGGATTAACCAATACCACACTGGCTTCCCCTTTGGCCGATACTTCAGCCATTGCATTCCCTACAAGGCCCACGTAGGATCTTGAAGGGAATGGAAACCAGGAATTCCAATGGTCAGAGGCTGATTGGAGCTTCTGGAGTTTAGGGGTCACCGGTTGGGGGAATTTTTTTCTGAATTCGTTTCGATAACTCTTCGATCTCTCACTCTCAGTTTCGGGTCGAAGCACATTCCGACAGTCATCACACACCTGTTCGTTTCTTAATCACAAGAGCAGCCTTCGATTGTGGAGTGTTTAACTCATCAAATATGTCCCTTAACGATGGCCATTTCAGTGATATACAACAATTATGCTTTTCTCAAAGGCAGACAACTCTAAACTTCCTGCCGTCTTGCATTCGGCTAATGGCAATGCTATTTTCTACTCGACATTTAAGTACGGAAGGGGTGATGCAGATATCCTTATTCGCATGGGTGTCCGAATACTTATTGGTTTAGTTTAGTTTAATTATATTAAAGCCTCGTTTTGAAGCAACGCTAGGGCTATTTGAGGATGGACCTCGTCACTTTGAACCAAAGTCAGGTGACGAGAACGGCACCAGAGCAGGCACCCCTCTCTCTAAGCCACACCACACCAGCTGAAGGACATTTGGTGTTCTTCTTGTATACAGCCTACAACCCCACCACCACTGAACGTAGAGGTATCGACAGGGTTTGTTGCGGTCGACTCATGAATAAGTATTGTCCAACCTTGCATGGACCGATCAGTCAAACTAACATTCCTCTCGGAATAGTCAATACCTGTCTTGCTCCCCACCTGCACACTCACAAACAGTTGGAATAAAAGTATCCATCTTGAATATCATATCCTTCAGGGTTTTGAGATGACCTGGTACCATCAGTACTGTACTTCAAACATTATTTATAAGGAAGTTTGGCTTGAAAGATTTAACATGCAAAAAAAAAAAACCTCACATGACAGTTCTTCCGTGGAATCGAGTCTCGAACCTGACACCCTCCGGTTCCGAAGCCGAGATCTTACCCCCGGGCCACAATGGCCCCTGTACTTATTGGTGGTTAGTGTAGTAGATTATCGTTTCCTTCGAAAAATTACCTCCATTTACCTCAAGAACTTAATCACAGACCACTCCACAGATTAATTTTTTTCTTCTAATATGGCCCTGTGAACGAAATAAATCCTAAATCGGTATCTTCTTTTCTAAATACCCAATTGAAATAATGATTATAATAATAAAGAAAAGAAACGTAAAAGAAAACGGGGCGTTAAAAGAACATAAAATTCGGCACCGATATCTTCCGAAGAGAAGGTGCTTCGTGTTCTTCACCGAGGAAGCCTTTTTTTTCGGTCACTGATCGAGAACCTATAGCGGAAAACTCGGAAAGGGACCATAAATCTTAAAGCGAACAACCCATATGTTCCTGAAAATCATTAAAACGATTCTCCCAACTCTTCCCAGCGACAAATAAGAACCACTTTAAGGAGGGGGGGGTACCTTTCTCCTCCCGTCGCCCCCCGAATGCTGCTTGCTGCCGAAGAAAAACAAGAAATAGAACAGGGAGAGGAAAAGCTGAAAACTCTTTTACGGTTTCTACTACCCTGAGCGTCGTCGCTTAAATAATTTATTCGGTTCTAAGAGCGCGGGGGTCCACGAGCAGATCTTGAATAAAATATACTTCGCTGGACTGAAGAGGCGGTTCTGTCTAGCAACTTGTTCGCCCATCCTCCCTTGCGACCCCTTTCCCGATTCTCTCCCCCCCCCCCCTCCCCTAGACGGATACTATAGAAATTAAAGTTTGGGAAAATGTAGCTTGCCTTCAAGCGACTGCAGGCGATTGGACAGAGTTGACCTGAAAAAAGAAAGTGGATGGGTAATAAAGCCGGCTTCCTGGCATTAGGACAGAGTGTCTTCAACTTGATCTGGGCATCCCGGGTTCGAGTCCCAGTTCGGACATGGTTGTTCTGTGTTCTACCTGCGAAATGCGTGGATGTGCCCCCTTGTAAAAAGGGGTTATGCTAGCAAATGGGTGTGTCACCTTCCTATGGGCAAGAAGTCAGACTTCTGCCCTCTGGGTGTTCAAGGGTTTTTACCCTCAGAAGCTACTGCACCCTCTTTTCCGTGGAAACACGGACATGACATCATCATCACGGGTAATAAAATGGAGTGAGCATGGATTCTAATGCCCTGCTTTGCATCCATAAAGTGACGACCTTTCAATTAATTTTCCTTTTTTAAAACTTTTTTTTTTATTTTGTATCAAATAGATTAAAGGAAAATAATTATAGAGCAGTTCAGTTAATTTACACAGTTATACAAATTATAAGCCAGTAAGAGAAACTTACTTATAAACAAGTGGTGAGTTGGGTGGGTAGAGGGGCGATAGGTAGTGCTAACAGGGGAAGAAATCCCCATATGCGTCTCTCTTTCAATCATTAACTCATGTCCTTTTCAAAACTGTATGAAAAAAATTTAGAGTATTGTGTTTTCAAATAAAAAAGAGTTAAAACAATAACTGAAGTACTTTTGTTTTTATTGACCTTTTAAATAAGTTAGTTTTACTGGCGCACCCTGTATTGCCGATAATAAACACTAAAAATACAAAAACAATTATTTGGAGACATAATATATTTTGAGAAATGGTAAAATTTGCAGTTCATTTTAATGAAATTTAACCAAAAAGGTTAACACTCTACATAAAATTGTGATGCAGCTATCCTGTTTTTTTGTTCACAAGTTTATAGAATATAATTATGAATGAAATGAACTAAAATCTTTAAAAAAATTTCCGGTCCAAAGAAGTTATGTGTAAAAATATACGTATAGATGCATTTTTTCCATCCATTCACAACTTAATTTTTCTTAAAACACCGATAAATGAAAAAGTATATCACCAACAATAAAACTTTTGATTCATTTCATTGCCGATATTATTTGAAACGCACTCTGAAATTTTTATGTAAATACCTCAATTAGTTTTGGGGATATCACATGAACGGTGGAGAATTTTTATGAAATTTAAAGTTTTGAGAAAATTTAAGCTAAAGACAAATTTCAGTTGAAATATATGTGACCCTGGATGACAGGTCAGGCCTTCCTTTTCTTAGAAAAGACAAATTGTTTTATGAGGAGGAAAGCCTAAACTACAAGAAGTAATAAGATTTTTTTTTTAAAATCACCAATATGGTCTACAATAAGTGTTTTTAACGTAGTTGGATACCTTAATGTTGACGATCTAAAGCAGAGGTTCCCAACCTTTCTTGAGCTGGCGCCCCCTTTCCTAATGAATATTTCAATATCGCTCCCCCCTTTTCAGATAAATAAGAGCATACATAATGCATGGTGAAAACTAGAATTAAAAAAAATTCTAATAGATAGAAGTTTGTTGGAATTGAAATGCTACTGAATTTCTTCTTTATTTTTTAAAAAAAGGGAATGTAAATCTTAGCTTACCTGTCATAAGGACGGGCAGGGATTTTGACGATACGAATTAATTCATAAAGAACTATTGCTTTCTAAATAAATAAATTGACAGTTTGAGAGACCCATCAAAAGGCGTATTTAATTATATTAAAAAGTCTTTTTATTAACATTTAAAGACATCGAATTTCTAACTAATGAAAAGGCTGAATTTGATGCATTTTAAGGAACGTTAATATCAAGCTCGATTTTCACTGAAAAACAATCGTAAGTGGCAGCGTTCAGTAATATGGAAGCGATTTCTCTTTTTCGTTACCAATGTTGCCTCAGCACTCGATCCACGTTCTGCTAAATATGAAGAGGAGAATTCTATCCGAAGTCATTGAAAAATCGTCCCTAATCCTGAATGCAGTTGTGAAATCGACTTCTGCAGTCAGAATTCTTGAATTTAATTTTTAGATCCTCATTTGTCGTCAGTTCTATTGGTTCTTCTTCTAAATGAGGCGATTCTGCTGGGTTGACATTGGAAAAAGGATCTAAAATCCAGTCTGGTCTGTCCATGCTTAAAATGTCCAGGAATCGCTCCTTGAAGTTATTGTACACCATATTTGGTTAATCCTCTAACGCCCCTTCGTGCTATATCAACGTCCCCTTATTTTCTCTGGGTCTTTTACAGCCCCCCAGAAAACTTCAAACCTATGATCTAAAGCATTTGACACAAATGAGCGATGTTCGTAACATTGATGTTCTAAGAGTTACAGTTGAGAAAGCAATGATCCGATTTTACTTGCTTTCAGAGACTGGTGGGCCCACATTGAGCATGCTTTGTAACACGTTTAAGGAACGATTTAATACATTTTAAACAGTTGGGACATGTTAAATAGGTCGTGACTGCAAAGTCCTCCAAGTTCTCATAACAAACGATACCTCTGGGGGTGCTAAATCAGGGAAGAGTCGATCTCTGATTGGGATCTCAATTCTGACTTGCCGATCGATGAATGAGTGTATGAATGAGTTCGAGCACCACCTCAACAGGGTTTTAGAGCAAAGTCGTCCTTTCACCTGAGCGGTTCTCTTTAACAACCAAAGCCGCACACTTCTGCCTTCGTTCGAAAGAGCTATGACCAAGTGGCGTTAGACAGAGCAGAACAGACACGTTTTAAACCGATGTCTTCATTTCCTATTCTGAGAATTATACAACGTCATTTTCCGCCTGCTGGTGACTTTTTGTCCTTTTTTGGTAGAAAAGTAATTCACATGGCCTCCTTTAAGCTTTTACCAAATTTGATAACATTTGGTTGACTAGTTTTCCTGTTGTGATGATTTCAAAGCGGAACATTAATTACAATCACCCTGCATTAAAACATTGTTTTGTTGTTAACATGAAAAATAGTTTCAATATAATCCTTAAACAAATTGTTGTCCATATATTTTAATCCTATAAAAGTTCAATAATTTTTTTAAAATATTCATTCAGAAGATATTTATGACTATCACAACTATTCTGTCCGTAATAATAGTTATCTCGATTCTTACTATTAGTTCACATTCTCTCTTTATATATTTTGGTCAAATTTCCAAACATTAATAACATATTTTTGATTCATCCAATCCAAGTTCAAATACATTTTTTAAAATTTGTATTGGATGACACTTGAGGTTAATAAAGGTTTTTTCAACTATTAATTCATTAATTGAAATTTTCTAGTCATTTATATTTCGTCGCCAAATTCGTCGCTAAGTGGTTGTAAAAATTTGTCGCCAAGCTCTAAGATTACTGACGCGACACACTATCATAAATAATGTAAGATGATATGAGAAATATAAATAACATCTATGCATACAAAATGCTTATGTGGAGACAAAATCAAGCTGAATTTGTTAATCAGAATTTGGCAACACTTCGACCCTGCTCGGTAACATCAACAGGCGGTTTGATAAGATTTCAAGCGAACGCATTTGAAAAATGCACGGACAAAAATTTATGTGTGTTTATTTGTTATACATTCCAAATTTGAAAAATTGTAAACAAAGTACATTTCAAAAAATTGTTTCTGTGGTGGATGCATGTAGTTCCTAAACGAGAAGTTATTTGTGTAGTCTGGGCCGATTTGCCCTAGACTCTATCATAATTAATTTAGACTCCATTTCACATTGGAACGAGCCAACTCCATGCTATCGAAAGAAGGCTTTTATTAAAACAAACATAGACCTTTGTAGCCAGAACACAGCTGCTTTTTTCTTTTATTCTTTTCGAATTCAGAATTCGTTCTCACAAAAATTGTTTAGAAAGAAACAACCAGGAGATTGCAGAAGAATAGGATTCATTCTTTCAGAACAAATGGTTCTTGTTACTTCTTTAAAGAATGCCACTTCTCTGAGTTCTGATTGAAGAACAAATTATGTACTATAAAATTGAATACTACTTAACAAATGAAATATACATGAAATAATCAAAACTTTAAAAGAAACAAAAGTCGGTGTTGCCAAAACTTTTCAAAATATAAATTTACAATGACAAATAATAAAAAAGAAACAAAAGTCATTCAGCTGTGGAGAGCCGCCACATTTGTGTTTACAAAGAACTTTCCTAAAGGTTCCATTCTCCAGTGTACTTTTTGCTTCACATTTTTTTTATGTCTTTCCTTGTTTTATCGCATTTTGGAATAAATTACTTGATTGTATCAGTTGCTAGACGAGAGAAGCGATTCGAGAAGAACTGCATTAGCACTTGTTATTTTCATACCAAGCATGCAAGGAGTCATAGACTAAAATTTTTTCTCTATGCATTACTTATTAATTTCCTGCCAAGCATGCAAGGAGTCGTATATTAAAAAATTTTCTTTATACATTACTTGTTATTTTCATATCAAGCATGCAAGGTGCCATATACTAAACAATTTTCTTTGTACATTGCTTGTTATTTTCATACCAAGCATGCAAGATGTCGTACACTAAAAAAATTTCTTTATACATTACTTGTTATTTTCATACCAAGCATGCAAAAAGTCGTACACTAAAAAATTTTCTTTCTACATTACTTGTTATTTTCCTACCAAGCATGCAAGGAGTCATTAACTATTTGAATATTTACAGATTTCATGACCTGTCACAAAACGGTCCAAAATGTTTAATTAAATATAGTAAATCTAATGTAAACACTCCTTTGAAACGTCATTACACATTTCATCAAAACACAATATTTTTTAAAGTGGAGAAAAAAGTAATGAAATTTATCAAAACACCTGAAAGAAGTAACACCACGCTTCGTTACTTCCTAACTCGATTTCAAACCAAAATTAATAAAGGGACCTAAAGGTAAAAAAAATGAATAAAATAAATGAAAAACATGTTTTCGAAAGACGGAAATTTTGGCGCTAAAACAGGCTCCAAAAATAAATACTCCGAACCACGCATATTGGGGGGCGAAACGCGACGATTACAGACGAGAAGTTTTAATAAAATTTCAATATCCGCCTTCACAGGGGAGGGGGAGGAATGAATCAAACAAAAATAAAAGTTACGAGTTTAAAAAAAAGTATATAAATAAAATAAAAGCGCTGCTCGGCAGAAACAAACTATCGCCAGTTTCCATCGACTTTTCGAGCCGGCTAATTAATAAAACTTTCCCGCAGCACCTCATCGAGAAAAATTGCTTTAATTTCGCAGTTCAGGAAAACCTTAAAGTCAACTTAACCTTTTCCACGGACGCGAAATTTTAATTTGAGCCGCACGCATTATCGCTTTAAAAGTCCCGGGTTTTAAAGCCGCTAATTTGTCGAGGCATGCTTCGCAATCACTTTTCCTGCAGCGAGTTCTCTCGAACGTCTTATCGGGGGTGGATGAGGGGGTGTATCATGAAAAATGGATTCCGAAAACTGACAACTCGAACCTTTACTACTGTGTCCGGTAAACACCCATAGTAACGAAGGCAGACTAATCATTTCTGTGTAAATTGAATAATGTTTCTATTAGAATCACAATGTTTGGAAAATGTCCGCATTAGAAGAGGCCACATTTGTGGAATATTTTAATCACAGCTTTACACCTACGCTCAATTTCCAACGGATATTGCTTACACATACAATGAAACCTCGCTTTAACGAGCATAGTTCTCCTGAATCTTGTTCATAATGCGAACCTGCATTTAACGAAATCGATAATGTTTCTGTAAGAATGACAATGTTGGGAAAATTTCCGCAATATAAAAGTTCACTTTTGTGGAATACTTTAATCACATTTGAAGCGCAGCATAGCAACAACGCACAATTTCCAACGGACATAGCTTACACATGCAGTGGAACCTCGCTTTAACGAGCATAGTTCTCCTGAATCTTGCTCATAATACGAAACGGGCGTTAAACGAACTCATTTCTTCCGTCACACCCGAAATTTATAATAATATAATTTATTATTTATATTACATTTTTTTTTTTTTGGAACAAGAACATTTTCTAAAAATATTTGTATTTAGTAAGTTTCAAAATTTGAAGAAAAAAAAAGAGATTATCGTTCAACAAATGATTAACAAGATTATCTTTAATGACACAAGATTATCGTTAACGAAATTATCATTAAATGAGATATTATCGTTGATGAGATTATCATTAAATGACACAAGATTATCGTTAAATGCCAAAAGATCATCGTTAACGCGAGTATCGTTAAATGACAAAAGATTATCGTTAACAAGATCATCGTTAAGTGACACAAGATTATCGTTAAATGGATGTTTACCTATCAAAGCTGCTTCCTGATTAAGGTGATTCTTCATGATTCTTCTCAACATACGATGCAGTAATTTTCCAAATTTAGAGTTCCTTTTTTTGTTTCACTAGAAGATTACTGTGTCTTTTATATTTGTACCTCTCCTCACCAAATGTTCTTCAAAAAATTTATCTTTGGCACGGAAACTGTTTCATCATTCTGTCTATGTTTCCCCATCACCTCATCGACATGAAACACGTGGTTGAAGGTCAACCGCCTCCAAAAGGATGCCAGTTTGGAGAATTTGTCAATAATGTGGATGGATTATGTTACAAACAGCAGTCGGCCACAGCAAATTCTGTAGATACTATAGAATTGTCTCGCTTAGTCGTAGCGTGGTGGTCGGTTATGCAAAAAATGAGGAAGAAACTGTCGACCACAACAAATTCTGCAAATATTACCTGGTTTAGTCGTAGCGTGGTGCTCGGCTGTGCAAAAGATGATGAAGAGCCTGTTGGCCACAACAAATTCTGTTGATACTACCTCTTTTGGTCGTAGTGGGATGGTCGGTTGTGCAAAAGATGATGAAGAATAACCTGTTGTCACAACAAATTCTGTAGATACTACCTCGTTTAGTCGTAGCGGGGTGGTCGGCTGTACTCAAGAAGAAGAAGAAGCTCTTCGATGTCCTCTTCCATCCATTTCTAGTCCCATAATCTGTCCCACAGTTTATCGTCTATTATAACTTCACAGGCATTTGTTCAAACACCTTTGTGTAGCTTCGTAGATAATTGTACAGAAGAATTTTTCGATGAAAGTTCGTATTCAACCGATTTTGATATGTTGAAACATCATTAATTTTTTAGTGATAATGTATTTTTAAAAACTATATGAAAAAAATATGTATTAATAAATAAATACATATAAATATGAATATAAATAAATATAAAATATATTAAAATACCACGAGATATATTTGCAGAATTTATAGATTAATTTTTATAATAGTTCTTAACCTGTAAGTTTAAAATGCCCTCGAAAACCGTGCTATGAAAATCACACAAGCCGATAAAAAAAGGCCCATTTTACCCATTATCATTTTGTTTTACTTTTCATATAATTCTTGAATTTTACATTATATCGTCTACTAAATACAGGATCTACTACATACAGGAAAAATAAATATGATGATGAAAAATAAATATGATATGATAAGCATACTAAGTAAGGAAAAAATAAGCTTTAAATAAATATGATTTTTCAAAAAAAAGTATAAAGTAATATATTTTTTCAAGAATATTATTTATTGTTATATGTAGTTTGAGAAGAAAATGTATGCTCCAACTCATTTACCTTTTTTCAGTTATAAAATATTGTTACGGATTTCCTATCTTTATACTTATCCGTCGGGTTCTTTTACTTGTACAGTGGGTGTGTATGGTGGGAGAAGAGATGAGCATACAATAATGATCAGTCCTTTAGTAGAAGTCACAACACAGACGACGTTTATTTTCAAATCGAAGACAGGGCAGCATAAAGCCAACAGATATTACAGCACAACTATGTACAGAAGACAGCTATATACAGCCGAGGGGAACACACAGAGCAGCACGCAGCAGTAATCTACTGCAGACAGTAGCCCACAATAGCAACAGAAGTCCACAGGCAGGACGTTTCGGGTTTAATACATTTTGTCTCCAAAATCGCCAAATGGTCGCCAAGCTCCGGGATCACTGACGTCACACCCATTTACTATTCAATGCAAATTACTGTAAATCTGTCTTCCTTACGAAGACAGTATTAGCGAGGGAAAGCAAAATAACTGATTCGTAACAATATTTTGGTAAAATTTCTAAAACATATTTATATACTAAGAAATGTGTCTACAGAATATGTTAACTGATTTTCAATCGAATACTTTCATTAGAAAATTTGATTCGAGTGTAAAGAAAATGCGGTCTCGTAGACCGCACCTTCCCAGTTATGTCCTAAATTTTCACCTCCCCATTTAAGGGGGTAAAAAAAATCTGGAGAGAATTGAATGATTGTTCGTTTTTGTAATTTCTCTGTATTGTGCTATCGAAATTAAAGTGAAATATTTTCTGAGTTACATAATAGCAGTATCGTTCAAAATGCAAATAGTTTAACATTATTGCATGCCTTCTCTTTTTCCCTAACTGAAACCTTAACTATAACTGAGCGACCCTCGCCGATAGCCGGAATTCCTCACTCGGCCCCCGCACAACTGAAGTGAAGTGCTGCGCTGCAGCGGATCAGCCCCTCGAAATGATTAGCATTGATTACCGAGTGTGTTTCCATGGCTCCCCTCTCAAACGTGCTTGGGGGGGGTCGACAGAGAAAGAATTCGTTCCATTTCATGCCCGCGAATGAAATTCGCAAATGAATACGGCTGTTTCGCTAAATCCGGAGAGGAATTCATTGTAATTAATGCGAGACGGAAGAATGTCTGCTCAAAACATTCTCTTGCTCCCAAGAAAAGGGAAAGAAAAACGGGCCGCCCTTTTTTGCTCGCGCGCTGTTATTACGAGGAGAAGAACGATTCCCTAATGATGACGAAAAACCGAGGAAGATGGAAAATTTAATTTGGATTAGAGAGGAGAGACCTTTTTTCTCTCTTTTTTCCCTTCACCCCCTCGCTTTCAACTCCTCCACCCCAGTTTTCTTTCCCGACATCCGCATGCCCCAACGGGACCATCATCACGTGTCTTGGACTGGTTCTTCTTATTTTTTTCTCTCCTCCTACTCACTTTTTCTCTTTTGATGTTTTCTGCCGTTATTTTTTTTTCTCCCCCCAACAGATTAATACCTCCAGGACTCTAAAAAATTTTCCTCCATTAGTTTTTTTATCCTGTTCTGTTTATGTTCCTTTCGACAAATATTACAGTACATGAACAAGATGGAAAAAATCGTTTGCTTCGTGAAATTAGTAGTTGTCCTCTCTTGATGGTACCTTAAATGGTCAAAATATATTGCCCTACTACAGTGATTGTATCGTAAATTCTCAAATTCTTTTCCACTACTATCTTGATTATATCTTAAATTTTCAAAATCTACTGCCATAATATCTTCAAAATCTACTCTAATACATTAAATTTTGAAATTCTATTGCAATACTAATTTCATTCTACCTTAAGTTCTCAAATCTACTGCAATGCTATCTTGATTATATCTTTCAAAATCTACTGCCATACTTTCTGCATAATCTACTGCAACACATTAAATTCCGAAAATTACTATTGCAATACTATTTTCACTGCTACTTAAATTTTCAAATTCTACTGCAATGCTATCTTGATTGCACATTAAATTTTCAAACTCTGCTACAATGCTATGTTAATTGCTCCTAAATTCTCAAAATCTATAGCAATGCTATCTTGGTGGTATCTCGCATCTTGACATTAAATCTCGGTCAGAATATACAGCAAGATGGATTAATCGGTTTGACTGAAACGGTTCTCTAGCAAAGAAACTTGACACTTGCTCTTGTATACAGCCGACCCCCCGCCACCAATGAAGGTAGCAGTATCGGCAGGATTTGTGGTGGTCGACTGCTGAATAAGTATTGTCCAACCTTACATGGACCGATCCGTCAAACTAACATTCCTTTCGGGGAAGTAAATCGCCATCTTTCTCCCACCTGCACACTCTCCAACAGTTGGAATGAAACGATCCATCTTTCACATCCTATCCTTCAGGGTTTTGAGATCACCCGGTACCATCAGCACTGTACTCAAATCATTATGTACTATATTCAGGTTTTTTTTCCACTCTGAGACCTCCATATATTCCATTAAATAGTGGCAAATCGTACCCATTTCTCCACAAATGCATTTATTTTCCTGCATCTTTGGAATCCCTAATCTTTGGAAATAGGCAGGAAATCTTCCACGTTTAACCGTAATATATATATATATATATATATATATATATATATATATATATATATATATAAAGAATCTTCTAACGAAATGATTAATAATGTAATAATGTTTCTATACTCTAAAAAATATAGATTATTTGAAGAGAATAAGTTTAGGGAGTTTAATATTAAATTCTAATTTTTTTATTCCATTTTTTGAAATAAGTTAATTGACTTAAGCAATGAGAAGATTCAATGTATTCCAAATATAGAACCGAATCTTCTGTAAACAAACAATCGATAATGGTTGAACAAATTATCTTTTGACCGTCACTAAGCTAACTAGACTTTAATGACATAAAAAATTTCTCCGAATTTACTTCTCCAATATTTTATCAAAACTTTGGAATATTTTATCAAACCTCTAAAATTCTTTTTAAAATAAGGATGAAAGTATGCCATTTTAAGGCATACGATAGCGTTAAAAATCTTGGTTATCGACCACATCGGCGAAATTTTTTTATTGTTATTTCTTGTAGTTCAGACTTTCCCCTTTCCAAAACAGTTCATCTTTTCTAGAGAAAGGAAGGCCTGACCTGTCATCCAAAGTCAATTTTAAGCATATTTTTCTGCTAAAATTTGTCTTCAATTTTCTCAAAACTTTAATTTTCATAAAGATTCTCCCCCGTTAACATGATATCTCAAAAAATAACAGAGTTATTTACATAAAAATTTCAGCGTGTGTTTTAAATAATGTGGGCAATGAAATGATAAAAAAAATTTTATGTTGCTGAAATACTTTTTCATTTATAGATGTTTTTAGAAAAATTAAGATGTGAATTTATGGAAAAAATGTGTACACTTCTTTGCATCACAAAATGTTTCTTATATTTTGGTTCCTTTTATTCATCATTATACTCTATAGCTTGTGTACAAAGAAAAATAGGATTGCTGCATTACCATTTTGTGTAGAGTGTTAACCGTTTTGGTAAAA
>JAPMOQ010007146.1:1378928-1403034 GCA_026543055.1 Argiope trifasciata | reverse complement strand
GCTTCTTTTCAATAATTGAACTTATTAATGGTATAGAAAGTGCCGACGCGTGATTTTTCAATGCATGCTTTTTGGTCGACCGAATAGATTTGAATTCATATTTAAATTCTAGATTACTTTCAAAGACAAAGTTTCTCTTGATGGAATTGCATAAAAATACTGATACTAGTAATAAGATATAAATTAAAATATTAGTTAAATATAACACTTTTCGAATACCTGTAAATGTTTCGAATAACATTCACTTATTTTCATTTGTAGGGAGGAAGATTAAATTGAGTGATTGCTTCGCTGGAATAAAATCTAGATTAATTTCAAAGTTTTTACAGCTCCAGCTGTAAATGCCATTTATTTTCCACAAATTTCAACTCTCGGTTTTTGTCATATAGAGCAGTAAGATCTCCATTTCCATAAAATCCAATTATGAAGACATTGTTATTTTCACTAGCTTCCTTTCATGGTCAAGAAATTAAATTTCTTATATGGGAAATAATCTAGTGTGCATCGTTTTCTCTAAGCATGAAATGTAAGGTTTTCTCGTGTTCTTTTCCGTATTTTTTCTAGTGGTTTCTTTGTTTGCAAGGGTCCACTGTCAAAGTGTAATTTGTTCTTTCATGCTAGGTGGGGTTGCTTGGCATTCCATCAAGTTCTCAGCAAAGTTTCTGGCTAGATCGGGATATCTCCCGCTATAAACTATTTTTCTAGTTGACATAACCCCATCATCTCTAATTGAAATCATAAACACTAGTTAGTAATTAGATATAAGTGAAATAGAACGTTTTTAGAATGTATGTAATGTCATCGAATACCATTCACTTATTCTCATTTGGGTAGTCATGTTAAAACGAGCGACCACTTGGAGGAAATTAAACCTAGATAAATTTCAAAATTTCTGTAACTGACTAAAAGTTGCCTTTTAACTAACGCCTGACTAACTATTGCTCGGCGGTCCCATCAAGTTCCCAGCCTAGCTTCTAACAAGAGCTGGGATATCGCCCAATATGCCTCAGCTATTTCTCTAATTGACATAACCCATTTTGGAAATCCGTTGAAACTCTTGATTTAATCTAGTATATTGATTAACCCCAAATTTGGACATTTTTCAGGTGGAAGGTGTCATTTCTACCGAGTCAAGTAGCTGAGCTTATCTAAACTTCTTCGCTTCAAGAATTTAGAATTTTTTTCTTTTATATTACAACTAAAATACAGTTTTAATCGTCTTTTAAATGCCATTCGAATGCAATGAAAGGAAGTAATCGGCTTTAAAAAAAGGATAGAAAAAGGTAACTTATTAGAGATGCGATATTTAAAAAATCTTAAAAGGAAGCTATTTTTAACTTATTTTAGGCAAATCTCGAATTGCACTTCTCTGCATTTCGGTACAACAAATTATTTTTTAGAAAGACCACAAAATAGTTATTTAAGCTTTACGAAAAATATTTAAAGAAAAATGTCCCTAATATTCCAGAACAAATATGCTGTTCGTAAACGTTGAAAAGTAAGCACAGCATACTTTTGTATTATAGCCTTGAAAACTAAAATCACTATCCAGTTGTCTATTTAGGATTTTAAAACATTCTAAAACTTGTAAGGTACTTTAAAATTTAAGAATTTCGTGTGTAGATTGAATGAAGAAGAAATATTGTTAGTCTAAGGATATGTCATGCAAGTATCTTTTAAGCGATGCGAGTGTCATGAATATGTAGATTATACAGGGTGCGGTCTAACACGACAGAAGAACGATGGCAATTATTTTCTTGTGTCCTTTTCTACAAATGAACAGAATGAATGTGAATAAAATAATTCTTTTGGTTTTAAGAACCCTCTAAAATCTCTAAACTATTTCAATGATAACAAAGTTTCTGTTGAATTCAGTAACTTCTACTCATTCAAGCAAAATGTAACATCAGATCTCATCAACGAAGCAAATGCGGAACTAGTTGATTGAAGCATCTTAGAGAAGAGTCACTTTTTATGGTTTTGACTGCAACACTCGCTGGACGTTATTCTCCATATGTAGCTCGAATGTCTTTTCAACTCTTGAAGGATGAAAAAATATTGATGGAATCTATCTGGATGGCCAGGATGACTTTCACAATTCTACACAGAATTTATATCGGTAAGATCGGTAAGTTATAATACTTATAATTGTCATATCGAAATTAATATAGGCTGTAATATTTTGATTTATCAAATCCCAGTTTGAATTATAAAAATGTACTCCTTTTATTAAGTGTTCGTAGGCTGGACCATTCATCATCGATGACATTTCACAGGAGAAAGGCACTATGTCAACTCGCAATCGGTATCGGTAAGCTATGCTCCCTTGAAATGGATTCGTATCGGTAAATTATACACATTCTATCATATCAAAATGAATGCTATAATTATTTGAGATGAAAAGCATAAAAATGTAAGCCTTTTATTTTATTAGGTGTTCGTAGGCTGGACCATTCATGATCGATCACATTTCGCAGGAGAAAGGCACCATGTCAACCCGCAATCGGTATCGGTAAGCAATGCTCCCTTGAAATGGATTCGTATCGGTAAATTATACACATTCTATCATATCAAAATGAATGCTATAACTATTTGAGATGAAAAGCATAAAATCGTTCATCTTTCTGCAGACTCACTCTTAGGGGAGTATTGTGGGGAAATCTTAATAAACCAGTAATAGCTAGTAGACACTAGCGGTTTCTTTTGTCGAATGGTTAAGTGACGCGACTTCAAACCCAAACATCACAGTTCGATCCTTGGCAGGAGGCGAGCTCTTTATTGGCTCAATTATCGACCTCTTTATTCCCTCCAACACCATCGCTATACAGAGTAATGGAAATATATCATGCTACGAGATTGTTTTCTCTTAGTAGGTTCTGAAACAATTGATATCCTGGAAGTGGAATCGGCCCGAAATGATCATCTGCATGACCAGGAGTCTGGCAGGACATAAAGGACAGTGCGCATGGCTGGACATATTTGCTCTCTGTATGTTATGCAATAAACTTTTTCTGGTTTGACCAATCTTGCGGGGAAAAAATTGGAAATTGATTTTTTCTAGTCATAATAAATACATGAGGTTTCAATGCATCAGTCCACTCGGTTTAGCTTATTTGCTTATTGTTTGATTAACAAAGAGGATTTTTACAGGTGAAATTTCATTGAAGGAATTTAAAAGACGTCTGACTGACAGTTAATAATGATCAATGGATCTTCACCACCTTCGGCATTTGCAGAAGAATTCTTCAACACAAGAATTCCAGTTTGGGCCCTTTTCAGAGATCATGTTTCAATGGTTTCCGGTCGCGACCCTTCTCGGCGGACGTCCAACTATCCTCTTGCTCTAGGGAACTCTCTGCACTCTCCCCTCTGACTGCTGGTTAATACCGAAAGAAGTGCTGAGCGCCCTCTCATGGGATTAATTTACCATATGCATTTTATTATTGAAAAATGGTTTCGTGGTTAATCTGCTGATTCAGATATTTAATCTTTTCAGATGCTCACATGTTTTGATCGAAGCGCCTTCAGCAAGAGCATTTTGGAAATGGGATTCTCTGAAATTAAGAACTCTTCGGTCTTCTCTCGGGTGTAAGAAACCATTTGAAGACCTAAGTTTTACAAAAGTAAATAAAACACCTAATTTATTATTTACGGCTTATTTAATTATTGTTTCGTTTATTGTTTTATTATTAATTACTCCAGAAAAAGGGCAATTTTTACGATAGCACTGCAAAAGCGTTTATTCATTATGCCCATATATTTGACCAAAGGTATTCCTTTATTTAATTTTCATTTGCTGAAAGAGGGTTCAGCATTTATATTTAGTCACTGGTCATTTAAAGGGTTGAGAAAAAAACATATTGGATACAGACAAAAGTAAATAGCTGATTTGCAAGTTCATTTGAACCCAGCCTCAGTCACGACTTCTGGGCACACTGTTCTGTCTTAACGTGTCTGATCGGGAATTTCCTTATTCATAAATGAAATTTTCCCACCTTTTTATAGATATCACTTCGAGCGTTATTTAATAAAGGCGCTAGCCGCATGAAAACAAACTGGGGACTTTTGGTATGTTAACATTATTATTGTTCAGAACACTGTTTTGATTCTTAATCATGGCAAGGCAGCCCTCAGTCGTGGGGCTCGGATACATGGCCGGCCCTGTCTATAGTATCAGAAAGATACAAAAACCATTTGCACAGTGGATTAAACCGAAAGAAATTGTTTCGCTCTCTCCCATACGTATTGCTTCCAAGTTACGAGAGTATCTGAATGGCGTAGATTTCAAACACCTAGATTTCATTGAGAAACCATGGGGATTGTTTATATGCCATTTTCCAACAAACGAAAGGATATAATTAATGTGAGCCTGCATGAGTTTTTGGGAGCAAATTTAACAAGTTTTGATAAGAAGTTAAAATACTTTTTTTTAAAATTTAATTCTTCACAGGTTTGATGGAACGTCATATAAAAAGACGAAAGCTGCAATGGACACAAGAAAAGCGGATTGTGCAAAAACTACATTCGACGCCGTTCATTGGAAGAATGGCACTCATCTGCTGAATGCTTTCTCAGTTCCAGGCAGATTATTTCTATGTATAGAAGAAATGCGAATGGCCGGGTTGATGGTAAGTTGTTAGAATTATAATTGTCATGTCATAATTGTTGATGACCCGCAAAATAATCTTAGTGCTGCTTTAAAACGGGAATTTAATACATTGACTTCCATCTACGAGACCTCGTAGGTTGCGTTCTTTTCTAAGACCAAACCATCTATGTTATTAGATTTTCTCTACTGCAGTTAAGAGATAGCAAAGAGGGGTCATCTTATAAGATGGATGGTCCTGATATCAGGCCAGGGTAGTGACGACGAACGTGTTAATATGATGAACCAAAATGAGCTTTTTATTTTGCATGACATTCTTATAATAGAACATTTTTTCGATTTTTACTAATGCTATTTTTCAGGGATGAAAGCATGCCGTCTACCATCAGTGGTAAAATGCCCTTCTGTTCCAACCACCAGATACCAGTTTCGATTGCTGTGGGGAGGATACTCCTTTTATAATGGTATCGAAGTCATAAAGAAAATGGCAAGTTCCTGAATCATTTCAAATCTGTACCAATAACTTGATACTCAGAAATTTCATTTCGGTTCTTCAATAAATACCTTAGATGCAATAAAAATGCCTAAACCGTAATTTTTGGGAACTTTTACAGTTTGTTTTGTTTGGTTTAATTGCGCAAAAGGCAAGTGTGGACCAAGTCCGCCAACCAAATGATAAACGTATATAAATTTCAGATCAATCAAGGGAAACTTTTACTGAAATAGATATAATAGTTTCGGTTACATCTCCTCATATAAACCGAATTGACGAACTTATCCCATAGCTAGCTCTATTTTTATAAATAGTTGTATCAGTACGAGACAGCAGTTGAATTTTCTAGGCATTCTGCTTGTCTTTGTCACTTGGGAAATGTTGCATGGTCTAACTTTTCCAGGTCTGCGATTTATGACAGATAATTCAAATGTCTTTTTGCGCCATTCCATTTCTTGTCTCATTTCGACCTCCAGTAAACTTATTTTTTTTAACTAATTTTTTAAAAAGTGTATTTGATACTAAATACATAATGCAAGTTTAAATCCTTTTGTTAATTGTAGTATCTTGTGTACATTTCAAATGGTATGGTCTGTCTGCCGAACGTATTTTCAAATGTTCAACGAAATTTTGTCTGCAATCCTATGGGTGGAAATCGGAATATTTCTCAAGCAAGGAGTCTCTTTACCTCTTTTCCAATTCCTGCTATTGGTGTGCACTCCCCCTATGTATATTTTTGTCTTGTTCAAATTTCCAATCGTTAATAAAATATTTTTTATTCATCCACTCAACTTCAAATACATTTTCTTTAAACTTGTAGTGGATGATTATGGATGTTAATACAGTTTTTTTTTTTTCAAATATTAATTCATTAAGTTTAAATAATTTTTAATACTTTGGAGTTTCAGCAGTTTGTAATGAAATCAACCGGCAGTAGCTCAATCGGTAAAATGCAAGGATTTCTGCATTTTTAATAACTATTTAATAATGAATAACTAAAACAAAAATTCTTTGTTGATCTAAATAGGAATTGAATTTTTTTTTTTTTTTGTACTTGTGAATTTGACTCTAAATTTTAAGGATTTTTGTTTGCTGTTTTTAATAGTAAGAGCTTTCTCTTCAGATTTCTGTAATGTTAACACATTAAAGGCGGGAGTCTTTATTTATTTATACTCGAGTATTTAATGGCAAACTCTATTTCAGGTCTGACATATATATTAATTCAAATATTTGATCTTTTTCAGATAATGGCATGATTTAACGAAAATGAACACGATACAACTTAAACTCTCGGAACCTTCATCAAGAGGATACTAGAATTTGGAGCCTTTGCTATGCAATTATGGACCGGGATCCATCATAAGGAGCTGCGTTTTTATTAGGAGCAGCGTATTATCGATATCAGGCCAAACCCAAAATGCATATTTAGTACCAAAAATGTATCGTCATATAAACTGTCTACAAATGGATGCAATTTTCAAATGTGATTACGTCATTTTTAGTCCACCAATCAAACTATTTAAGGAGGGAATCGCCAGGAACTTTGGCATAAAAAGTAAAATCATTTCATCTTCACGTGCATTCTCCCATTTTGGTCAATGGAGAATGCCTCTTTATGCTATTGATTGAAGATTATTTTTTCATCTCTAATTGCTGTAACACAATTTCAAAACTTAGAATATTTCAATTATAAAATGATAACTATGGTTTCTCCACATTAGTGTAATTAATGCCTGCTTTACAATTTATCTGCAAATTTTATAAAAATTATCTTTGATTTTCATTTTGTATTAAATGCAAATGCTCTTAAAAGCACTTTCCTTCTTGCAAATTCTAGAACTTCACTTTGTAATTATGAAATAAGTTGTTAAAGAATTCAATAGATTTATTCTAATGGCCATATGCACATAATTCTAGTGTATCGAAGAATTTTGCTTTTCATAAGTATCTTGACATTCACCTTTTTCAAAAATTGCTCTTAAATAAGTATAGGGATTTCGTTTTGAACTTAATTTATTATGTGGGCTTACTATCTCCTAAATTTCCATTGAGAATTTTGATCTCAAAGCTAAGTAAAATAACAATTCTGTATAATGAATGCTTATTGTATAAATGTCTAATTTAAAATAAACGAAGAAAAAAACGAATGAAAAATTTTAGAAAATGCTTTTATACTATGCATGAAAGATTCAAACTTCACTGTCCACATGCATGTTGTGTTTTTAAAGATTATTTGAAATTTAGGAAATATTTTCAATTAATATTCCTCATCTGTATGCTTTTGGGTATGTGAAACAATATTGTGCCTTGAAAAAACGTGCTATGCTTATATTTTAAAATTTGATTATTCTATATTGCAACTGTAATTATTCTAAATTCATGCTATACGACAGTTTCATTCTTTTCATTGACTTTTGCATTTCAAAATGCTATAAAATTTATGGAATATTATTCGAGAATAGAAATCTCAAAATTATGGCATGAGTGCTCTTTAATTTAAACCTAATTTCAACCATTTCAAAAACTTTTAACTTAATCTATATAAATTAATCTAAATCTATAAAATTTTAACTTAATATATTAAATATCTATTCGTTGCATCCATTTGCAATAACTTTTCAAAGATTTATTCTTTTTAAACGTCTTAAAGTTAGTAATAGAAAGATTAATTTAAAATAGTAAATGTTAAATTGTAAATCTCCTCGTTTCGGCTTTAAATTTAATGTAAAATATTCCGAGTAAAAGGATATTTTGATTGGTTCGGCCGGCCAGCCAATTAAAATGCCCTACACTTCTTTAAAAGCATTTGATCGCTGTGCCTGATCCCCACGGCGATCATTATGCTTTTGGAGAAAATGGACGCTTTAGCTTGATTGATAGGAATTCCCCAAATTTTACTCGTATAAAATAATACTTATTGAGAAAAATAGTGAATGGATGCGATGAATGTTGAATAATGCAGGTTAGATTTTAATTATACGAAAAAATATCAGTATTTTAGAATTATTAAATTTGATACATTTTTCTTCTGGATTAATTAGTTAACTTTAAATTATATATATTGATTAAATAAACTGTTTTGCTTTGAAGAAAATCTTGCAAGGAATTTTCAATTAAACTTTTATTATAAATTTGATTTTCATAAATGTTTCTTTACATACCTTAAGCATCCATGTTTGTATCAATTTTTCTAGTGAGCATATTTCAATTTTAGATTAATAGTAAGTAAATATTTTACATTTTAAATTGTATTTAAATCCTTGTTAAGCTTATTGTATAAAATAAGAATTTAATTTGATACTTGCATTGAAATTTGGAAATCAATACATTTGTGTGTTGTAATTGAAATAATGATTGAAATGTGTATGCTGCAACATGCAATTTCTTTGCTGTAATAGTCTTGTAAATGATTTGTTTTTGTACATCAAGCTTTCAAATAAAGTGTATGCATTTGAAATTCAATTTTGTATTTCTGAATATTGTCTAGTTTCGAATAATTGTTTATTTTGATAGTAGTTTGAAATTTTCTAGACGCTTGTCTTAAATTCAGTGTGAATTTGAAATTGACATGTATACCGAGTAGCATGCTGTTCAAGAAGTAAAAATGTACGAGATATATTTCCATTTTTAGCCTAAAAATCATTAATTTCAATTTAAACGTAAAACATTTGGTTAGAAATTGGTTATTTTCTAAATATAGAAAAGCTTGGCGAATTGAAATTTTTTAATTAGGCATTGAAATTTTCAGGGAAAACTCTTTCATTTGGATTAAATTTGAATTCAAATAAATTACTTGTATGTGTGTGGTGGTCGCAATTTTTTTGAGGTTCTTAATGATGTAAAAGACTCATATTTTTTTAAACTTCAACAGATTTAGATGCGAATTGTTCATTTTAAAGTTTCATTGTACTATTGTTCGTTTTCCATATTAACAATACACATCTATGAAATTGAAATTTTATTATTGCCATGTTAAATCCACTACTTAAAGTATCCGACTACGTTAAAAACGCTGATTATCGCCCACATTGGAGAATTTTTTTATTTCATGTAGTTCAAACTTCTTTCCAAAACAGTTCAACATTTCTAGAAAAGGAAGCTCTAACCTATCATCCAGGGGAGTTTTAAGCAGAACATATTTTTCAGCTATTTCAGTTTTCATAAATTCTCCTCCGTTACCATGATATCTAAAAAACTAATGGAGGTATTGGCATAAAAATTTCAGTGCTTGTTTTAAATGATGTGGGCACTGAAAGGAACCTAAAGTTGTAGTGTTGGGGAAATACTTTTTCATTTATAGGGGTTTTTAGAAAAATGAAGCTGTGTAGAAAGAAATGCATATATACGTATATTTTTCCTCATTACTACTTTGCATTTCAAACATTTTCTTAGATTTTTGTTCATTTCTTTCATCATAATGTGGGTGTGATGGGTTTTAATGCATCAGCCACTGGTTTAGATTATTATTGGTTAATTGAATAATTAAAATAAGATGATGAGTTTACAATGAAGTTTCTCTGATGAAGAATTATTGCAGTGTCACGGAGATATGTTCAATTGCTCTTTTCCACCTACGCGTGGCACCTTGAGCATTTGACGATGAATTCTTTAACACAAGAATTCCAGTTTCGGCCCTTTGAAGAGGATCATGTCTCAACGGATTCCGGTCGCTACCCTTCTCGGCGGACTGTCCGCATTCCTTGTTGTCGGGAACTCTCTGCCCTCTCCCCCATCTGACTGCTGATTAACACCAGAAAAAGCGCTGAGCGCCCTCTCGTGGAATTAATTTACCACAATAATATTCTCTAACTTGCGTACAAATAAAAATAGGATTGCTGCTTTTCCATTTTGTGTAGTGTTAACCATTTTGATTAAATTTCATTCGAATTTACTACACATTTTCATATTTCTCAAAATATGACATTTCCAAATAATTTTTTTCTATTTTTAGTATTTTGTTTTATAATTAATAATACATCTAAAAACCACAGTTTTAAATAGCATTTTAAGTATCCATTTTTTCAAAAATTTTCCTTTGAACACAGTCGGATACCTTAATTACCTAAATCATGTCGTGTTGTGTTTTTAAAACTTGTTCGTTTGATATACTTGTTTTTAGACTGTCTTTCATTTGTACAGTGTGGATAAAAGTTTGATTCCCTCTTGTCAACTGTAAATTTGCTAAATTCAACTGCATAAATATGTTTGCCTCTAGGTCAAAAGTCAAATTCTTATGCCGGGTTTACACTCGGATTAGTAGGCAGCGCATGCGTAGAAAGGCTGAAAAATGGTGCTCGGTCGATGGCAAGTAATTGTCCCAACGAAACAACTAAAACCGCTGTATTTCTTCCTTGCTGCGCATGCGTATGTAGAATTTGGCGGTTTTTTGACGGGAAAAAAAATGATCACATATCATGGATAATTTCAATATTTTTGCTATTTGTTCTTTTTGGTGTGTGCGTGCGTTCCATTTTATTTACTATTTCTTTTCTAGTTTTTCAAATATAGGTATTTGATTTTTGATTTTTATTTTATTACGTTTTTGTGTAAATGTCTTTTTAATACTATCCTAGGCGAAAAAGAAAAATCCAGGGGCACCAAAGGGGCAGTTGATATCCATACATGGAATGCCTGAATCTATCTTATGAAATTGTGGCAAACATAAATGAGTCCCTTTCTGCTCATGCGGTGTCTACTTACAGTATTATAATTGGTCGAAATTAGACCCAACATTAATATAAATTTCAAACCTATCGGCCATTTATGGGGTAAAATCGCATTTATAGCATTTCCTTTTAATAATGAATATCCAAAAAATGCTTTCTTATTACATTGTCTTAAATTTTTTATAATATTTCCTGACTTTCGATAAAATTTCCCATATTTATTACATTTATGACATGGGTTTTGAAATCTTGTATTCTTTCTCTCTCTCTCTCTCTCTCTTTATATATATATATATATATATATATATATATAAATCATAATAACAAATATCATGAATTTCTAAAAGTTACATAGTAATCTTAGTGAAATCTATACTTAACGATTAATAAATAAAGTTATATTTAAAATATTTAAAAAATAATTTTAAAATTAAAAAAAAAAATTGTATTCAAATTTTAAAAAATTAAACCACCACAAGAATTAGAATTGTACTAAATTTCACAACTTTTATGCAAGGAAGCGAATGAAAAATAGATTCTCAAATTATTCGAATTATTTAATTTTGAACTCAAATTATTTAAAGGCGGTTAAAGATTGTGAAAAGAAACAAATAAAAAAAATCGAATGCAGATTATTTGCTCATTTTAAAATGATTTGGTTATAGAGTTTGCACTAAGCAAACGATTTTGAATAAAATAAATTTCAGTCGGCAACTTATTATTTGAATTGAAATATCGTCTGCTAAACTTATTCTTTCAAAACATCGTGCATAAACAAGTTGTAAATGAATCGAAGGATATAATTTTTGCACCTTTCGAAAAGAAATATTTATATTGAATAACTTAAAAACACTTAGAATTGCATGGGAATAAAATCGTTAAATGTGAAATTAGCAGTATTATTTATCGGAAGAGAGAATCTTTGTTTTTACATGGAAAGAAGATTCCAAAAGAATAAAAAAATGATACGTACTGTTTCATATAACTTTATAACCAGCGTATAAATAAAATCGCAAGGAAAAGAAAATCCATCAAAGCAGAAATAAATTTCAAAGTTTTTAAATATATTTATAAAAACGGTAAATAATCAAAATTTATAACTTTAAATAGCTAAAAATTCATTGTTTAACTTTTGCCGATGAATGTTGTCCTACATGAAACAATTAGTATAACAGTATAACGACCATCAGGTGAAAAATAGATATTATGATCCTTAAAATGAATGGGTTTACGTAAATAATCGTAATATAGTTTTATTTAGCATCGAAAGCAAAAGAGATAAAAACCTTCAGTCTTTGTTCTCTTAAAGTAAAGGAAGTTTCAATTAGAAATTTATGATGGTTGTGGGCTTTATCAGTGTTGGGAAGTTAAATGTAAGAAAGGCGAAAATCAATTGAATATATTATGGAAAGAAGCTTTTATGTTTGACAATATTTTTTGTTTATTATAACAGAATTATAATTATAGTATATATTAATAGAAGTATAATTATATTAATAAAATTTTTATTTAATTATTTAACAATAGAATTTTCTGTTTATTGTAATAGAATTATAATTATAGAATATATTAATAGAACTATAATTATATTAATAGAGTTTTTATTTAATTATTTAAAAATATAATTTTCTGTTTATTGTAATAGAATTATAATTATAGAATATATTAATAGAACTATAATTGTATTAATAGAATTTTTATTTAATTATTTAACAATAAAAATTTTTTTTTCCCCGTGACTTTTAAAGAATGAAACTTCATCGGAGAAAAACTAGAAATCAAATTTCGAATAATACTTCAGCAATTTTTGAAAAAATGACAACTGACAACAATTATTGCATAAATCTTTTCATTCAAAAAATTTTGAAGTTTCAGTTTTGAATTATTATGCCACGGATTTGTTGAAAGAAATTATTTCTAAGGTCGAAATCCAACATGATTATTGGACTATGGAAATCAAATGAGGAATAGAATAGAAATTTTATAAAAAGAACTTTTATCATGGACACCGTATTATAATCGAGAAAAAGAGCTAATAGATAGAATATATATCTATAGATTATTTAAAAAATTATGCTTGCAATCTAAACATTAACTGGAAATCTAAATATTGACTCAAAATTATCTAAAATATTCTTTGTAAAATTACGATACAAAGCCCTTTTTTCAGTTTTTGAATTTCTAGAATAAAGAGGGATTTTTGTTATTGATTTAAATTTCACAACCATATTAATTTGTTCAAGTTATAACGAATTTTTTTACTTCAATCAATAAGTGTTAATGCAATTGATAAGTAACTAAGGATAAATGAGTCGAAGGTTGCAGTTAAAAGTTGTAAATAGGTTAAGCAATTGTACGTTTTACCTAATTTTTCTTTCAATATAATTTTTAAAAAAACTTTGAATGTAAATGCTGTAAAAAAATATAACCGGCATTTTCTTGAGTTTTTTCAAATCGAGAAGAAATTATATTGCTGAATCTACAAAACTAAAGACTTCATTTTTTTACGCGGCTCTTAAAAAATTTTTATATCTTAAATCCTTTTTATGTAAAAATGTTTTTTTTTTTTTGCTGTTTAATAAAAAAAAATATATCGTAAATAAAAAGTTGATTTAATGAAATCATGAAAAAGTGTAGTTTGCATTAAATAAATAAATAAATAATTTAATTCGAACATTTGAATTTTTTTATTCCGTTTTAGCGAAATTGAAATTTACAGTATACTGAGAACTAAATTAATATTGTACTTAAAACGTAAACATTTTAAATGTTTACAACCAAATAATTTAGATTTTCTGCTATAGATTTTTTAAAAAAAGTGTTTTATATTTAGTTGGGTTTTTATGCGCACAAAACGCATTTAAAGGAAGGTTTATGAAGGAAGTAACACTTCCCTTAAAATATTATTTATTTTTTAAATACTTAAAAATAAGCATACATTAAAAAAAGCATACATCACAAAATATTTTTGCTCTTTCCTGTGTATTAATTAAGTCGAGAAGAAGCATCCCTATGAATTTACAATGCTAGTTTAATTTTTTTTAAGGCAGCCGACTACGTTCGAAGGAAAAATTTTAAAAACTGGATTTCTGAAATACTATTTAAATATGGTTTTTTGATGTATTTTCAATCATAATACAGAATAATAAAATACAACAAAATTATTTGGGAACATAATACATTTTGAGAAATAGGAAAATGCGTAGTCAATTTTAATGAAATTTAAACAAAAACGGTTAACATTCTACACAAAGCTGTAACTCAGCAATCCTATTTTTCTTTGTACACAAGTTACAAAATATGAAGATGAATGAAATGAACCAACATCTAAGAAAGCATTTGAAATGCAAAGAAGTTATGGGTAAAAATATACGTGGAGATGCATTTTTTTCCATAAATTCACAACTTACTTTTTCATTAATAGGTGTTTTTAGAAAAAGTATTTCCCCTACAATCACACTTTTGGTTCATTTCATTGCCTATATCATTTAAAACACGTGCTGATATGTTTGTGCAAATGCTGTTATGCTCTATTAATTTTTAAATATGTTAACGTTGGGGATTTTTTATGAACATTAAAGTTTTGAGAAAATTGAAATTAGACGCAAATTTAAGCTGAAAAGCTTGTGACCGTGGATGCTGGGTCAGGCCTTCCTTTCCCAAGAAAAAATAAACTGTTTTGGAAAGAGGAAAGGGTGAATTGCAAGAAATAACAATAAATAAATAAAAATTCGGGAATGGGGTCCTAAACCAGTGTTTTTAACGGACACATTAAAATAGCATTTATTTTTTAATTACTTAAAAATAAGCATACATTAAAAAAATTCACATATTATTTTTGTTCTCTCTTGTACATTAATTAAGTCGAGAAAAAACATCCCGATGAATTTACAACGCTGGTTTAATTTTTTTAAATCCCATTCTCCAAATTCACAAATTCTTAAGTTAATCTGTCATTGTTGACAACTGATCAACAGCTCTTGGGAATTCTTTAAACTATCCGCCTATGTCCGAAGGAAAAATTTTGAAAAATTGGATTTTTTAAAAAAAACTATGGTTTTTAAATGCATTGTCCATTATAATACAAAATGCTGTAAGAACAAAAAATTCTTCGAAAGTATGTTATATTTTGAGAAATAGGAAAATGTATTGTAAATTCTAATGAAATTGAACCAAAACGATTAACATTCTACACAAAATAGTAATGCAGCCATCCTATTTTTCATTGTACACAAGTTATAAAATATAATAAGGAATGAAATGAACCAAAATCAAAGAAACCTTTTGATATCAAAAGAAGGTAAGGTTAAAAATATGCGTATATATGCAATTTTTCCATAAATTCACAACTTAATTTTTTCTAAAAACACCTATAAATGTAAAAGTAATTCACCAACCATAAAACTTTTGGTTCATTTTATGGCCGATATTATTTAAAGCACAGGATGAAATCTTTATGTTAATTACTCTTTTAGGTTTTGAGGTATCGTATTAACGGTAGAGAATTTTTATGAAAATTAAAGTTTTTAGAATATTGTAATTAAAGAGAAATTTTAGCTGAAAAAATATGTGACCCTGGATGAGAGGTCAGGCCTTCCTTTTCCTAGAAAAGATAAACCGTTTCGGAAAGAAGAACGTTCGAATTACAAGAAATAGCAATTTTTTAAAATTCTCCTATTTGGTTGATAACTAGTGATTTAACGTAGTCTTACCTTACCTTATACCTTAAGAAAAATGGCAATTCCATTTTTTTTTTGTATGAGCACAAAATTATCCTGTGCTCTGGGACAGCAAAATTCTCATGCTAACTGGGCTCACGTAATTTGATGAATGTCAAATGGTTTCAATCGAGGAAAAGTATTAATAATTGAAATAATTATGGCGTTTGAATCGATTTAAGAAATATTGCGCACGGAATTTGTTTGGAGCATTCAGTATCTTTAAAATCTTTTTGAAGGAATTTTTTTTTAATTTTTCTTCTAGGGGCTTTTAAATAGTAAGCAACACTCATTCAATCTATATAAATAAAAATGAATGTCTGTATGTCTCTTATGCCTTCCTAAACCGTTCATCCGATTGCGATGAAACTTGGTCAGCTTATTGTTTACACCTACGGAATTATTATAGAAATATAACAGTTATACACTGGATGAAAAAAGTAGGACAATAGATTATTTTAAGTAAATGAATAATACAGCATTTTTCAAATAATTATTTTACATACAAAAGTTTTACAAGCAGATACCTGTATCTACATAAAATGAAATAGGACACATTTTTAAAAAAAAGTATACTTAATTTAAAAAATCAGTTTTGACAATGTCATAATCTGTGAAAAAAGTAGAAGGACACTTCTAAAAAAATGGGTTTACTATATTAATTAATATAGAATTCTTCTTCCATTGGCTCGAATTACTTCAAAGATTCTGTTGAGCATTGTACTGCATAAAGATTGAATTTCTGTTTGACAAAATTTGTCCCATACACATTCTAATGATTTCTGCAGTTCAGCTATAGATTCAAACTGTTTCCTCCCTCATAAAAGCTATTTACAATCATTGACCATAAGTTCTCTACATTATTGAGATCAAGAATTTTGGTAGGCCATTGTAAAATACGAACTTTGTTTGTTGCAAAACAATTATGAATACCATTTGCTGCCCGAATTGATGCTCCGTCTTGTTGAAAATCCAGTCCCGTCCTCCTAACTCAGTGCCATATGGAAGAAGATTTGAGTTTAGAGTCTGGATTTAGTCTGTATGGGTCAGTCTACTAGTCATTCAATCTACGATTTATCATAGAAAAACTATATTTGTTCTACCTCCATAACTAACTGCTAACAAAACCATTGGATCACCTCCTCCCATTTGTCGAGTAGAGTAGCATCTTCTTCATTACCAAGAAAGTGCCAATAGTACTGATAACTGCCTGGACCATCCAAATTGAACTTTTTCTCATCGGAAAATACAATTGAGGTCCATTCAGAGTTCCATGACATGTGGTCTTTAGCCCACTTCAGTCGGTGCTTAATGTGTCCTTCATTCCACTTCGGATTGTGCTTCCGTTTTTTGAAGATGAACTTTTTTGAGCTTTTTATATAGTTCTAGACAGTTCTTTTGGTTACATGTGTAATCCCTGTTCGGCATTGAGCCTTGTTGACACTTCCACCTGTATTTTTGAATTCCCGAATGATTTTTCTTTGATCACGTTGTGTAAGTTTTTTTGGCCTTTCCGTCTTCTTTTTTTCTTCTGTCACTCTCAGGGTTCCTTATGAAATTCGAAACAGTATTAGGACTGATACGTAACTGCGGTGCAATCTCTCTTACACCTTTTCCTTGATTTTTATTGACAACTATTTGGCCCTTCTGGAACTCACTGAAGAGTTTTCCTCTTGGCATTCTAAAACCAATAAAAACTATGAATTTCTAACTAAATTCTTTATTCTTGACAAAAAGTTATTAAAAGTAAAAGAGTAAAAAAACCTTTATGGTTTCCAACAGCTTCAAAATCAATTTTTCGGATGTGTCCTTTTACTTTTTTCACACACCGAAAGTTGTTAAGTATTGAATTCTCAACCTTAAATAGAGGTAACAAAAAATTTCTCACCTAACTTAAATTAAAACATTAACAAAACAACCTCTTTAAAAAATCAGATCAAAAGGAGCAAAATTAAAGCAAAATGCACAATAAAAATGACTGTCCTTCTACCTTTTTCACGCAGTGTATAAAAGGTTTTGAAAAAATTCGAATCTCAGCCGCATCTATTTAGCAAGGATAAATCTCCAAATAACTCGCCCAGGCGATAATAGATTCTGTATAAATGCTCAATCCAAGTGAAAGGCTAATACTTTGTAGCTGTAGGATGCAAATATCATGCAAATCATTCTCAGAGGTAACATCTTTATGACAGATTATGCGAGAAAATTCTAGGGAAGACAACCTGGGGGGGGGGGTAATTTTAATAAAATGTTAGTGTTTTTCGCAGTAACCACCAAAAATATTAGGGTACAAATAATTTTGCTCCATCTTAATTTTCAAAAAATTATCTTCTCAACTATGTTGACGATTTAATGGGGCTTTAAATATATTTTTAATATTGAATCAATTTTGAAAGAAATGTTTTAATCATATTTTTTAACATTAAACTTGAGAATTCCGAGAGAAAATAAAACGAATCACGAGATCCAATAATTAGTTTCTTTCATTACCCTTCTGAGATAACAAGTTTTCCAATTCTAAAAGAATACACGAATCTAATACATAAAAATGAGTATTTGTGTGTTCCTATTTTATATACTGTCGTACATTTCCTATCCTATTTCCTACCTTTCCTTTCCTATCCATCCTATTTTGATGAAACATAGCGAAATTATTGATGGATTGCACTTAATATTATTTTTTCGACGGCAGAAACGCGTCGAGTACCAGCTAGTTAGATCATAACTATTGTATTAGCAAGTCCATGTACTACTACTTGCCATGTCGGAAGTTAATAGCAAATAATAATAACAATTGCAAAGGATTACAAGGCAGATTGAATAAAAATGCTTTCATATCGATCAACATTCCATAAATGTTGTTTGCCAATACTATACAAGGTATTGGCTGTCTTACCCTAGGTGAGGGAGGGCAAACCAGTGGCATGCATGCCGTTGATGGCCCGTGACGTATTTTGGGCACGGCATCGATCAATACAGCTTGCAAAACGGCTTGCATGCGACTTTATTTGATAAACTGAATTTCTCCCAATTGAGATTGGCTGGAAATCGAAGAACTTGAAATGCAGTTTATCGATAAGCGGATCCGAGAGTCTCAGGTTCGAGACTCGATTCCACTGAAGAAACGTTGTGTGAGGGGGTGTCTTGCACTTAAAATCCGTCAGACTAAACGTCCTTCTGTGGTGTGATGTGAGGTGGAGAGGGGGTGCAAGCTCAGGTCTCGTCCTTGTTATCTGACCGCGGATCAAAATGATGAGGTCTTCCAAAATAGCCCTAGTGTTGCTTTACATCTAGACGTTAATATAACTAAACTAAAGCAGCTGATGATTTCCAGTCTAGTTCAATGTGGATTCAAAAATTTAATGAAGCAAAGGGAAAGGTTTGAATTGTAGAAACAAAAAGGTTAACTGGTATAAATGAAAATGCCAGTAGCTAAATTTTGGAAACAGGGAATTTGATTCTAACATTTAAGGTATCCGACTAGCCCGAAGGAAAATTTAGAAAAATTGGATTTTTAAAAAACTATTTGAAAAAAAGGTTTTTTGATATATTGTCAACTATAACACAAAATACTATAATACGGTTCAAAATGACAAGGTCCGCCTCAAAATAGCCCTAGTGTTGCTTCAAAACGGGACGTTGAAACAACTAAACTACAAAACAGAATTATTTTAAAATAACAATTTAAGGGGGCACCCGGATTCGAACCGGGGACCTGTCGATCTGCAGGCGAATGCTCTGGCACTGAGCTATACCCCCTTCTATGTTCGGGTTGCGAGATAAAAGTTTTATGATGAGATTTTAAATTTTGCAGTCTCAATTTCAAGTAGTTATCATCGTCAATAGTTCAACTGTTATCGCAATCAGCACATTATCTGTTTTCGCTATCAATACTTTTTCGGTACTTCAAAACTATTTTCCATAATTTTTAATAAAATTATCAATTTTTGTGACAGATATATGTATATGTGCAGAAACATAAATTTCTGAAATATTTCTCAGATTCAAAAATTAGAAATTTAATTTTTTTTAAATTAAGCATTTTTTTAAATTGCTTTTTCTTGTACAATTTCCAAAATATTTTCCCCAATTGTTTTAAAGGACCCTCACAGTGTATGTAACAAAATTAGGGCTGAGATTTTTGATATCTATGTTAGTTCATAAGAAGAAAAAAAAACACAAATTTTTGGGAACGTTTGGGGGAAAAAATTAGATTTTTTTTTTCACTTAGAACATTTTTAGAAAAAGATCTGATCAAAATTTTTACAAATCCATCCCTAATTCTTTCAGAAGACTTCCGCCAAGCAAGCTGAAAATGTTAATTTTGCAGTCGCCACGTGAAAGTATTGAGAAGTACAAAATACATCAACTCTAGGCTTGTTGCTGGTAGAAATTTATTCTTTATTAATTTTTTCAGATTTTCTTATCTATGTGACAAAAAATTTGATATTCATTTGGCTAATGTCAAATTCCTTTTCACAATATAACTAGCTGAAGTTCACTTTAGTTTAGTTATATTAACATCCCGTTGTAAAGCAACACTAGGGCCTCACATTATGGACCTCGTCATTTTGAATCACGGCCAGATGACGAGGACGATACCTGAATTGGCACCTCCCTCTCCATGTCACACCCCACCAGCCGGAAGACGTTTGACCTGACATTGCAAGAGACACCCTCACACTGCGGTTCTTCGGTGGAATCGAGTCACGAACCTGAAACCCTCCTGCTCCGAAGCTTACCACCAAGTCACCGGGGCCTACTAATGCTGAAAGTAAACATAATGCTACAAACCTGTAAAGTTGCTTCCCAGCAAAGTTAGTTCAAACACTGGAAAGACTATTTTACCATCAGCTCTATTGGATGCCGATCAAGTGCCCCGTCAGTGATCTCAGAGCTTGGCGACCATTTGACGATTTTGGCGACAAAATAAGATATAATTTTGCAAACTTCCAGAATTTTGGTGATTCATCCATTAGGAACCGATATGCACCTGATTGGATTGACGCCCAGAACCTTCTCTGCTGGCTCCCAGAAGGCTGATATTCTCAATTCAGACGGAATCGTAAATATCTAGTCTTCAAGAGAATAATGAAGCAACAAGGAGCTGAAGCGATTGCTGAACTTAGCAGTGTGTCAAGTCCTGGTGTTTATTATAGAAGCAGCATCGGGTCATATGTGAGCAGCCAGTTCTGAAGTAGTGTGAAGGCAATTGCATACAGCTAAAGAGAGGAGACAGTGGAGAATCGCAGCCATTTGGAGGGGTCATAGAGAGAAATGCTGAATTCTGTCGGACCGATTTGTAGGCTATGGCTTTTATTGATACCGATTACTACTTGCAAGTTACCGAGTGTGTTAGTGTGCGGCTGTGTGCTCTCCTGTGTTCGTTTGATCTGTATATGCTTCGTCTTTATATTCATGTCCTTCTCGTTAATAAAAGTCGTTGTTAGTTATTGAGGTCTGCTGATTGTTTTCACACCATATACCCCCTACTAAAGACCCTTACCCTTACGGATTTATTTGGCGATAGTATTGGCGGAATTGCACCAATGCGTAGGTTGAATTTCGCCAAGGATCGAGCCTGCGATGTTTGGGTTTGAAGTCCAGTAACTTATCCATTCGATAAAAGTGATCACTGATGTCTAGTGGCTGTTACTGGCTTATTAAGATGTCACCACATTTACAGGGGAAAGTTCCTTAACAATATTAACCCTTTATGCTCGAAAAATAATTGGTTGCTTAATTATTCATGTAATTTAAGAATTAGTTTATTGCACAAAAAAGTGAATACTATTGCGACGAAATTTGTTATAACTTCGACTAATGGCTCTAACTAACTAATGACTCAGAGGTAGAATGCTACAAAGTGTAATTGAAAGTTCACAAATTTGTATTTATTCGCAGGCAAGTTGCATGACCATTGTTTTGTTATTGATTTACTTTCTGAAATTGATTTACTTTCATTGAAATAAGACATCATTACAAAATGGCTTAAAATAAGAGAGTTGACTTAAACAGATAGAGCCAAAAACATTAAATAGACTCTACGTTTTGTCTAGAATGCAATGAACGAATGCCAGTGATATTCGATGCATGATATAATCTCTCTGGAGACAGTTTGAAAAAAAATTCTGTCTTTGGAATAATTTACAGAAATTAGTTTTTATTTCTCCATAAAGAGATTCTTTTTAAACCCTAAAAACTTCATGGACCAGAAATAAAGACAAAAATATCTTTATAGCATATTCATAAAATTTTAAATTCTTGTCTGGAAACCATTCCCTCTCTGGAGAGGTAGGAAATAATTATATGGAAAAGTAGAAAAAGCTTCCTTTTTTCTCTTAAAAAAAAACCACCTCGTGCATGAATTTATCAAATAAAATATTTCACCAAGAAAGAAAAATGTCTCTTTCATACTCTTTTTTTTTTTCTTCTTCTTCAAAATTAATCTTTCCAAGACAACCTAATAATAACAAAAATAAAAAAGGAATTTAAAAAATGGGAAATATTTGAAAATCAAAACCCAAATATCATTTCCCTTAAGTGGAGGAAAAGTCTGTTGCCACTGCAGATGGGGGAGAGGGAAAATCTTCTGAAGAATTTAATCTTTTTGCGGTGGTGCGTCACACACACTCCCCTTTAATCAGATTGAAGAAAAAAGCAGTTTTTTTGTGGGTGGAGTTCTGGTATATTTCTAATAGCATCAGGTGTGAATTCTTTTTCAAGATTTTTTTAACTCTCCTCCCACTTGTAAAATAGAAGGGGAAAAAATTTCAAGAAATTTTCAGAGCATGATTGTTAAAATGAAAAAAAAATATGATAATAATCTCCTTCATCTAATAAGGATCATAAAAATTTTCATATCTTACACTTCTCACCCTCGAGGGTCGCTTGAAAAAATGGAGATCCCTTCTCCAGAGTTCTAGAATAGTGCGAAGCAAAATTGCTATTATGCAGCATGAGAGGCAAGGGACATATTCTTAAGGATGGCTCTACCTCAGCAAATCTAACCTTCCACCCTAGTTTTACAAAAACGATTTTCATTTTTTTATAATCTCTCTGGATCTTTAAATAAATGAATTTGAGATTTTAGGATCTATATATCTAGGAGAGGATTTAAAGGTTGTTCCAGGAGTAGTTTAGAGATAATATTGTTAAGCTAAAGGGAACCGTAATCGATAATATTGTTACGCAGCAGCAGTAGCTTATCTAATGTATAAAAATGATTTTTTATTTGGTCGTATTTTAGACGTGTGCGTAACGTTCATGTGATTGCGATATAAATTTTGCCTGCTTATTTCTTGCGCTTACACAAATGGGATAGGCATAACACAATTCTTATGTCAAAATGATTTTTTTTGTTTGTACGTAATTTATGTACAAACAAAACATTCTTATACATAATTTACATTCAAATTAAACATTCCTATACATAATTCATGTGCAAATAAAACATGTAGCATAAACAAAAAATGTTTATATATAATGTACAAAACACGTATATAGATAATTTATGTCCAAATTAAACATGAAACATAAACAAGGTATGTTTATACATAATTTATGTACAAAAAAAAACATATAGCGTAAGCAAAACATGTTTATATATGATTTACAAACAAAACATGTTTATTCATAATTTATGTACAAATTAAACATGTAACATAAAAAAACATGTTTATTCATAATTTATGTACAAATGAAACATGTTTATACATAAGTCATGTACAAACAAAACATGTATATACATAACATCTGTACAAACAAATCATGTTTATTCATAATTTATGTACAAACAAAACATGTATATACATAACATCTGTATAAACAAAACATGTTTATTCATAATTTATGTACAAACTAAACATGTAACATAAACAAATCATGTTTATACATAATTCATGTACAAACAAAACAGGTAACATAAGCAAAACATGATTATACATAATTGATGCACAAACAAAACTTGTTTATACATAATTTATGTACATACAAAACATGTCACATAAACAAAACCTGCTTATACATACATGCTTTTGGTGAAGACCCATCTCTCTCCCAGCAGTATAACTACTCCATTCACATATCGAGGCCGGCAGAGACGTGGTTTGGCGAAATGTGCATTCCAAAACTGGACTGGAGAGTCCCGAGCCCCGATATAAATCCCAAAGAACACCTTCGGAATGAATTAGAGCTCAGATTACGTAACCAGCCAAATCCACCATCCTCACTGCAAGCACTCGCTTACACTCTGATAGACACCTGGAAGTCAATTCTTACAGCATCTTATCAGAAACTGGTGGAAATTCTTCTCAGGCGTATTCAGGTTGCTATTGATGCAAAAGAAGGATGAATATAATATTTATATGTGACTCAGCACATATAAATATTATCTTGGTCCTCCTTTTCATATCATACCCCTATGTGTCCGGACCATTGTGTGTCATACTGCTGTGTGTCTGGATCATATCACTGTGTTCTAAATTCCAATCACTTTGTTCTAAGCTCATACGACTGTGTGTCCAGATTATCCCATTGTGTCTCATACCACTGTGTTTTAAGTTCTTCCACTGTGTGTCCAGATCATACCACTGAGTCTCTTACCACTGTGTGCGCGGATTAT
>JAPMOQ010007146.1:1365701-1378918 GCA_026543055.1 Argiope trifasciata | reverse complement strand
CTCATGCCACTGTGTGTCAAGATCATACCACTGAGTCTCATGCCACTATGTGTCAAGATCATACCACTGAGTCTCATGCCACTGTGTGCGTGGATCATACCATTGTGTCACATAACACTGTGTTCTTTCATACCACTTAGTGTCCGGATCATACCATTGTGTCTCATACCACTGTGTTCTAAGTTCACGCCGCTGTGTGTCCAAATCATACCACTGAGTCTCATACCACATTTTGTCCTGATCATACCATTGTGTATCATACCCGTGTTCTAAGTTCATACCACTGTGTGTTCGGATACTTTTGTCTATACAGTGTATCTCTCGTTCACTTTATTATGGCCACCATAGTAAATAAACTTATTAATTCCTTTTTTTTTTTTTTTTTTTTTTTTTTTTGACTACAGAGAAAATATTGACAGTCAAACCATTCGAAATCGAGGTTTTGACGAATCTCCATACTTCAGATCTCCCTGAATTCGAAAAAATATTTTTGGCACCCTGTCCAAAAATAATTTTTTGGCAAGTCCCTCTGGCTGTAACAAAGATCACTCACAGATGCGTTTATCTGAGCAAGGACATTTGACCTATGGTCTTTACACTAAATTCGAAGATTTCTATCATTTGAGCAAAATTCATTCACAGGAAGTCTGTCTGCCTATCTGTTCGAATACAATTCAACATAACTATAAGACGAAGAAAACTATAGTTAAAAAATTAGTACAAAAATTTATATTTAGACTATTAAGAATATAACACAATAACTATAAAATGAAAATCTATATTAGTAAAATCGGTGGTCTGGTGATCAGGTCTCGGCTTCGGAACCGAAGGGTTTCAGGTTCGAGGCCCGATTCCACCGAAGAACATTTTATAAGCGGCTCTGGTGCATGTTAAATCCGTCGGGGCCAAACTCCCTTCCGCTGGTGTGATGTAGAAGTTTGTAGAGGGGGTGCCTGCTCAAGTGTCTTTCTCGTCATCTGACCGCGGTTGGAATTGACGAGGTTCATCCCAAAAAAGCCCTCGTGTTGCTTTAAATCGGGACGTTAAAATAACTAAACTAAACTAAACCAAGAAAACGCAATGCACATCTTAATAGAAACGAACGTCTGTGGTTCGGGCACCAAATGCTTCAGTTTTTTCCTTCCTTGAGCAATTGTTGAATGAAATGATTCTTTGAGCAACAACATTTTATGGAACAATTTCTAATGAACAACATAACTGGTAACAATAGTAATTATCGAAAAAGTTAATTTAATTCTCCTTCTGTTTTACTGATATAACATTTTTTTTTTCATTACTTTGCTAGAGATTAAGCAACTTCTCATATAAAATGACCGAATTCTAGAACAAAGGGAAAAAAAATTGTCGATATTCCTTATTAGCCTGTCTGTTTTTCTGACTTTTGGTATGTTCAGGTTATTTATCTTTTTTTCCTCCTCTGGTCTAATAACTGTATTTGAGTTAATCCAGACGAAACCTCCCGATGCAGTTGTTTAATAGCAAGCGTCCCAGTTATTCCGTTCTCTGTTATAATATCTCCTATATATTAAAGCATTTTTACGTTATTTCTTTCTATTTGTTGTACTCTTATTATCGCTATATAATAAAGTTTGAGCTAATGGTTATTAATATAGTTTGGCTAATAATAGTTATATAGTTTGTGCAAGTAGTTAATAATATAGTTTGGTTAATAATGGTTATATAATATAGTTTGCTTAAGGTTAGAATAATTATTCCGGAAGATTTGGCCAGAAAAGTTATTCAAGCCAATCTTATTGATTAGATACCCAATCGATTTCAAGACTCATTTAATAATAAAAAAATACATGTAAATAAATCATTCGTTTCATCGTGCTCCTTAATTCTCCTTAACAGTCGTCTGCTTTATTTTTTATTACTATGAGAAGCAAGCAGGGAGTATTAAATTTTAAAAAAATTCCTTAGCAGTTGCCAAATTTAAATTACAATTAACCCCAAAAGAGTAATTGAATGAACCTTATAACAATCTTTAAATGTTAATATCCATTATATATAATAAATTTTATAAATAATAAATAAATTTTAACGTGTTATATTGCCGCATAAATTAAGCTTACCACGATCTCAGTGGCGGCATGGTCAAAGCACGCGTTCCAAACCCAGAGTTTTCGGGTTAGATGCTCGCTTGGGCTGTTGTATCCAAAGCATGGAATTTTTGTTTGTTTCCTAATGTTCTCTAACAATCTAGGCCTTTATTTGTTATCTAAATCAATTGTTTCTCGAATATTCTGTTCGTGTATAAAAGCTGATACCCCTTAGTCGAGGGTAACTTCTCGACCTTGTAAAATGGCAAGTCGCTACTTTTCTTCAGTAAACGTTTGTTAGTTTAAAGCTGACGGTGTGCTTATTTAAATCTTCGTGACTATATTAATACACAAACTTTTAATAGTAACTCGATTTAGTAATAAATGGTTTTAAAATACATACGATTAGCTTTTTATTAATGCTTTCAATGCTAAGAACGAGATATCTCGTTTTTCAGATATTTTCATTGATATTTGATTTTTGTCTTTTCATGGAGTTTTTATCTAATTCATCCTTAGCGATGAATGTGCTAAGAATCAAAAAATAATTTTTTAAGGTATGCGACTACTTTCGAAGGGAAATTTTTGAAAATTGAACTTTTTAAAAACTATTTAAAAGAATAGTTTTTAGATGCATTGTCAATTACAATATAAAATACTATAAAGACAAAAAAAAATTGAAAATAGAAAATATTTTGATAAATAGAAAAATGTGTAGTACATTTCAATGAAATTTAGCCAAAATGGTTAACACTCTACGCAAAACGGTAATGCAACAATGCCTATTTTTTACTGTACTCAAATTATAGAATTCAATGATGAATGAAATGAACCAAAAGCTAAGAAACATCTTAAGATGCAAAGAAGTTATGGGTACAAATATGCGTACATATTAATTAAATTTATAAATATGCATTTATTAGCTTAATTTTCTAAAAACCCCTATAAATGAAAAAGTATTTCACCCACAATAAAACCAAAAATTTTGGCTCATTTCATTGCCCATATTGTTTAAAACACGAGCTGAATTTTTTTTTATGTAAATATTTCCATTATTTTTTGAGATATCGTGTTAACCATGGAGAATTTTAATGAACATTAAAGTTTTGAGAAAATGGAAGCTAAAGGCAAATTTTATGCTGAAAAATATGTGAGCCTGGACGATAGGTCAGTCCTTCCTTTTCTTCGAAAACATAAACTGTTTATGAAAGAGGGAAGTCTAAACAGCAAGAAACAACAATAAAAAGCTTTGACAATGTGGTCGTTAATCAGTGTTTTTAACGTTGTCGGATACCTTAATGATACCGAATTAATTTCCAATTCAATTGGAAGTATCTGAAAGACGAGATATACCGTCTGTAGCATTGAAAGTTTCAAGGGCAGTTTCCAAATTTATAACATCCAAGAATGGCTCATATTTGGTTTCCTTTAAAGGATTCTATACACTTAAAAACTGATAAATATTAAATTTTAAAGGCGTCATGTCTTACCCGTGATCTGGGCGTCCCGGGTTCGAGTCCCGGTTGATGCATGGTTGTTTTGTTCTATCTGTGAGATGTATGAATGCGCACTCCTAAAAAAGGGGTTGTGAAAGCGAATGTGTTTGCATCACCTTCATATGAACTGGAAGTCAGACTTTGGCCCTCTGGGTGATCAGGGGTGTTTACCCTCAGAAGCTACTGCACCCCCGTTCCGTGGAAATACGGATACGTCATCCTCACCATTGGATTTTGAGACACTTAAATACTTTTAAAAATTAAATTTTAACGAAAATAATAGCGATACTTTCAAAAGCTTTCGGATTGCTTCATTGAACTACATACACCTGAAAATTGATTTCTCTAAAGTTATAACCATTTTTGAATTTTCACACTGACGGAAAAAAAATCCCAACACCAAGAAAAAATTATTGTACAGTAATGAAATTTTAGGAATACATTTTTCTAGGTAACATATTTAATTGATTACAGTTTCAAGATCACAGGGAGAGCCATTGGAGAGAAGAGCCATTTCAAATGTGAAATGTTGGTACATTGGTAACCGGTGTAACCGCCAGAATTTTGAATGCAAGCATGCAAACGTGCATGCGTTGTGTCGTACAGGTGTCGGATATCAGTTTGTGGGATGGAGTTCCATGCCTGTTGCACTTGGGCGGTCAATGCAGGGACGGTTAATGCTGGTTGTAGATGACGCTGGAGTTGTCGTCCAATGATGTCCCATACGTGCTCGATTGGAGAAAGATCTGGTGATCTAGCAGTAGAAGGCAACATGTCGACACTCTGTAGAGCACGTTGGGTTACAACAACGGTATGAGGGAGAGCGTTATCTTGTTGGAAAACACCCCCTTGAATGCTGTTCATGAATGGCAGCACAACAGGTTGTATCACTAGACTGGTAACCACGAGAGTGCTCCTGCTGTCATACGAAATTGCTCCCCAAACCATAACTCCAGGAGTAGGCCCTGTGTGTATAGGCCGCTGACAGGTCACTATCAGGCGTTCACCTGGCCTCCTTCTAACCAACAAACGGCTATCACTGCGACCAAGGCAGAACCGGCTTTCATCAGAAAACACAACAGATCTCCACTCCGTCTTCCAATGAGCTCTAGCTTGACAGCTCTCAAATTGCAAACGGCAGTGGTTTGGAGTCAGTGGAATGTACTGTACAGGGCGTCTGGCTCGGAGCTTTCCTTGAAGTAACCGATTTGTAACAGTTCGTTGTGTCACTGTGGTGCCAACTGCAGCTCGAATTTCAGCTTCAGACGCAGTACGATTAGCCACAGCTATACGCCTATTACGACGGTCTTCCCTCTCAGTAGTACCACGTGGCTGCCCGGAATCTGGTCTTCTTGAGGCAGTACCTTCTCTTGACCACTGCCGCCAACACTCATACACAGTGGATACATTCCTCCAAGTCTTTCAGCAATATCGCGGAAAGAAAACCCACCTTCTCGTAGCCCTACAACACGACCTCGTTCAAACTCAGTGAGCTGTTGATAATGGCTTCTTCGTCTTCTCAGATGCATCCTTGACCAACATTAACCCACTACGTCAAATCTCAACTGTAAATAACGATCACGAACCTTACAGCGCTTATTTAAAGCAAACCTCATTTGCATGTTCATAGTGTTGCTACTAGCGCCACACTTACGCGCGTAGCTCGAAATTTGAATCGACGTCATCTTTCAGATGTATAAACACGCCTACCAAATTTCGTTTATCTAGCACAGCTCCTTCCTAGTGTTGAGATTTTTTTTTTCCATCAGTGTATTTCATGTTTGCAATTGCACTATACAATCGGATTTTCGCTTTTCTCTTAAATAAATTCTGATTGCTTAAATGATATATTTTTTTAAAAAATTTGAATATTTGTTATGTTATTTTAGAATGTATAGAAATAAATTATCAATCAATATATTAATTTTCTTAAATTTTAACACTTTACGACGACTTAAATTTATACTTTTTTTAATTTATACGTGTTCCTTAATAAGAATCCATAAAAACTATATAAAGCAGAGTAGTCAAAATTATTCATTTTTAGTGCATTTGCAAAAAGTGGTTTTATTGAATTGATAATGGTTAATTTATTTTAAATTTATAAAAATTTAAAAAACAATAAATTATTTAATATTTTTAAAAAATTTATTAATTTTAAATTTATAATATTATTAAATTTTTATTGCTCTTCATGTGCTTTCCAATTCAAGTGTAAAATTCAAATACTTTTAAACCAACTTTAGTACTTAAATTGAACCCTTCATTTTGCTCCTTTCAATGGTATCGCTCTCGGTGTTGTGTGTGTAACTGCTGCTTACGATGATAAAGTCCCCATATTTTGAAGTTACGTGCGTTCTGTTTGGGGTCCTTCGCCTGCAAGAAAAGGAAATTTCCATCTAAAGCCAAATTTTCAACACTTTCCCTTCGATTGCTGCTACCATATGGTTCATCCAACTTGCTGTAGAAACTTCTCAAATCATAGTCACAAATGTAAGCTTTGAAACTGTGCGAAATGTCACTAGACAAGCTGAATTAAAAATTGCTTTTTTAGAGAGAAATTATTCAACAGCTTGGAAATACAGATAAAGCATTTGAAGACTTGCAAAAACTCATCTCTGAAGATCATCAACTTTTGAAAGAAAATTATAATAATTAAAGAAAATTGAATATTTTTGGCAGTGACAGCCATCGTACTGTACGGAGAAAGCCTAGTACTGCTTTGGATCCGAAAACTTTACGTCCTACATGGTGGTGACTCCGTCATGATTTGAGGTTGCAGGGATTTATCCGTGGTAGGAAATGTAATTCTTATAGATGCAATTATATATACCATATTATTATTACCATTATATACCATATGGTTTACTACGCAGCAATCCAAAGAAAAGTACTAAAAATTAGGGTTCAGATGGAAATTTTATTTTTCAGTAGGACAACAATCCCAAACAGAATGCTTGTAACGCCAAAATATGGTGTCTTTTTCATTATGAACAGCAGTTACACACACAAGACAGTACCCAGACATAAATGCCACTAAATATTACCATATATTGGGCGCCATACTCGAAAAAATGGTTCATAAAAGTAAAATGAGAAACAAAGCCTATTTAAAACAAGTTTTGCATAAAAAAGGGGATAAATATCCACAAATACAATTAAAAATTGGTAAAAGCAGTACAGTGACGTTTAGAGGTCTTTATAAGAGCCAAAAGACATGCCATTTTGCAGTGACACATTGTTTCTATGCGAGATATTGCAAATATTTCATCATAAAAAAATAATAACATCTTTTCACTTGTCGGTAATGTGTTATTTATATTGAAAGTCGAACTTATCAAGCAAAAGTAAGGTGCATTCGCAATTTTTTGTGCCACTGTACGTCTGAGGTCTTAGTAAAGAAGTTCACCAGTAAATATCTTGGCAATCTACAGATCGATTTAATACTCTGCCCTGAACTTGGTAAGCATTTACTTCCATTTTTGAATAAAGTATAGGATTTTGCCCAAGCGTTTTGATATCAGTAAACACTTTCATAATCAAATAAAATGCTATAATTTTATAGAATTAAGAAATCCTTTATTAAGGTGTACATACATACTTAAAATTTTGAATTTCGCTCAAAATATCGAATAATTTTTATTGCTTCAAATTGTTTTTGATCCTTTGGCTTTCAAACTATACCAAGATATTGTCAATACTCTGGATATTTCTCGAGTTATAAGGATTTTTCTTGGGGTACTTAAGCTAAAAATTCTAGTTTCGGTATTTTTTAAACTCATTTTATGAAGAATGATATTTTATCGCAATGTTACTTCATTCAGACAATCATAACTCAACAAGAAATGAACCAAATGCTATTATTTGTGCATCAAAATAATCTGTATGAGACAGTGGATGTTTTGTGCCTCAAAGTCATATTTATAGATATAAATATTTAATAGCTGATGAAATTAATATTTAAGTTAAAATCACAGAAAAAATCTGGCTTTTTCTATTCATCGTTGGTGCAAAAATTGTGAAAATAACTATACATTTTTATAACTTGATTGAGGTAGACAACACGACGATCAATATTAGGCATCATTTGCAACTAGAATTGTGTTTCAACGTGCCATTTTTTCTAAAGAAATGTGTAGTAGACGTGCCGTCAAATGATTTTTTTTCTTGTAATTATTAGGAAGATAATAAAACCAAATGATTAATAGTAGTAGATGTGCACTGATTAGTAATAGATGTGTTAGATAACAAATGATAGATTAGATAACAAATAACTTGCATTAGGATTGTAAGACGTTCAGAATACAAGCTGAATTGGAGTCATCTTCCAAACGGTTTCTGAGCAAGTCTTTTGATTTCCAACTCATTAAATGAGGGCAAGTTCAGTTTAGTTTAGTTTAGTTATTTTAAAGTTCCATTTAGTTATTTTAATTTTCCGCAACACTAGGGTTATTTTGGGATGCACATAGTCATTTTGAACCACCGTCAAGTGACGAGGACGACACGAGAGCTGGAAACCCTCCTCTCCAAACTTCCACACCAGAGGGGGGACTTTAGCCTGACAAATTTAACGTGCAAGAGACCCCCTTACAAGATGGTTCTTCGGTGGAATCGCGAGCCTTAAACCTTCCCGAGGGCAAATTCAATGTATCAAATGAAGTAACACACAAAAATGCAAAATTTTTTGATAGGTGGCGTGCCCAAAATATCTGCTTTTTATAATCATCGTTAATGGAAAAAATTGTTGAAAAACATTTTATTTTGAAAAACAAAATTTTATAACTTGATTGAGGCAGACAACGTAAAGACTCGTATCAGGCGTCATTTCCAACTATAATTGCATATCTGTACAAATTAGGATTTTAGATATCGTGTTTCAAAAAATAGGATAATTAGCGCATTAAATATTAATTATTTCAATAAGAAATTAGTGTAAAATGGTTTTTCTCGCTGATATGAGTTTAAACATATATTAATAAAGTAATTTAATAATATTTAATACAAAAAACACTAGTTTCTTTTTTTTTTCAAACTCATTTTATGAAGAATGATATTTTTCCACTCTGTTGCTTCATTCAAAACAATCATAAATCTACAAAAAAATGAACAAATTCAATTATTTATTTATCAAAATAATCTGTTATAAACAGCGGATGTTTTTTATTTTTATAAATATTATATTTCATATTTATATTTATAAATTTATTTTTATAAATATAATTTTTGATAGCTATTTAAAAATTAAAATGACAGAAAAAAAATCGAAATTTTTTCTATTCAACATCATCTGTTGTCCACGTTTCCACAGAAAGGGGGTGCAATAGCTTCCGAGGGTAAAGACCTCTGAGCACCCAGAGGGCAGAAGTCTGACTTCCAGACTTCTAGAAGGTGACGCACGCTTTCACAACCCCTTTGTACAGGGGGGGGGGCACATTTATTCAACTCACAGATAGAATACACAGAGGAACAACCACGCCCGAACCGGAACTCGAACCCAGGATGCCCAGATCACGAGGAAGACACGCTACCCCTGTTGCAGGACACCGGCATTCTCCGTTGATGAAAAAATTGTTTTAAAAAATTATATATTTGTCTGACTTGAATGAGGCAGACAACATGAAGACTCATATTAGGCACAATTTCCCAACTAGAATGGTGCGTCTGTATATGTTAAAATGTAAGATACGTTTAAAAAAATATACTAATTAGCTTATTAAAAATTAATTAGTTATTTAACCTTCCAGCCGGCTCGCGTATGTGAGAGATACACTAGAGATGAATTTCGTTTTTTACCTTTAGATATGGTGACACTGGGAACACCTGTCCTTGGATATTTGTCGCCCTCTCTTTGACCTACTGTCAGTTGTCGTCGTAAGTTTGTGGCGTTCATAGGTCTCCGCCGATCAGATATTTGTATTTTAGATACGCGCTACAGTTCCTGTAAGTTTTTGTCACATCTGATTTTGTATGATTTTACAAATAAATCCGTATTGTTTATACTGGCAAATGCACTTACGAACGAAGATGTTGAAAAAGAGCACCCACATCTCTAAAAAGTGAGCTAAAATGAAAGGTGCTAAAGAGAAAAGCCGGACAAGGTATTGAAGAAGTGGAAGATGCGACGTCAAGGAAAAAACCTCGCTAAAAAGAAAAGCAGTCTAAAATCACGAGGTTCGGTTGTGAGATTTGACAGAAATTTATATGTATGGAGCACACTAAACACATTTGCTCAACGCTACACTGAAATAACAATGGGACTATTTTCTTCCTTTTCATACCTAGCTTTCAATTACTTTTTCCTTTTTATACATAAATTCTGTATTTTTACACTTCTATATTTTAGTTACAAATTGTTCTGTCAAAATATCGACAATTTCATTTATATTATTTTAAATCAATCCAGTTAACCTGTGGTCATTTTACATTGTTATTGCAATCTATGTTTATATTGTTTCTGCTTCTTTTTAAGAAAAAATGTTTAAAGTGATTGTAGTTATTAATCCTATGCTATTTACGATATAATTTTAATAGTTACGCTTTTGAAAATTTACAATTTACTGTAGCGTATGGGGGAAATACGCGCATCCTTTCATGTTGGTATGACGGCCACGTCCGCTGGAAGGTCAATAATTAATGTAACGTGATTTTTCACACTGAAATGAGTTTAAACACATATTAATGACATAATGTAAAAAAATTAGATTTTTACAGTTAAAATTTTTTTTAAAAAAATCTTCTAATGTGTACGTACACCTTAAATTAAAACCAAGAAGAATTTTTTTGCTAGAAGTGGATTTTGTCCGGCAGTGCCTCATCTCCCTCTTGCCGGATATTCAGACGGACCGTGTGAAAATGATGGAAGAGCACGAATCCCAGGAGGAAAGACCCCCCCCCCAAAGAGAGGGGTGGAAAAAGGCTTTTAAAAACCCTCTTTCCAACGCCGCGGTGAAGAATTTTCCGCGACAATTGTTATGACATTCTCCAAAGAGAGCTTCCTTTAGAGAGAGAACATTTTGTCTCCTTTCAAATATGCATCGTTGCTTCCAAGAGACGATTATTTTAATCGTAATCTTTTTTTTTTTTCATTTCAGATGCTCGTGTCATCTCAGTGGCGGGGTCAAATTTAGTTGAAATAAAAAGGAATTCATTTTAAAACACACTTTTTATTTTCTGTTTTCTTAAGGTATCCTGTTTTCTAGGTCGTTAAGATCCAGAAATATATATATACATATATTGCAACCGTAACTGTTTTCCTCAGCCCTCTAGCGGCTGCCAGCCACGAACAATCAGTCCCCGTCTTGGAAGCGAGCGTAAAACATGATGTAGTTAGTCCCCGAGTATTATTTTAATGCATATATGTTAAATATTATTGTCCTAAATAGTTTTGTAAATCATGTCCTTTAATGTTATTCAATATATTTTAATTAAATTGGCTTAATTTATTGATTTTAATAGTCTACCCTGACAGAAATTTAAATTTTGACGCCCTTTCGGTCACAATATATATTTTATGATCTGAAAATAAATTCCGAATGTTGTAGATTCTAAAACAGATTTTGATTATCTATATAAATAAAAATGAACGTTTGTCTGTATGTCTCCTATGCCTCCCTTCATCCGATTGCGATGAGACTTGGTAATATTATTGTTTACACCTTCAGGAGGGATGGCAAAAAGGATAGTACAATTATCTAAATTAAAAAAAAAATTCGGATCTCAACCTTTCTATTCACCAAGGATTCATGGCCAAATAAATCGCCGAGGAGATAATAAAGTCTGTAGGAAAGCTAAATCCTAGTTAAAAGGTAATATTTTGCAGCTATAGTATGCAAATGTCATGCAAGTTATTCTCGGAGATAAAAACTCTAAAAGGTAAGAAAATTTTGGGGAAACCAGCCCTGGGGGGTTTATATTTTAATTAAATTTTAGTGTTTTTCGCAGTAACTACCAAAAGTATTGAAATATAAATAATTTTGCATCATCTTAATTTCTAAAAATTATCTTTTCAACTTCATTAAAGATTTTATGGTATAAATATGTTTTCTATGTTAAATCCATTTGAAAAAAAAATATTTGAATCACATCTTCTAAAATTAAATTTGAGAATTCTGAAAGAATATGAAACAAATCTCGAGATACAATAAATAGTTTCTTTCATTGCCATTCTGAAAGAACACAAAGTTTTACAATTCTAAAAATATACACAAATCTAATATATAAAAATGAATACTTGTTTTCGCATTTTGTATACTGTTGTATCGTTCATTCTATTTCTATGAAACATGTCCAAATTATTGATTGATTACACTTAATATTATTATTATTATTTGATGGCAGCAACGGGCTGGGTACCAGCTAGTAGTATATATAAGATAGAACTATAGATATATAATTTCAATAATACACAACAAATAAAAAATGAAATCGGAAGCAAGGGAATTTTTTTACCAAAAAAAGTGGAAAATTTTGTTTTCACCACAAAAATCCCAAAAAATAAAATTTGATACATTAATTCTCTACCTCCTCAGCCGTAGGATGCTTATTTTTGACACTTCTATTTTAAAAAAACTTGAAGACATCATTTGTTTTTAGTGCATTTGGATGAACTAACTTAGAAATACAATACTTAAACACGTATTCTGAAAAAGAAATATTTCACCTTGATTGATTCACAGATAACATGATATCTCAAAATCGATAAGTTAAAACTTCATGAAATTTTGTTTCATGTGTCTAAAATCTTTGAGGATGTGACAGATTCTGTATTTTAAGATATCTTCGTTTATACAAATTTTACAAACACTTTAAGTACAAAACATACAAATATTTTGACTTTAAAAAATCATTAAAGGAAACTTCAAATGTTCAAAAATTATTTTTTATTAAATAATTTTTACCTTGTGGTCTGTTACATTTTGTGCAGTTTGAGATACATACAAAGGTAATATAAAAATTTAAAAAAAATTAATTAAAAATTAATGAATATTTCCTTTTTTTTTTTTTTTGAAAAAATATTAAGCAGTAAAAATTAAAAATTGATTGGTTGAATTCAAATCAATAGATAGGCCTTTGATAGATATATTGATGATGTAATTATATTCATATCAACAATATATCTAAAGGCCTATCAATATATTTCTTAATCGAAATGTTTATCCAGGAGAGCTAAAATTTATCAAAACCAGTAATTACCAGCATCCTGTATGTAATATCATAAATTATAGAGTTATATTTGCATCAATTTAAATTATTTATCCATCACCAAGTGATAATGACAGAAAATTGACAAAATTATAAAAATATAATTGTAATTATTAAATTATAATTATTATTTAATTATAATTATTATTTAATTATAATTATTATTTTAATTAAAATTTTATTAAATTATAAATATTTCTTAAAATATGCTGGAAAAAAGTCATAAAATAAACACTTCTGTTTAGTTCAGTAAGTAGTTAATAGATTATATCTATATGTGTGTGTGTGTGTGTGTGTGTGTGTGTGTGTGTGTGTGTGTGTGTGTGTGTGTGTGTGTGTGTGTGTGTGTGTGTGTGTGTGAGATATTGTTCAACTTTTCAATCGTTAATAAAATATCTTCCACATTTTTATTCATCCACGCGAGTTCAAATATATTTTTTCAAACTTGTAGTGGATG
>JAPMOQ010007146.1:1286541-1365601 GCA_026543055.1 Argiope trifasciata | reverse complement strand
GTGTGTGTATATATATGTGTGTGTGTGTGTGTGTGTGTGTGTGTGTGTGTGTGTGTGTGTGTGTGTGTGATATTGTTCAACTTTTCAATCGTTAATAAAATATCTTCCACATTTTTATTCATCCACGCGAGTTCAAATATATTTTTTCAAACTTGTAGTGGATGGCACTTGATATTCAAACAGTTTTTCCTTTTAAATATAAATTCATCAATTTAGTTTTTCCAGTAATTTCTATTTGGTCGCTAAAGTCACCAATTTTATCGCTAAACTCCGAGATTACTGACGTGACATCCGACTATAAATAATATTTTCAAAAATAAGAGGAATTTGATTTTAAAAAGTTAGGTTTTATATTGCTTATTTATGATATTTTTAAACCAATCTCAATTGCTTTGTGTATAAGAAGAAATACTTTGAGTGCGTGAAGAATTTAATACAATAAACATTCTCTATAAAAACGATGCGTAAGTCTAAACTAAAGATTCTGCCTTCAATATTTTAAAAAATTAAAATTCCGAATTGAAAAATTCTATCGCAAACCCTATTCTCTGGAGAGAACCAAACGAATCGTTTATATCCGATACAGCTTGCCGTAATGCAGCTCCAAACTGGCTTAAAACCCCGAATTATAATCGAAACATTTTAATGAATTTCTACCCCTGTTTACTTGATCCTTTTTTCTGCCTTACCAATGAAAATTCTAACAAATTCTATTGCAGGGCCAAATGGAATAAAAGTGGTTCCATAGAACACAACGAAAACATGCTCATTTATATTCTTAAACTTTATTAGATTACAGGAATTGAATGCGTAAGCAAAAATTCGGAAAACGTTTCCCAAGGTAGCGAGCGAATTCCTCTGGGAAGTAGGCGAATCGGAGTAAAAGATCACTTCTCTTATTTAATAAAGCATGCAACTAAACGCATTATATTCAGTTCAGAACTGAAAAATTTGAGTTGGAATTAGGAAAAAATAAATATGTTTGTTCCAAATGAGATTATATGGTAGCAATAATTTAGAAAAATCCTTAGGAAATGATAATTTCTCACTTATGGAGTTGATTTTATCCTACTTGAAAGGATTGGTAACTCGAGATAATGTCTGTTTTCTTCAAACAAAAAGTATTTTGCTATGAAGACTCCTTTACGTGTTTTAGGAAAAAAAAATCTGACAATTTTGGTGTAATTCTTACACATTTCAATTCTCTTAAAACATGCTGTTGGGAAAAATAACTAGAATGTTTCCCAAAGTGTGCAAGATTGAACCATAACTCTTCTTTAAAGCCCAAGCCGCAGTGGCTTAGTGATAAGTTCTCGGCCTCTGAACCGGAGGATTGCAGGTTTGAGGCTCGATTTCACCAAAGAACTACCGTGTAATGGGTTTGGTGCACGTTAAATCCGTCGGAGCCAAACGCCCTCCAGCTGTTGTGATGTGGAGAGGAGAGTGCCGGCTGATGTGTCGTTCTCGTCATCTGACTGACGTCAATGACGAGGTCCGTCCCAAAATAGCCCTCGTGTTGCTTCAAAAGGGGACGTTAATATAAATAAACTGAAAAAATAAAAGCATACTTATATCGGAAACTTTTCAGACTTTCCCTGAAACCCTGAACAAGTTCCATTGAATGAATGAATGCCCTTCAACAATAGATGCCAAGGTGGCCTGGTGGTAAGGCCTCGGCTTCGAAACCGGAGGCTCAAAGCACTATCCCACCGACGAACCATTGTGTTTTTGTTGCTGTTGTGGCTTATCCCACCTGGTCTGCAGTCACATCAAAACAGATCCATGAGCCTGAAAGTCTTCAAACAATGTAGCTAGAGTTGCATTGCATTTTGGACACAAGGGATAAACTTTGTTGCCCGTCACATGACGGTGTGTACGAGTATGTCCACATCGAAATCTTCTTAGTTGTCTGATCACGAGAGCTGCCAGCTTCAATTAACACAGCAGAGCCGCGGTGGCCTGGTGGTAAGGTCTAGGCTTCGGAAGCGAAGGGTTTCAGGTTCGAGACTCGGAGGTCTTACACGTTAAATCTGTCAGGTCAAATGTCCTCCCACTGGTGTGGTGTGGCTTGGAGAGGGAGGGGGTTGCCAGGTCAGGCGTCGACCTCGTCACTCGACTGACCATGGCTCAAAATGACTAGATCCGTCCCAAAATAGCCCTCCTGTTGCTTTACAATGGGATGTTAGTGTAACTAAACTAACCTAAACCAATCAAAACAGCACTAGGGCGACATTCCGTATATCATTCATGCACAGGGGCCCTGCTCTAAGAATAACAGATATCTTGCCTGACCCGGTTGGTAATTTCTGAAATAAAGCAGCCACCATGAGTAGTATCCATATGTATGGGCCAGACCATTGTGTAAACGGGTCTGGTGCTCTCTAAATCCACCAGGGCCAAACGTCCTTCAGTGATTTCATGTGGACGTTTGGAGAAGGGATACTAGCTCAGGTGTCCCCGTCATCATCTGATCGTGGCTCAAATTTACAAGTCCAGTCTAAAAATAGGCCTAGTGCTGCTTTAAAAGGGGACATTATTATATCTAAACTAAACCCTTGCAACAATAGCAAATACTATCTTGATAAGTTATTATTATGACATTGTAGTGAGCACTTGTTAGAAGAGCTTTTGGATTATGTATATCTGTAACTAAAGAAAAACTCTCAATGAAACACATAGCTTTTGGCTTAAGAACAGTCCCAAAATTTAGTGCATAATACTACCACAGTTACAAGCCTTCGTGGTCTATCCCCTAAACATAGATTTTTGTTAATTTTGTGCCCGAAATTTTTACGCTTGAAACTGGCGTTTTCAACAAGTATTACTTAACCAAAAATTGTCTTTTCATAAATGATGTTCCGAAATTTTATGTGATTTCAGTCGCATTTTTAATCATCTTTTCTTTACATCCGATATAACTCACAATAAATAAATAATTTTTATTTTCTCAGATACCAAGTAAAGAGAAATGATTTTAATTGTCAAAAAACACGAACTGGAAATTTTGACCCCACGTTTCAGACATTCCTGAATTCAAAAAATACATTTTTGTCACTGTGTTTGTCTGTCTGTCTGCAGCAAAAGTTACTCAAAGACACTTTGAGCCAGACGGTTTGGGTTTGATGCATCTTAACACCAATTTTGTAGATTTCTGATCAAATTTTCAGCAAAATCCGTTTAGAGGATGTCTCTACCCTTCCGTTCGAATACAATTTAACATAACTATAAAATGAAGAGAACTAGATGGATAAAAGTTAGTGCAAAGTTTTGACATTTATATTGTAGTAACCTATCAGATTTTAATCCAAAACCAAAAAGGAGTTGAGCGTCTGTCTGTGCTTTTAGAAACAAGTAAAAGCGATGGCTCAAAAACGTAATGAATTAAATATATCTAACATTCTACGTGGTTTTATGTCTAGAATTGTAGTTTTGTATCGAATTCCGGTTTTAACCGATTAAGAAAAAAATTGTCAAAAACCCATATCCAACTTAGAAAGAGAGAAAGTTTTGAGAAAACCACTCCAGCTGGAGATCTTGTAAACAGCCCAAATAAAAATGTATGCAACATTTTTCACTGATGCTATTTATTAACATATTTGCAGGTAAACAAAATCTGCAAAATTTTGCTTTTTCCGTGAATGGCAATGCCCATGATAAAAAGCCCTTTGTATTAAATAGAAAGAATTGTTTTTATTTAAGTCACATAGGGTAGAAAACCGATCATTTAGTTTCAAAAAATTCGTTTCCGACCGATTGATTTGTTTCAAATCAATCAATCAACCAGAAAATAAATTTGTTTCACATCATTCAATCAGAAAATCAAATTGTTTCAAATCAATCAATCAGAAAAACAAAATGTTTCAAATCAATCAATCGGAAAATCAAATTGTTTCAAATCAATCAATCATCATATCAAATTGTTTCACATCAACGAATCAGAAAATCAAATTGTTTGACATCAACCAATCAGAATTAAATAATTTGTTTCAAATCAATCAATCAGTAGTGAGCTGATAAATCAATATTTTCTGATTGATTAATTTGTTTCGAATTATTAATAGGAAATCGATAATTTTTGCCCAAAAAATAAGCTAAATATCCTCTATTTATCTTTTCGGGTCTGTGAGGGCAACTTTAAAGGATGGTAGTTTTCATACCCGATTCCCTGAAACGGCAAGATAAGGTCACAGCCAAATGTAATGCCCCTTCTGTGGTGTGAAAATTATAAGAAAGACGGCCACTTCAAAAACTGCATTCATCACCGAAATGGAGGGTCAGACTATGAGGTCCATCCCTAATGTCCTTACCTTGTGCTTATCCCTAATGTCCTTGCCTTGTCCTTAACCCTAATGTCCTTGCCTTGTCCTTATCCCTAATGTCCTTACCTTGTTTCTAAAGGGGCCGCCAGTATTACAAGCATGAAGTTTTGATTTTTGATTTTATTTATGACATACACTGATGGAAAAAAAATCCCAACACTAGGAAGGAGTTGTGCTAGATAAACGAAATTTGGTAAACGTGTTTATACATCTGAAAGATGACGTCGATTCAAATTTCGAGCTACGCGCGTAAGTGTGGCGCTAGTAGCGACACCATGAACATGCAAATGAGGTTTGTTTTAAATAAGCGCTGTAAGGTTCGTGATCGTTATTTACAGTTGAGAATTGACGTAGTGGGTTAATGTTAGTCAAGGATGCCTCTGAGAAGACGAAGAAGCCATTATCAACAGCTCACTGAGTTTGAACGAGGTCGTGTTGTAGGGTTACGAGAAGGTGGGTTTTCTTTCCGCGATATTGCTGAAAGACTTGGCAGGAATGTATCCACTGTGCATGAGTATTGGCGGCAGGGGTCAAAGGAAGGTACTGCCTCAAGAAGACCAGGTTCCGGGTGGCCACGTGGTACTACTGAGAGGGAAGACTGTCGTATTCGGTGTAGGGCTGTGGCTAATCGTACTGCGTCTGCAGTTGAAATTCGAGCAGCAGTTGGCACCACAGTGACACAACGAACTGTTACAAATCGGTTACTTCAAGGAAAACTCCGAGTCTGACGCCCTGTACAGTGCATTCCACTGACTCCAAACCACTCACTGCCATTTGCGACGTGAGTGGTGTCAAGCTAGAGCTCATCGGAGGACGGAGTGGAGATCTGTTGTGTTTTCTGATGAAAGCTGGTTCTGCCTTGGTTGCAGTGATAGCCGTTTGTTGGTTAGAAGGAGGCCAGGTGAACGCCTGATAGTGACCAGTCAGCGGCCTACACACACAGGGCCTACTCCTGGAGTTATGGTTTGGGGAGCAATTTCGTATGACAGCAGGAGCACTCTCGTGGTTATCCCACGCACCCTGACTGCAAATTTGTACGTCAGTCTAGTGATACAACCTGTTGTGCTGTCATTCATGAACAGCATTCAAGGGGGTGTTTTCCAACAATAACGCTCGCCCTCATACCGCTGTTGTAACCCAGCATGCTCTACAGAGTGTCGACATGTTGCCTTGGCCTACTAGATCATCAGATCTTTTTCCAATCGAACACGTATGGGACATCATTGGACGACAACTCCAGCGTCATCCACAACCAGTATTAACCGTCCCTGCATTGACCGCCCAAGTGCAACAGGCATGGAACTCTATCCCACAAACTGATATCCGACACCTGTACGACACAATGCATGCACGTTTGCATGCTTGCATTCAAAAATCTGGTGGTTACACCGGTTACTTATGTACCAACGTTTCACATTTGAAATGGCTCTACCTGTGATCTTGTAACTTTAATCACTTAAATATGTTACGTAGACAAATGTATTCCTAAAATTTCATTACTGTACAATAATTTTTTCTTGGTGTTGGGATTTTTTTTCCATCTGTGTATCTTTTATATATCTTTTCATCTGCATACAGGGGAATTAATCTAATATTCAGTATGACGCTCGGGATGTCTAAAATCCCAGAATTTGACTGAAATTTTAAGATTGTAAACAAAGAATTTATAAGGCAAACTACAAAATTTTTGTAACCGTCAAAAAATACATATTTGAGATTTTCACGAATCGTGACATTTCACACCGTTTCGAGACTAAGTATTTTGTATTTATGGCTGTCGCACTGTGAGCATAACTCTAAAACGCTTCCAGAGAGACATATGAAATTTAGTCCATGGACCTTACATCATATTTGTGTATTTCGATCAAATTTTGAACGTGATCCATTCAGAGGAAATCTATCTATCCGACTGTTCAGGGTATTATGAAGTGAACACGAAGTCTATAAAACGTAAATAGAGAGATAGATAAAATTTGGCATCTAATATACAAATTATAGATCTGTGTCAAATTTGGTACCAAATCCAACAAGGAGCTTTCATCGTCTGTCTGTCTACACCAGAGGTTCCCGCCCTTTTTAGAACTGGAGCTCCCTTTTCTAATGAATATTTCAATATTGTCCCCCTTCCACTTCAGATAAATAAGAGCGCACATAATGCATAGTGAAAACAAGAATTAAAAAAAATTCTAATAGATAGAATATTGTTGGAATTGAAATGCTACTGAATTTCTTCTTTGTTTAAAAAAGTTTTAGCTTACCAATTATAAGGACAGGCAGGGATTTTGATGATACGAATTAATTCATAATAAACTATTGCTTTCTAAATAAATAAATTGACAGTTTCAGAGACCCATCAAAATGCATATTTAATTATATTAAAAAGTATTTTTATTAAAATTTAAAGACATCAAGTTTCTAACTGAACTAATGAGAAGGCTGGATTTGATGCATTTTAAGGAACTTGTTATCAGGCTCAATTTCACTTAAAAACAATCGTAAGTGGTCGAGGTTCAGTAATATGGAGCCGATTTCTCTTTTTCCTTACCAATGTTGTCTTGGCACTAAATCCACGTTTTGTTAAATATGAAGATGGGAATGCTATCAGAAGTCGCTGAACAATCGACCCTAATCCTGAATGCAGTTGTGAAATATAATTTTTAGATCCTTATTTCTTATTCCTGTGCATGTGTACAGGATGCAAACGAAACTAAAGGCACAGCAAAAAAATTATGGAAATAAAATAAAGAGACTGCAGTCAAAAGAAAAAACGAATTAGGTTTAAATGGTTCAAGCGAAGAGCCTCCATAATATGCCATACTAAAAGTATCATTGAAACATAATGAGTAAATAATAAAAATGTTCAAAAATAAGCAGTTTAACATGTTGTTTTATTGATCATTTATAAAATCTCCATGTACCACAAAGTAATGACTTGGAGAGCCAGTCTTAGACATTAATATAAAGTGGCCTTTAGATTTAAATCAACTTGCTTCCACTAAAAGTACTCTTAAAAATTTTTGTACATTTACTTATTCTTAACTTATATTTTCTTATTTTATTTTTTCTTATTTTATTTTATTCTTATTTTAATCCATCAAAGTTTCTTATTTTCTTTTCTTATGTGTTGAATACTTTCTTCTGTAAGTCCCGTGTGATACTTTTTGGTGCACGGGGATTTTATGAATGCTTCAATAGATAAGAATGAAACTGCCTATTTTTGATAAATTTTATTATTTATAAAAGTTGTCAAAAATAGGCAGTTAAACTTTTTTTTAATGAAGCATTGAAAACAGAAAAATAAAAGTAAGACAAAATTAAGGTCATATGTATAAAAAATTCGTCCTTTTCCTTTGAACTAGGTCCTCCACCCACTTTGAACTTTAAAATATATTTTCTCTCTCGTCCCCAAACGATACATGTGCATGTCGAAGAACATAAGAAGTCACCCGAACGCAGTTATCTGCCGAGAGGGGGCGTTCCTCTTGGGCGATGTCAAGAGACGCGTTATGATCGAGCAATTAATCGCATTGGTAGGGGGCGCTGCGAGGAAGATTAGCTTTTATCGTGCCGGATGGATTGTTTACGTTTCGCAGCTAATGGCTGTCACTTCGCATGAGGGATTTTTCAAGATCGGAGTGGGGGGGGGGGCATCGGGCCGGAAGAGCGTCGTTAGCGGAATGGAGCTTCGGATGAAATGCAGTGCCAGGAAGAAAGTGAATGTTTGGGAGATCCACACTCTATGTATTGATTTCCTTTCTACACTGTAAATCTAGTCGATGCACACTTATAAGCTATCAGTTGCTTGTGCCTCGCCAAGTTGATTTTCGAATCTCCTAACATTTAGAAATAAAAAAATATATATATAAGCAATGTCAAATGGTTCGCGAAGGTTCTCAGCGATTTAAACCTATATTAGAGTCCCTTATTTTTTCAGTATCACCAACTAGGGCCAAGAATACGACTTATCCACTTCTTGTTTCACGTTCGCTTACACAACCCTTTATTACAGGGAGACACATTCTCACTACTCACAGAATAACAACCATGCCCAAACCGGGACTAGAACTCTGGACTCCCAGATCACAGGGAAAACATGCTACCTCTGCGTCAGAGCGCTGGCATAAAATACTGTAAGTTAATGATTTGACTTACAGTAGTTAATTATTTTTGAAGCATTACCTTTGTCTCTTTTGAGAGATTCCAATACTTATAAACAGATTTTAAAGATAATGTTTCGATTACAAATTTTAAAAAAATGCATTGAAGGAAATAATTTTAAATTATTAAAATGAAATTTCTATCAAGTAAAAATCATTATAAATATGACAAAGATGTACACCAACACACTGCATCGTTCCATTTTATTGTTTCTAATGACACTTGTCATCGATAAGTCCGCTGACTAAAGAACCATTGTGATTCAATCCGAATTTTATGCGTTTATTGTTTTTAGTAGCGTCATCTAGGGCCACGAATACGAGTTAACTACTTACGAAACACAACCCCTTTTTACGTTGCGGACTTCATTCATACATTTCATTCACTCATCCGCAGATCGTAATTTAAACTTGGATCAGAGAATGATCGCCTCTGAACCAGTACCTCTAGTGGAATTACTCTTGACATGGAGGATTAGGTAACCACAACAGATTTATAAGTGCGGCAGCTCATACATGAAGTTACTCGGTCGATGGGGTTCGAACTCTCAAACAAGGGATGCGAGTTCAACGCCCTACCAACCGGACTACCCTGGCTTCTAGTAAAAAATTCTGACCCATGTTAGGATCACACCCGAGACCTTCGCGTTATTAGTACGACGCTCCAACCTACTCAGCTAATGGGTCACATCTATTCTCCTTGACTATTTTAATCGGCTGACACGCTTTTTTTTATTTCTAATATGAATTTCTGAATGATTCAGTAAAATAAATAAAGAGTACTCTTGATTTTACTTTCTTTGTTAAAAGAGGAACCAAGACTATAAATAAAACTAATGTTGCACTTCGAATATAATAATGGAGAAAATTATTCCGCTTTAATTTTTCTTCCCAAGAAAATAATGCAGTCTGGAACTCCGTACATTGTAATTACCCAATAGAATCGAGAAAGAAAACAATTAGGATGGAACAATTTTCCTTTTCGAAAATTATATGTAAGCGCGTCCAGTTGATTCTAAATAAACGCACTACTTTATAGAAAATTCACTATAAGTTTTGAATCAATAGATTCGGTTTTTGAAATAATCGCATTTTGTCACGAAACTTTGAATTATTCCTCGGCGTGCTTTGTTCGAATGCTTTGCTTTCAGTTCCGAATCCAACCTCACCGAGCGCCCCCCCCCCCTTTGTTTTTCATGAACCCCAAATTGCGAATGATATATAATTTCTGTTCCCTGTATGGCTTCCAACTTGGCAAAGTGCCAACGGAGAAAATGCATAAAATTCGAAATAAATGGCTACTTATCAAATATTTTGAAACAGTGAAAGCAGCGCAGGTTTTAATTCTGTTTCTTCATCTGTGGCAATAAAAAGCCAAATCTTTTTTTCTCTTGAAATCAAAATAAAAGTTATTTAGATACCATTTATAATCATTTACAGAAGTGGCTCTTTTTTTTAATGAATAGGGATCATAAACCATACTTTAAATTCCATTACCATAGTGACCCATCGTTGCCATTTGTCGCAACTAAATTTGCTTATCTATTCTCCGAAATTACTAACGTCCCTTGGAAATGATCCAGTACAGCGTTTTTTCTTCATTCGTAATACCTGATAAAACCTCTACAGCCGGCGTTCTGGCATAGGGGTAGCGTATCTTCCCCTTGAACATGGCGTCCCGATTTCAGGCATGATTGTTCTTCTGTGTTCAATCTGTGAGATGCATGAATGTGCCCCCCTATAAAAAGGGGTTGTGCAAGCGAATGTGTAGCATGAAGTAGCTAAGTCGTACTCTTGGCCCTATTGGAGCTACTGAAAAAACTTGGGACGCTAAACTAGGATTAAATCGCCGACAACTTTCAATCGGCGGGCTTGTAAAGTGCCATGGGTAACAACAACAGCAAATTCTATACATGTGTATAAAGCACATTTGGCTATAAGCTATATGAATTTATTTGAATTTTCTGATTTCCAAATTTTTGGAAAGAAACATTATTTAAAAAAATGCAATGTGGGCAGATTTCTGAAAGTTTTTCGAGATAACAATTTTTTGGATGTAAGATCTCAATTTTCGCTTCAGAGGGCCGTAAGTTTGTCACATTATTCTATTCAATACCTTTACTACCAAACATATGGGCAGATTCTTCACCAGCAGATCAATAAATAATTTGCATTTTCGGTTGGGCCGGGTTCTTAATAAAAGAGCTAAAGGATCAGCATATATGTGGTTTTGGTAAAGGTTAAATATGATGTAGAAGGTCAAATGAACTTTCGATCTGAAACAGGACAAGATATGAGCCTGTCGGAGATTTTTTTCTTAGAGCTAATTTCGAATATAAATATATTCAAAATTAGCTCTAAGAAAAAATTTCTTCGTATCTGATTTTAAATTTTCCGTGATATTTTAAAATTACTATAATTAAAAGAGCCAGGCTTTGGAATATATAGTAGTTCATAAATTCGTTAGAAAACGAGCTCACTGATCATTGATGGCGCAGTTGAGTAGCGATAGTGTGCAGGCCACCAGGCTAGTCAGAATAAGGAAAGTAGCAAGGTTGTTGTTTCGCAGTGTGTGCGTTTTTAACAAATTATCAAACTACGGTAGAGTAAGTAGAGACAATATAAACTTATCAAATATTATTTTGTAGAGCTTTTCGATAAAAATAAAATAAACCACTCGTGTTTGGTTTAAAATATCACTGTTTCCAATTTATTTTTATTTGTTGCGTATTATAGAATCTACTGCATCTACAGTTTTATCTCATATATATTAAAAACAAAGTACATTAGAATTTAGGAAATTTTGACTGTATTTTCAAATAATAATATTTTGAAAAAATTTCAAATTTTTCAGGAATAAACATTTTTTACAACATAAAATAAACGGTTGCGGAAATAAATAAATGATTGATAAAAAAAATTTACAACCTAATTTTAAATAAATTTAAATTTTAAATTTTTTAAGCAATTTTAAAATAAATAAATTTACAAAATACCCAAAATAAATGGTGGTAAAAAAACACATTTTTAATAAAGAAATTCTATGACATAATATAGGAAAATGGACTTTTTAAAAAAAATAAAATTTAGGTAAATACTAATTTACATAAAATAAAAGTTTGCTTTCATTTAAAAAAGGGTAATATTGTGCGATTATAAGTGATATTTTCCTTATATCTAATAAATATAGAAAACTAACTTTTTTTTTCAAATCTGATATATGAATACCTCGGTACCCTTTACTGTCATCAGGTGGCGCTGCAAAGTACTTTTTCCTGCGAAGTCAAAACCCAAGAGCAGAGTAGAAAGAAAGCCCAAGAAGCAGAAGGGGAGATTTTCCTGTAAAGCTCATTCAATATCCGATTGTGTGAAGTTTCGATTGAATCTCATCCATCAGGCACCCCCCCCTCCCCCTCACTGGTGGTGGGGAGTGACATTATTGGACGGCCCCCCGCCGATGTCCCGGATCACGAACGTCACGCGCCCCGGGAGGATGAAAGCTTCAAAAAGTAAGACAGCCCGGAGATTTCCGAACGCGCATTTTTATTCCGCGGCTTTTTTGGCGGGTGTTTAATTTTAAAGGGCCCTCTGCCTGCGAGCAATGTATGCAAAAATATGCGAAGGGGGGGGGCTTAAGTGAGCACCATATGACTCTGATTTAAATTGGAACAGACCTCCTGCCTACACTAGCCTTTATTCGAAATCCGATTCCACAGGCATTACAGTTAAGAACTGTTTTTAAAAGGGCATGAATCATGTTCTAGGCTTTTGCGTACAAAAATGATGAAGCATTTGAATGAATAAATGTCATTTTGGTGTTGTTCAATTATTTTCTCTCTCTCGTCAAAAGATTGATTTACCAGATATGAATTTAAGCAGAAAGCAAGAATTTAAAAAATATATATCTTTTTTATGCATGGTTTGTACATACGAATTTTGATCATACTATTTATTATCTTATTGCTAATTAAGATTATTAATTACTTATTATTTATTATCTTATTGTTAATTACCATTTTTTCTTATTGTTTATTTATTTTGAACTCGGAGTTCCATTTTCAGAACTAAAAAATTTATTTGTTACCCACGTTTCATCAAAACATTTTGTCATGAAATTTTAACCAAAGAATTTTTTTTTAAATGTAAAGTTAAGTATGAAATTTTTTTTCAGAACAAATATTTAGAAAATGTAGATAAAATCTTTTAAATTCGGATATTTCCTGTTTTTGCATATAAGAGCTGGAATAAAATATCGACAGTATATGTACATCAAAAATCCCCCCCCCCTTCTTTTGACATAAATTTCAGTCTCAAAAAAAATGTCCTATATTATGATTTAGAATTTTTACATTAAAAATGGTTATTACCGCCTTTTTGAATCGATTAGGTATCAATATAATTCTTGCAAAAAATAGTAAATTCCTCAAATGATTTTTATATCGAAATATGATGCATTTTAATAATAAAATTTTAACTTATAAACGTAAAAATAAGACAACTAAGTCCTCTATGAAGCTTGTCACAAACTGTTAAGTAGTTTTAAAAATTCAGGCTTATGCTAAAAATTACTTTTTCAAAACGAGAGCTTGAGATGCCCTAAAAAATATTAATAAAACGAAATACTTCCATAATTTTTCATTTTGTAATTTTCTGTTTTTAAAAAAAGCAATTTAATAGTTGGAAAACCGTTGAAACTAGGCTAAATCTTGAAGAGATAAAACAATTTAAAAGGCACTTTGAAATTGATCGAAGGATTAATTTCTCGTAAGAATAAAACATGTGTTACAAAACAAAAGATCATTGTCATATTAATCAGAAGCAGATTTAAATATTGTTTTCTTGAAGACAAAGGAAGCCCATTCATATCCCCATGACTCTCATTCAATTTTTATAAGCAATAAAATGTTCAAAAATACAGGAGTTGAAACCAAAAAGAGTGTTAATAGAAGTGGTTTGTAACAAACGATGCTCTCAGAAAATTATTATAACATTTCCCTCTTCCTCCCAATTTGGTAGTTGGCATTTCTACCAGATGTAACTTTCTCACACATAGTTAAGAGCATATGGACCATCAGATATGAATTCATTTCATTAGGAGAGTCTTTGTATTTGGCCATCTGTTGCTATCCAAGCATGGGAAAAAAGATGTGTGCCTCTTTGTTTCAAATAGATCCATCATATCTTCAATGAACAACGTCAAAATATCCACACACTAAGCTTTTTTCTCTTATGAAGAGACTCCGCAAGTCACCAAGAAACTATCAATTCCAAGCAATCGTTGTCATTAAGTATCAAACAACGTGCACTTCAGCCGACATCAGCTGTGAATTGATTATAATTGACATGTATTTAAGTGGGGTCGGCCTCAAAGATGGATCCTTAACAGGCACTCCCTCTATCAAGTTGAAACCATTCAGGAAGCGTTGCTGAACAGTTATTGGGTGATAGAGAACTAAATTTCACCAATGGGAACATCCGAGGAGGATATTTAATGGGGGTGATAGAGAACTCAATTTCACCAATGGAAACATCAGAGAAGGATATTGGATGGAATTGGAATTCAATTTCACTAATGGGAACATCAGAGGAGGATATTTCATGGGGCTGATAGAGAATTCAATTTCACCAATGGGAACATCAGAGGAGGATACTTGATGGTGGGTGATAGGGAACTCAAGTTCACCAATGGGAACATCAGGGGCGGATATTTGAGGGGGGTGATAGAGAATTTAATTTCACCAATGGGAACATCAGAGGAGGATATTTGATGGGGGTGATAGGGAACTCAAGTTCACCAATAGGAACATCAGAGAAGGATACTTGATGGTGGGTAATAGGGAACTCAAGTTCACCAATGGAAACATCAGCGGTGGATATTTGATGGAAATAAAATGTGATATTTTTTTCAAGAGGAGAGAAGAGAAATTCTTCAAAATCTAATTCGGAAATATGTCGGTGTCTGAAGAAGTTGTTTCTACTTTAGGATCTACCCGATAAAAATCGGTGGATTTTTTGCGCGCCCGTTCAACAGCTGTTAAGAGCTAATATCCTGTTAGCTGTTATTTATTTACTGTTAATATATTCTCCGATTTTATCGAGGAGCTATTTCTTGACTAGACTTTCAACTGTTGCGTGAATTTTGTAAATATTATTAACCTGGGTGAGGACAGTTTGTTTTCTGTACATTTATAAGATTGTAAATGGAATAATTGTTTTGTTACTCTACTCTTTCGTTTTATTTGTTTGGATGATAATGTTTCACTTTTCAGAATGAGAAGTTAAGTCCTTATTTCATAAAAGTTATCAAGAAAAGCTTGAGAATAAATAAATAGAAGAGATGAAAAATGTGAATAAATATTTAAATAGAAGAGACAAAAAGTGTGAATAAATAAATAAATAGAAGAGACGAAAAATTTTATTTATTTATAGAAGAGACGAAAAATGTGAATAAATAAATAAATAGGAGAGACGAAAAATGTGAATAAATAAATAAATAGAAGAGACGAAAAATATTATTTATTAATAGAAGAGACGAAAAATGTGAATAAGTAAATAAATAGAAGAGCTGAAATGTAGATGCAAGAAAAATAAGCTTCAATATAAATAGGATCTGCAATGCTTATATAATGCACTGCATTTATGTTGCGTTGTTTCTTACGGCACTTCGCCATCGTACAAGCCCGGTGTTACGAAGGCAGCAATTGAAGTCGATAGAGAGAGTCTCATGTGTTTCAGTAGCGCCAACTACGTCCAAGAGTACGACTTTGCCACTCACGCATCCCTCATTTCGCTTGCACAACCCCTTTTTACAGGAGGGCACATTCACTTATTTCACAAACAGAACATAGGAACAACAAACATGTCTGAAACGGGAATTGAACCCAGGATCACGGGGACCCTATACCAGGACGTCGACATTGCATTTATAAAACACCCAATTAAAATGAGCGCATTTTGAATCATGTCGTGCAATGTTTGTGCCAAGTCAACCCTCCTGTGATCAATAAAAACGAAGGCAGCATGAGAGATGGGAACTAAAACGCTTTCAGAAGTAACAAAAGGATATTCCCGAACATTATTAACATGATATTGCCGAATGCAATAGAGGTATTTGCATAAAAATTTCAGCGTGTGTTTTAAATAATATGGGTAATGAAATGAACCAAAACTTTTATTGGTGGTGAAATACTTTTTCATTTATAGGTATTTTTGGAAAAATGAAGTTGTGAATTTATGGAAAAAAGGCATATATGCACATATTTTCACCCAAAACTCATTTGCATCTCAAAATTTTTATTTGTTTTTGGTTTATTTCATTCATCATTATATGATATTACATGTGTACAAAGGAAAAAAGGATTACTGGCTTACCATTTTATGTAGAGTGTTAACTGTTTTGGTTAAATTTCATTAAAATTTATTGCACATTTTCTCATTTTTGAAAATTTGTTATGTTTTCAAACAATTGTTTTTGCATTTATAGTGTTTATTACTGACAATACATATAAAAACCATAAATAGTTTCTAAAAAATCCAATTTTTTTATTTTTTTTTCGTCGAATGTAGTCGTATTTCTTAACTTATTAGGAAAATATTTTTCAGGCAAGAAAATTTGAGGAAGAAGATTTATTGTATGTAGTGTGTTCGAATGCTGCTGCTTCTAAAACAAAAATGAAACCAACTAGAAATAAACATTAAGTTTATGTTAAATAAAAAAAATTAAACACAAATTGAAGGAAACGATAAATTCGATCCTGGTATTTTATCATCTTCAACCAAGGATTCCAATCAGAGATTTTTTTTCTGTGAGTAGTCTGCCTTTTGCCCAAGTATTTATACCTCATGATTTCTTTATCAAGAAATAAATGTTTTAAGGCGAAAAGAATTAATATACTAAGAAAAATGACATTAAATTTATCTATAAAAAACCTAATCTAACAAACAAATTTTTCTGAAAATTCACGTCCAAATCTAAAAAAATCAAAGTTGAAAACAAAAACTGTAAAATAATATCAGACAAAAGATAATCCTCAAACCATAAAATGCGGCTTTCACACGAGGCCAATTGTTGCCAGCAATATAAGGCCAAGCCTATGTCTGGAAGATCATGTGACGCAATGGTTGTAAGGAAGAAACAATCATTCTCCATTGTTCCAATGAGATCACATGATGTTCTTGAGGTAGGTGTGACTTCACACTGCGGATAATAATTCACCTTGTCTGAACACTGCTTAAGTTTGAATATCAAATATAATTTCATTGGTTTCTTTATTTGGTTTAATTATGTTAACGTCCCGTTGTAAAGCAGCTCTAGGGCTACTTTGCATATAATTTCATAGAGCAGCTCTAATTGAATTTAAAAATGTTAATTTATGAAATTTTGAATTTCGATATTCGTTATACATTTTTTGACTCCATGGATCATCTTTATTCTAAAGTATAGAAATGTCAAAATCGAATTTTTTAGAAGGTACTTACAAGACGTTCCTTTTCCTTGAGAGAAACATCAAAAAATATCTTGGAAAAGGTATGTTAAAAGGGAAATATAAATTAAATTAAACTGAATTTTGAGAAAATCGAACGAACTGCTTTGATTGCTACTGAGTAAGCAAAGAATTCTAAAAAAAGCAACACCTCTTTGTCTTTTAAGTAATTTAAGTCAATAAATAGAAATATATTGATAGTACTCCACCAAATTTGGTTGATATTTTTTTAAACCAACTTATTTATGTGACTTAACGGGTTCGAATAATTTGAATTCAATTTTTTTTCTCTTCCCAGTTTTTTTTATGCATAGTATTATAATATCATATGCGATTCAAATCTATTTTCTTCACAGTGCAGTTAATAATTGTAAATAAATGGTACTTTGAATTATTTTTATTGAATAAATATGTTCTTGCTTTATGTTTTTAATAATTGTAATAAAATAAATGAATACATCACACTTCATTTATTGGAGGATTCTGCTCCTTTCCATAAGTACTTCGAAACAAGTCAATAAATGATGGGTTGTTTTTTGTTTTTTTTTGAAAATTCTGAGCGTGTGAGATGTGGATTGCCTAGGTTTGAAGTTTACTTTTACAGTTGTATTATCCGGAGCAAGAAAAGAGCTCCTTAATTAAAATTACTTATTCATTACTCCAGGTATTTTAAATATGATTGTTTTTTTAATTATAAATATTTTTACTTCCTTTATTAAAACTGAAGTTGTGCTCATATGAATAAAAATTGCTAAATATTAAAATTAAGTTTATTCTGCTAATCTATATTTAAAAAAATTAATGTTTGTCGGTATGTCTCTTATGCGCTGCCGTACCGTTCATCTGATTCTAGCAAAACTTGGACAACATATTGTTTGCAGTAACTAAATGGTTATAGGCATAGTAAAGTTATGTAATGTGTTCAAAATATTTTCCAATCTCTTTACCATGAATTAACCACCCAATAACTCGCCAAGGAGACAAAACATATTGAGTAAAGATGCTAAATTCGAGCCACAGATTAATATTTTGTTGCTATTCCATGTAAATGCAGTGTAAGCCTTTCTCTGAAATAATAGTTTTATTAGAGAGTGAGCCAGAAAGTTTTAGGGGAACCACTCCTATAGGTTGGAAATTTTAAAGAAACATTTAATAAAATGTTAGCATTTTTTTATAAAAACTTCCGAAAATATTATTGTACAAATAATTTTGCACTATCTTAGTTTTCACAAAATTACCTTTTCAACTGTATTAAAGATTTTATGGTATAAATACATTTTCATCTTTAATCAATGTTTTAAAAAAAAATGTTTTAATCACATTTTTCTAAGATTACACTTGAGAATTCTGAACGAATATGAAAAGAATCGCGAGATACAATAAATAATTTCTTTCATTGCCATTCCGACAGAACACCCAGCTTTGCGTTTCTTAAGAATACACAAATCTGTTACATAAAAATGAATATTTGTTTATAGAATAGAATAGTAAAAATAGAATAAATGCTATTTATGCTTCTTCTTTATATATCCTTCAGTTTCAGTGAGTGTATTCATCACCGACAAGAAAATAAATATCCTTCTTAATCAAACAAGATAACTATTTCAAATTCCAAACTATATTTCCAAGATTATTTCTTCTGCGACAGCAACGCTACTGCGGTATCAGCTAGTACTACATAAAATTTTGAAATTTCCACCTGCTCCATTCATATTGTAGAATTATTATGAATGTCTAAATAAATCGGTTTGTTTAAAATCGTAATGTTTGAAATAATCGTTTTCATACCGCTATTTTTTTACCTTCCCAAGGACTAGTGATATAAAAGTTCATCCATATCTTCTATTTTACCCATATTTATGGCACAGTATGGCCATATATGGCTTTTCTGCCAATAAAGCCATATATGACCATATCCATAATACCAAACCAGCCGACCAACCTCGAATAAATCGGATTTTTAATCTTTCTTCGTGATCTTCATTTTAGTCACATTCTACCTCATCATGAATACAATATTACAAATTGCAATTAATACTCTTTTTAATTTGGGAAATTAAAACGATCTGTAGAGAATCGCTCTTTTTCTTAAATAACTACAAAATGAAATCATGTGAAATAACAGTGGACTATTTCAAAAAAGTTTATTTTCGGAATCATTAAAACTATTTCAGGGACAGGACAATTTAAAAAAAATTTAAATTGAATAAAGATAGAAAATATATTTATACCACAAAAATCTTTAACATAGTTGAAAAAATAATTTTTTGAAAGCTAAGATGGTGCAAAATTATTTGTTATCTTATAATTTCATAAGTTATTGCAAAATGCGCTAAAATTTTATTAAATGTTTAGTTAAAATGCCAAACCCATAAGATTGGTTTCCTTAATACTTTCTCGCACACTCTCTAATAAAACTATTCCCTCAGAGGAAGACTTACATTGCATTTACATACAATAACCATGACATATTAATCTCTAGCTTGAATTTAACATCGTTATTGAATCTATTGCATCTCCTTGGCGAATTATTTGGTGGCTAATCCTTAGTTAATAGATGTAGTAAATAAATAGGCATATGCATTATTTATATAGATTAATAATGTTGGATTTACATAGTTTGGTTGTTCTTTTAAAGATTTGATATGATTCTTCAGTAACTTAAAGGGTGTTTCGTAAACTTGTTTGTGATGTATTCATTAAAATAATAAATGAAAAAAAAAATCGTAACTAATCCCTGTCATCTACCCCTCACATTTTGATGAAATTTTTCATTTTAAGTATTTCTTCAAAAATTTCTTTTTGCTTTCACCTAATCGATGTAAAAAAAAAAAAAAAAAAACTACATCACAACAATTACATTTTGGATAATCAAAGACTACAAGAAATACTTTTACAGAAATTACGAAATATTACGAAGCAATCAAAAATTAAACTAATTCAATTAAAATAATTAATTAGACAAGATAAAGATAAAATTAATTAAACCGTGATAAAGGAGTACAGAAAAATCTAGTGGGAGTTTTCAAAAAATTTTATTTTCAGAATCACTGAAAACAATTCCAGAAATAATTTATCAGAAATGTATTACGGAATATTACGAAGCAATTAAAATAAACTAATTCAATTAAAATAATTAATCCGACGAGCTAAATATAAAATTAATAAAACGATTATGAAGGAGCACAGAAAAATCAAGTGGGATATTTCAAAAAAATCTATTTGCAGAATCACTGGAAACAATTCCAGAAATAATTTATCAGAAATGTATTACGGAATATTACGAAGAAATTAAAATAAACTAATTCAATTAAAATAATTAATCAGAGGAGCTAAATATAAAATTAATAAAACAGTGATGAAGGAGCACAGAAAAATCTGCCCACTGAGACATCGACTGTCTCCAGCAGATGGCGCTGTCGACCTCCATCTTGCTTCCCCACTATCTGGGCTCCATTGGCGGGCAGCTCTGCAGTCTTTCTAGTGCAGTGCCGACGGTGCGTGTGTGCGGAAGTTGACTGCTGTCTACAGTGACTGACACCAGTTGCTGATTTCCAGAACTAAGCCACCCAACCCCTCTTTGGATACCTTTTACACTTTTCCTACACCCCTCAGCCTCCAGGAAATATAGATATTCTTGTCATTCTGGGAGCAGTTGCTGTTCTCGTCCCCCCCCCCATCACGAACAGCAGCGCCACCCTTCTCCAGAAATCCAGATTCAACAGGTTTGCTTCTGAGCCGGACATACTGAGATTTTGTATGTGATGTGTGTTTTTGTGATTGGATTTACCTCCAAATGATTGACACTTGCCGGTCCCCAGGGATGTACTGAACTAGATTTCTACACCCCCTGGACTTGCAGCACCGATTCACCGTGTTCTAGGTGAGTAAATGTTGTGCCCTGTTACCTTTGCTTGTCTTTTTCGAATGGCGTTTGGCTGCCACCTGTTGGATTTTTCTACAGATAGCTTCTTGAGATACGTGTGTTTAATCAGTGAAACGGTATCTTGAAATATACCTCTTAAGATATTCCCAGATTATTTTTGTTTCGTTTTTGTTTTTAATTTCAGTAAATTACCTTTTGTTAAAGTAATTAGATTATCGATATATTTGCCCTCTTCGATTTTTTTAAAAAAACAATTTTAATTTCCCACCCACATTCGATGATTCCATTATTCTAAATCTAAATGTTTATTGCTTCAGGGAATGAAATATGAAATATTTAGTTTAAAATATCGGTCGTTTTCTATATGTGCCGGTGTGTTTAAATTTATTTTTAAATTAATGAATTAATTAATGATTTTTCTTTCAAGAAATTTTCAACATTTTAAATGTTTTTTTTTAATTTTATGAAATTAATTACCTTATTACATTTTTTTATAAAAAAGGAATGCAAAAAATTAATACTGTTACTATTTTATTTTTTCAAAAATAGCTCCGAGTAAAAAAAAAAATGAAAATGTCACTTGTATAGTTAAAAAATGTGGCAAAATACTTCATTGAAATCCGCCAATTTATTCCCAATGTAAATTGTTTCAGAGAGAAATGAATAATTTATTTAACATTTAATTTTATTTTATTGAATATTTTTTAGTTTAATATTTAATTTTATGCATGCATGCAGCATGCATACATACATACATACATATATAAATATATATATATATATATATATATATATATATATATATATATATATATATATTTATTTTTAGTACTTTATTTGTTAAAAATTTGATGTAATGAACAATTTTCCATTGTCTGATAAATTTATACACGTTACATCGTAGAAATTGGACTTAGAATTGCAACTATTCTTGTGAGGTGAATTATTTAAAATTATATTCGTTTGGTGTATAAAATAAGTAATCAAATTTGATAAATGAATTAAAAATTTGTATTTTTTAATTTCACTTGTTTAAAAACTTCCTTTTAAAAAATTAAATGATAAACGATTCTTTTTCTTTTTTAAATTATGGAAAGACTAATAGTTTAAAGTACAGTTCCGAGAAAATAATAAGAAAAAATCGTTTGATGCTCAAATGAGACATTAAAATGGACAATATTTATTAAGATTTATTTTTACACATAGAAGATTTATTTATCACACAGATTGATTGTTTATTCGAATTATAAATTTCATTATTCGAACAATACAAATTTCAACTAGTTTCCAATTTAAATAAAAATATTGCTTATCCAAAACCACGCTCATATATTCGTACTTTTTAGGTATGTAAGCCGTTTGATTTGAAGTACTTAGTTCAGCAAAACGTTATCTGTTTCTTTTTAAGGTAGTTTAAAGTTGAAAATCTATTCATATTTAAGTTCTGATTCCTAACTGATGAATTTTGTTGCCTTCCATCTACTCTAATGTTTTTGTGGAACTGATCTCAAATCTGATGCATTGCGTGTTTATGATATCATTATTATTTATAATCCATTAAATCATGAACGAAATAACAACAGTGCGTCAATACTTCAACGTATTTAACAGGTGTGCGACTTTTCTGTGGCAAAAGATGGCATCATGTCATCTAAATTCAATCGTTGCCACCAGATGTTGATGAAATATAATAACCAGAAACCCAGTCGCCGGTCTGCTGTCTGCTCTTATGACCTCATTAACGTATTTTTTCGAAAAATATTCGGATTTGGTTCATTGTTTTTGGTGGCTCCCACATTTTGCACATTTCCTAAAAGAAGGCGTTGAAAAAATCGCCGAAATTCAGTTCGAACTTTATAAAATCGTCTGATAAAATCTCACGTGTTCCGCGCGTCCTTGGGATGCTCGTAGGAGTGGTTGGCGACTAGAAAATCACCCAGCGGGCGAATATTTTCGGTTTCTTTTTTGTTAAGGACATCCTGAAACCATCAAAGCACGTTTCTCGTGATTCTACGTACCGATGCTTGATCTGCTATTTCTTCCCGCTTATTTCTGTTGCAGTTGAAGATATGATTGTTTTATTATTAATATCTTCTTTGTTTTATAACTATTTAGTAAACCATTTTTAGTTAACAACATTTTCACCATCATAGTTTTTGGATTAGTAGATAAAGTAAGATTTTCAAATGAATTTTGAAAAAATTATGTTGTTATATATATATATATATTCTAATTAATTTCTAAAACTTTATCTTAATTTAGCCAATATTAAACTTCATTCTAAAAATATTCTCTTATTCCCTGATCCGATTCCACGTTATCTACTGAATTAATTCACAAAATGCTTTGTAAAAATGTTTAGTCAGCGATTCCCACGCTGAGAGTGATGGATAAAAGTTGCTGACTTCAAAAAATAATTTTATAATATGAAATGATCCCTGTGTATCCCCTGATTTGAAAGTCACATGCTCAGAAATCCCTTTGAGAATCTTAATAATATATTGACTCAATAAACAATCTTTTCCCCATCAAAATATGCTATATAAAACGAGGGGAAAAATAAAAGTAATAGAGCTGTGCAAAATGTTTCTCCTTGAAAAATATCAAAAATACTAATTAAGTTTTTGTAAAATGATGCTAATGATTTAATGCCATCATTGTTTTGATGTTAATATTAAAAAAATTGCACAACATATTATTTTTTTAAACATTTCAACGTAGTCTATATGTACAATTCATAATTTGGAAATGAACATCTGCGATACTTTATTTTCATAAAAATGCATTAAATTTACAAAAAAAAAATTGCTTAAAATTTTAAATAGTAATAATGGATTTATTAGTTCAACCAGTTAAATGATTACTACTGCCGGCTATTTACATTGTTATTCAAGGAGCTAACAGCAGAATATGTACATTGTCCAATACAAACTTATATGGCAAATTTCGTGACTTTTTACCATTTGTTTTAGTAGAGTTAATTGCATTGCAAGATCGATTTTCATTCCAAAAAATTCATCTTCTGTAAAATATAAAATTATTATTTTCACCATACTAGTATTTTTATTAAAATGGGTTATTCTTAATATTTATTTTCTATTTATATAATAAATTGTGCAAATAAACTGTGCATCCATTAATTTTAATTATTTAGATTTAAAATTTTATTTCAGAAAACAATACATTTTAACGCTTTATCCGCCAAATAATTATAAAATAATTTTTCAGTGATCTTATCGAATTGCAAATACACAGTGTGAAAAAAAAGTCTTGATCATTTCAAGCGCTATCAAAATTCTTCTGTATCTTATCATTAATTGCAGTTACCATTGCCTGTTGATTTTTGTTTGTGATCATTGTAATCTTGCCTGGACAGGATTTTTCAATCACCAAATTCGAAAATTTATGTTTTTGTTAAGTGCACCTGAAGTGTTTTCTGTTGTTGCTCATTTACGATAAATCTATTAATAGTTGAATTTATTATTTGCGTGTGTATTTTCAATTTTTTCTGGTTTCCCTTTTGTGTAATTTTTGAAAGATGTCAATGGTCTTGTCAGAAGGCCTCGGCTTTGAGATCTGAATCCCACCTCCTCCTATCTTGTGCCTTGTGTGTGGACCTATTGCTGGTTAGATTTTAACGTCATTGGTTGGTACGGCATGTAAAGTAGGATAAAGTACAAAGGAAAAGTTGGATCAAGTACCAATTCAGAGTTATATCAAAACAAACCTTGTGTTTTGGAAAATAAGATGTCTATACATATAATCCGAAATAGTATTTTTTTTTTTTAAATAGATATTTACTTTTAACGTGTTTGGTTGGTCCGGCATGTAATGCAGGATAAAGTGCATAGGAAAGTAGGATCAATTCCGAATTCAAAGTCCTATCAAAACAAATCTTATATTTGGGAAAATAGGGTGCTTATATACCTGATCTAAACTGTTTTTTTTTTAAATTTATATTTACTTTTATGTTATGTTTGGAACAAATGGTGTAATGTTTAACTACGACTGATTTTGGAAGATGCCAATTGTATCAGTCCGAATTGATGTAATTACGTAACTACAGCCAGAGATGCTTGTGATTTTTTCTTTGAGAATTGGACAGGGTCACCTCAAGCATTTACCGTAGGGCCTGTTCTACGTTACGTCATTTGCAGTACATCTTAATAACTCCTCCTCTTTGAGCATTCGATTCAAATTCAAAGAAAAATAGGTTTATAATTTAATTGCTATATGTTTAGAATAATATATTTTTTTAAGAAAGCTGACCGTGCTGAAAATTAACAAAATACGAGAAAGAACCGCACGCGCACAAGTGTAGATATATATCACGTGAATGAAATCAAAGATTTTAAAGTGTGCTTACTCACGATTTTTTTTATTATTATTTTAAAAATCTTATTTTTTCACTATAGGTCATTAATATATGCTTAAACTCATTTCATTTAGAAAAAACCCTATTCCACTAATTTTTAATTAATATTTAATAAGCTAAGTAGCATATTTTTTGAAACATATCTTAAATTTTAATATTACAGACACACTATTCTAGTTGGAGAATGTGCTTAATATTAGTCGTCATGTTCTCTGCCTCAATCATACATTGTTTTTTAGTGACAAATTGAAAAAGTTAGATTTTTTTTCCTGTCATTTTAACTTTTAAATAGCTCTCAAAAATTTATTTCTATAAATATAACATTGATCTAGGAACAAAACATCCGCTGTTTCATACAGATTATTTTGATATATAAATAATTGTATTTGGTTCATTGTTTTGTTGAGTTATGATTGTTTGAAAGAGACAACATAGTGGAAAAATATCATTCTTCATAAGATGAGTTTAAAAAAAGAAACGAAATTAGAGTTTTTGGTGAAATTACTTCAAGAAAACTTCTTATAACTCGAAAAATATTCCGAATATTGACAATTTCTTGGTATCGTTTAAAAGCCAAAAGACCACAGAACATTTTGACCCAATAATAATAAATTTTCGATATTTTGAACAATTTTCGAAGTTTCTAAGTATGTACGAGCACCTTAAACGAAGGCTGTTTGTTCTAAACATTTCCAAATTATTGTGAATATTGACATCTTGGTATCGTTTGAAAGCCAAAGGATCAAAGAACATTTTGACACAATAATAATTTTAAAAAAAATTCTATATTCTGGACGATTTTCGAAGTTTCAAGTGTGGACGAGCACCTCAAACGAAGTTGTTTGTTCTAAACATTACCAAATACGGCTGACGGAAAGAGTGCGGGCTTTGTTTAGCACTAAACAATGATAGCGAGAGGAGATAAAAACTTAAATCAGGCCACGTAAGTGGCAGGCGAAGGCTCTTGACCTTGCCCAGCGATTGGCTGTCTCTGGGCGTCGGTATAAGTATCCCAGACGTGAATCACTGGCGATTACATAAACATTCACACCGCCAAACCTTCGCCATCACACGCTGATGGCGGATGTGCTGCTTGCTCCTTGCTGAGTTGTCGTCTGAACAACATTTTCTCATAAAATAGAATTTACGTGGGAAAAGAATGAATTATTTGTCATTAAAGCGTGTTATTTTTGGAAATATTTTATTTCGCTTTCCGCATTTCCAAATTTTTCAATGATTATTTCATTAAAACAATTTATCACGAAGAATTCCTTCTATTTTAGATGTGCATATTTATAGATAGTTTGTTTATCCTGTTAAGAATATCCCGAAATCGATTGTTTGAGATTTTCTAATAAAAATTGTAGTAGAAAAAAGTCACATGCACTGTAGTATAGTGTTTATTATTGTCTCAGATTTCCTAACAAAAATTGTAGTATAAAGTCACATGCGCTTTGGCTAAGTGTTTATGTTTGACTCAGATTTTCTATCAAAAATTGCACTAGAAAGTCACATGCATTTTGGCAAAGTGTGTATTATTGTCTCAAAAATTGTAGTAGAAAATCGCATGGTCTTTGCAAAGTGACTCTGTAAAATAATTAAAAAGATATTTTCAGTGTATTTTACATATAAATATATAGTAGCATGAGAATATAAATTTTTGCGTATGAAGAAAATTATAAAAATTAAGACTTTTCTTTTCTATTTATTCTCGCTCGGGCTTATTTTCGTTCTATAAAACAGTCAATCTAAATGCAAAAAAGGCTATGGTTTAGTAACTCTAAAAAAATATCCTTACGTTAATAATATTGGCCAAAAAGAGTTGAGATATTTTGAAACTTTTCAGATTTCCCATGCTTGTGTAACATACTCGTGCAAGTTAAATTTTGATTTCATTTTGTACAAAATAATTTGTTGTAAAATACGGTTAAAATTATTTTTAAGTCATTAAAATCGTAAGTTTAATTAACAGTTAAAACTTTTCTATTTATGAAAAAAAAAAATTTAACTTTATATAAAAATTTTATATTGTTATAATTTCAGAAATTATTTTTGAAAATCGCCAAAGTTTCATTTAACTTTTAATCAGTTAGAATTCTACTTAAAATTTCAAAATATAAATGCTCTAAACTATATATTTTCACCTATTAAAGCATTATGTACCTAGTAGTCTATTCCAAACAATCCATTATGTGTAGCGTCAACTGATACAAGTACATATTGTACATAGATATATATTTATTATAAGTAAAATAATTTATTGTAGTAAATAATAATATAAATTATTATAGCAATTTAATATAATAAATAGTAATATATAAGTTGTTATAGTAATTTATTACAATGAAGTAAAATAAATATTATATGCAAAACTTACTCATACATTACAGTGAAATTTTTCATATATGTTACCTTAAATGTTCCAAAAACAATGATCTAAGCATATAACTTTAAACTGAATAGTTTTTGTTGTAGATCTGCCTAATGTAATTTTCAACAACGAATTATGCGAAATTTTCAGTACAGAAATACTCGATTAGTTATAACTTTTTTGTAAATGCACATATTTCTTGGATACTAGTTCATTCCTTGTAGGTTTGTCGAGTATAAAAATAATTGAAATTTCTGCATTAGAATATGTTGTAGAATTTTTGTTTTTGGTTGCAGTTTTCACTATTTTTTACCTAAATTGACACATATTAAAAATCTCGTGATCGACCCAAAATTTTCTGATCATTATTTATTCATTAACTGCAATCACACTGATTCAGGAAATAAACTGATATAGAAAATGAGCTGAACATTAGACGGGTCTATGAAATATTTGTCTCCGTAGATAGAAATATACAGTTAACATCTTATTTGTGCGGTATCCATTTTACTCAATGTTATTTTTTAAGCAAATTTTGAAACTATACCAAAAAAATTTAGTGAATGGACTGAAATAGCAACCTCACCACTAATAATTGACGAAATTTTAATAATGTTCTAATATCGCTTATCCTAATTTTCATATTTTGAAAAATTATTGCAACTAGAGCAAAAGACCAACTTGCCTGATATTCCACTTTACCCATCTTCCTTAGGCAGCTGCCTAGAGTCAATGCCAGCCTCTAACCATAACTATCGAACGTGTCTTCAAATGTAATCAGCCCATCTTCCTTAGGCAGCTGCCTAGAGTTCATTCCGGCGCTAACCATAACTATCGAACGTGTCTTTAAATGTAGTCAGCCTATCTTCCTTAAGCAGCTGCCTAGAGTCATTTCCGGCACTAACCATAACTATCGAACATGCCTCCAAATGTAGTCAGATCTGATCACATGTCATTAGATCTCACATGTAGTCACATCTGATCATTTGTATGAACAGTTATAAGACATCTCTTCACTTGTTCCGTGATTTCCTCAAAAGTTAATTAATCGATATCGATGAATAAAAATAATGCTTCATTTTCGAATGCAGAGATGCTTGTGAGGCGGTTGTCGCGTGTGTAAATAACATGTTCGTTCCCTTCTGCTACGTGCAGGATTTTCACACCTGGCGTCAGTTTGTTATTTGGATGATGAAGCGGGATCTGACATGAAGCTAAATCTGCTCGTTTATCATTTTATTAGCCATGAGAAGAGTATTTCAAATAATTCATGCTGTGTTTGACATCACGTTCATTCTCAATTCAGAATCGATTATTTAATACTTCCTTTTAAGTCAGGATTAATTAATATAGAAGTAAATTATTGTATTTTCAAATTTTTTAACACGTATCTTAGCCGTCAAAAGAATTTAAAATGAAATTTATTTAGTATTTCAGAAGTGAAATATATTTTTGCATTGATATTTATTGAAGTTTTAACCTTCGCTTGTTCCCCCCCCCCTTTTTATTTCATAAATTTTCTATTTTCTATTTATTTTTTATTTCTGTTAAGACATTGGTTTTGTTATCATTTTACAAAATTTTTAAGCATGAGAAAAAATGAAAATTGATCTTTATGCATTTAATAGTTCATTCATTCTTTTTAATGTCTAGTCCAGGTTCTATTCAAAAGTAAAGATTTTTTTAAATCAGCGATATTTGAAATATTTTTAAAAAATGAATTCATTTCTCATGATTAATCAATTAACGGAATATGGGGCCACATTATTTTTAATTTTATGATTAACTGAACAAATTCCAGAATTATAATAATTTGGCGTTAATAGTTTATTGTCAACTAAAATTTTAATTTATAAATTTTGAAAGAAAACGGCCTGTGAACGTAAAGGGGTGAATGTCATATTTTGGACGAATGCGATCGATTGAAAAGCTTTCCTCTACTTCTGAACATTTGAAAATAACAAACTAAATTGTCTTCTACCTGCTTCCTCGTCTCCAACAAGGAAGCAGAGAAGGAGCCTTTGTTTGTGACTCGTGCTAACGGCCTGAGGATTCCACTTGTGGAATGGAACTATATATGGTCAGAATGAACGATTGCGGTCAGTCGGTTCGATGGAAAACGGAGATCTAAACACTGATTGCAATTAATTAATATTCTGAGGTAGATGGACATCCGATTTGTTTGTTATTCGAAGAGGAAATTTGCAATTGGCGATTTTTGCGATGGCTGGATTTTTTCCACTGAAGTGACTGCAACTTATACCAGTCATCGGATTTGTAATATTGCACAGGATATTAAAAGTCAGGATCAATAATTCACAGGATATTGAATTTCTGAAACCGTTTATTATAAACTAGCTGGTACCTGGCGCGTTGCAGCCGCAGAAGAAATAATCTTGGAAACATCGTTTGGAATTTGAAATAGTTATCGTGCTTCATTGAGAATTATGTTTATTTTCACGTAGGCAATGAATACATTCGTTGAAACGTAAGGATATATAAAGGAGAAGCATAAATAGTATTTATTCGGTTTTTATTATTCTATTCTGCAAACAAATATTCATTTTTCTGAATTAGATTTGTGTATTCTTCTAGAATTGTAAAGCTTGGGGTTCTTTCACAATAGTAATATATTTATCACATCTCGTAATTCATTTAATATTCGTTCAGAATTCTCATTTTAATGTTAGAAAATGGGATTAAAATATTTTATTTTAAAATTGATTAAACATAGAAAATATATTCATACCATAAAATCTTTAATATAGAAAAAGCAATTTTTTGATAAACTTAGGTAGTGCAAAATTATTTGTAATCTCATATTTTCGGAAATTACTACAAAAAACGCTTAAATTTTATAAATGTTTAATTAAAATTTCAAACTTATACGATTGTGAATTGGTATTTTAAAACGATTGCTGAAGAAATATTTATAAAGAATATTTAAATTATAAATTTTTGTTGTGTAGAATTATATATATATATATATATATATATATATATATATCGTTGTTTTTGAAGACCATGTAATTTTATTTTTTATATGTAATTATATTACTTATAATATTTGGCATCCACGATATTTTTTAATAGAAATGTTATTATGGATATTGCAGACGTTTTGTTATTTCAATGGAAGCAGTCCTGCCTCACAATTTCTATGGGCTGTCATATCCCTCTTCAGTGATTAATGGTCTGCCGGACAATTTATTTTAGCCTGACAAATAGGCGTGCCGAATTGATTAGTTGTAGAACAATTGATCATTCCATCGCACTTGGCTGCGCCAGATTTGGCGCGGTGCCGAAATTGAAGTTAAGATGTTGAGACTTTTAAGCACACTTTGCGAGCCATCAAATGTGTTCGGAATTTTTAGTACTGGAGAAAATAAGTTAATAAAAATAATTGGTGAATGAATTTTTCTCTGAAGGAATTTTTCAAATTCTTAGCAATTCTATGCTATGTAAAATTCTAAAATCTTATTGTGGTTTTAAATTGGGATTTTAATCTTTTCTTTTATATAATTAATTTCTAGGCTTTAATTAGTTTCATGGTTTTATTAATGGGGACAGAAGCTATCGATTTTTCATTTGTTTCGTGATATTTTAGAATTGTGAACTTGTTTGACTTCTGACAATAGAGTTTCGAATATTTTTTGGATTCTCAATTACCATTTAATAGAAAAGCCGCGGTGGCCTGGTGGGCATCGGAACCAGAGTTTGTCAGGTCCGAGACTCGGTTCCACCGAAGAGCCGTCGTGTGGGGGGGGGTCCTTTACATGTTAAATCTGTCAAGCCAAACGTGCTCCCACTGGTGTGGAAGTTTGGAAAGGGGTATGCCGATTCAGGTGTCGTCCTCGTCATCTGACTGCGGTTCAAAATGCCGAGGATCATCCCCAAATAGCCCTTATGTTGCTTTACAACGGGACGTTAATATAACTAAACTTTTAATAGATTCATTTTATTAAATTTATCATAAATGATGATACTCTAGTAAATGAGGATTTTTAAGATAAAAAAATGATAAAATCGAAATTGCATTATACTTTCATTTTTATCTTAAATTGCAATATAGAGACTGAAAAGAAGAAAATGATTATGAATCCTGATCTTTTGTACTATTGTAAATTTTTTAAAAAAAACTATAGTTAATAAAATTTATTTGATTACTTTAATTCTTTTTACTTATAAACGTGGTGTTTCTTTTCAAAAAAATTTTATGTTTTTTTTTCTTGCGTTTTTTTATACTTCATTCTATGATAAAAGAGGGGAAATTGCGTTGTTAAAAAAGGATCGTGTTACAAAATGGAAAATAACTGTTTTGTAAATCACTAAAAAGTGGTTAATTCGGTTTTTGTTTATACGAAAGTGCAATTTTTTTTGTTGAAAATTTAATTCTGCCTATTACATATTTCTCTTAATATAGATGATTATTATGTACCTGTTATAATTTCTGTTAATATTGACGAACCAATAAGGATAGGCCTATTTCACACTATAACTTATTAGTACATGCAGAAATAAATTAAGCTGTAATAAATAACCTTTATATGTATCGCTCGAACAATGCCATCAATTAAAAAGTAGTTCGTTTCTTTGATGCTTAAATGATAATTTTTTGCTGATGGATAGTTTGTTCATAAAGCACAACTGCAATGGCAACCAATTTTTTTTTTATTTTTCCATATATTAAATGTAAAAAAAAATATTGCAATCAGAAGAAAAAGAAAGAAAAGAAAATCCATCACTGTAGACTTTTTTAAATCATATTTTAGACCTCTATGAATTGGAAAAACACATTTTTGACATGATGCCTCTTTGTGATAAAGAAAGCACTGAAACACTTTTAGTTGGGTGGATGAAATTCAGTTGATAATTTCTACGTCATATTCGTAGATTTCTATAAAAAAATTGTGCAAAATCGATACAAATTTACAACGGAACGGCACGGGGTTGAAATTTCAGAACGGAATGAAATTTAGTATGATGGTAGTACACATTTAGAATGTTCACTCATCAAAATATTTAAAAGGAATGGCCAGTGAATTTTGAGAAAATGACCCACAAACTTTCTGTTTAGCTTATATATTAATAATGCTTTTATATTACGAATAGCTTAATGGATAATGTTGTTGCGGATAATGCACTGTTCGTTGCGGAGCCACGAATGGATAAAGTGGTGCCCTAGTATTTACGGGACCCAGGTTCGATTTTGGGGTCACGTCATTTTATTATTTTCTTGAAATATATTTAAAATTAATTTACCAATTTACAAGCAATTTTAATCGATTTATTTTTCATTCTTTTATTCAAGAATAAATATTTATTTTTCTAATTCTTCGAGTATAGTTTAATATTTAAAAGGAGTATGAAAGCATTTTTTTTAATATTCAGACTTAATTACTTAATATTAAATTGGCAATTTAAAGATGATTTCAGTTAACATGATATTCATTTATATATTTTCAATTGAACTTATTTTTAAAACAATTATGTCCATGTATAATAGTTCATATACAATTCATATAATTATTTTTATGAATTATAGTTAAAATTCATAAAAATTGAATTATAATTAAATTTTATGTTGTAAAATAATTGTTAATATAATGTATAGTTATAATTCATAAAACAATTATGTTCATGTATATGAACATAATAGCTCATATGCAGTTCATATAATTATTTTAACTGTAATTCATACAAATTGAATTATAATGCAATTTTTATGTTTTAAAATAATTATAAATTCAATTTTAATTATAAACATGTTTCAAAGTCACTATTTTTATTTTAAAATCATTAAATGTTTTAAAAGTTTAGAATTTAATAAAGTTAAATTATTTATTATAACCCAACGAATCTGTATTCATATCGGGAGTTAAAGAGAGCAGCTGAAGTTATAACGGCAAACATTCTGAATGTTAATAATGGAAAAGAAAAAATCGTAAGCATGTGTTAAGTTGTGGAATGCATAGGCAGGTGGTTTAAAATCTTTAGAAACAAACGATACGTTTGTGGGTTGCCAGATTTTTCTGAAGAAAAACAAACCATTTTTTGAAGCTAATGAAAAATGTTTTTATCGATTGCTCTAAGGTTTATCTTGTAGATAATCATTAGTTATGAACTATGCATAATGTCAAAATACATCGATCATGTTTTACGATAATTACAATTTTGTCTGTTATGTGCAATAAAATATTAATGGAATAATTTCATAATGTCAGCAATTTATTTAACATTTATCATCATTTAAGTTATATGTGTAATTATTTTTCCTGCTTAAAAATATAATTATAATTTAATTATTAAGTGAATGAATATTTATTTTTGAGGGAAATTTAATTCCAAAACGCTCATTTTTGAGTGATAAAAGAATTGCGTATTAGTTAAAACTGACTGTAATTTTATTTATATAATTTTTGTAAAGAAAAAATACTTAATATCTGTAATTTTTAAATATGCATATATATTTCTGGTATTAAGTGAAAATATCTTTGTTTGTCCATATAAAGATTAATATCATGTTAATTGAAGCCACCTTTAAATTGTAAATTCAAGTTAAGTAATTCTGAATATATAGAAAAATGCGATCATACTTAGAATTTTTTTTTGTTACTAAAACTTAAATTAGAATTGGGAGAATAAATATTTATTTTTGTGTAAAAACTAAAAAAATATTAATTAAAACTTGTAAATTGTTAAATTAATTTGAACTATATTATAAAAAAAATGAAACAAAAATTTCTAGAACGAGATTGAAGTTCGGTCTCCTGAATGCTACGCCACCGTTCTACCCACAATGCTATTCGGCAACAGAACATATTCTTAGTATATAAGCTGTGCCGAAAGTTTGACGGCCATTTTCTCGGAATTGACTGGCGATTGCGCTTTAATATTTTTGTGAGTGAACATTCTGAATGTATACTACCATATACTGAATCTCATCCCGAACGTAATTTTCAACTTCACTCAAACCACTTGCAAGTCTGTCATCCTAGCTGTTTGAATACGATCTAATAAATAACTTCAAAACGGAGCAATATGGCTATCTTATTAAACATATGGCTATATATTTAAACATCTGCAGAGTAAACACCCATCAAATTTTGAGCTAAATCCAATAAAAGATTGACCATCTGTCGATTTGTAATTTCAGAATCATGTAAAAGCGGTTATTCAAAAACTTAGTGGCTGAAATATATAAAATTTAGTATGTGATTATGTGATTACAATCATAGTTCTATGTTAGTTTTCGGCTTCGGTGATTTGGTAAAAGCATATCTAAAACACATATTAACAAAGCACAATAGCATTAAGTTAGACCATATTGCAACGCACCTAACTCCGCAGAAGCTATGGAATGGAAACGATAGGCATAATTGCCTGGGAACTCCTGCCAAATACTCCATCGGTTGGCATATCTAAAATACGATTTTTAGGTACTATTTGGCCTGTTAGGGATTAATTGTCAAAAAAAAAAATTCCAAAGGTCACACAATAGATTTAATAAAAATGCCTATTTCGTGCCAAATGCTACTACTTTTTAACTACTGTACGCCAGTGCTGTTTAAGGCGTTGACACTCTCTACCCTACCCAATAGAACTTTCCTTAGAGAGTGTACGAGAGAATTACGGGGAAGCCATTCCTTCTGTTTAAATTACATACTATATCAAACCAATTTAATTGACAATCTGCCTCAAGTTTCCAACCTAAGCCTCACTGACCTTTAGTCAGCCTAACTTGTTAAGCTGTTGAAATAAAATGCAGCTACATATACGTAATACTATATATACTCTGCAGCTATATATACGTAATGATATTTTAAAAGTTAACTTAAACTGAATTAATTTCCTCATTTTTAACTCCATTTAGGCCAAATTAATTTCATTCTAAAAAACATTTTCTGATCCAATTCCACGTTATTTACTTAATGAATTCAAGAAGTGCTTTGTAAAGTTCTTTAGTCAGTGATTCCCACGGTGAGAGCGATAGATAAAATTTCCTGATCTAAACAAATAGTTTAAAAAAATATTCCTGTGTTTCTCCTGCTTTGAAAGTCACATGTTCAGAAATCCATATGAGAAACTTAATCATATATTAGAACTATTTCAAGATTTTCCCTGTCAAAATAAGCTATTTAAGATCTGGGATAAAGTGTTCGAGAGCTTTCCCTCATGACTCGTTTTTTCGTTGTGTGTGTGTTCGTCGCTCTCAGCTTGTACATACACGTCGTGCCTACTTCTTTGTGTTGAAATAAAACAACGCAACAGCATCAAAAGTCTCTTCAATGTCTTCTAACCTGCCATCTGCGTTCAATAATTCTTTATAACTAACTGTTCTCTATCTCTCAAAATGGCAGATGCAGTGGGATCTGTTAACAGAAAACAAACGTCACAGAGTGAAAACCTCATGTTGAACTCTGGCTATGTCTTCCAAATAGAAAAGCGGACACAATCTCAACCCGTTTGCGCATGGCTCATACTAGATTCACCCATCGCCATCTACTTTTTGGAAAAGAGGCCCCAATGTGTTCTCTATGCAGTTGCATCATGACTGTTTACCATATTCTCACTGAATGTCAAAACTTAAGTAATCAACGCTTATACCATTTTAACAACTTCAATTTTTCTGATTTGCTTGATGAAACACCACGTGCTGAATTTTTTGCTTTTTTTGAAATCAGTAGGTTTTTATCTCCGTATTTAAATATTCTTCATGTTTTTAAAATGTTTTTACATTGCATTTTATAGCTAAAATTATATATTTTAATCCTAAAACAAATACAGTTTGGCTCAGCATAGTCAACATCATGGTTGTTGTGCCAATAAAATCCAAAAATCCAATTCTAAATCTTTACTTTTATATATATATATCTATATATAGTGTAAGCGATGCCACTCATATATTTGAAATTGTATACAGTTATCATGCCGTGTTCTATTTTTTGGATTATCGTCTGCTCTGATCGAATCTTGCCTCTCTTCGAAAAGGCACGGCTTGCGAATGTTGAGTCAAGTAGTACTGATGCTTACGGTTTTTATGTAAACATTCGGTGCTGCAACAGTTTCCCTCCACTTGGACGGGTGCCAAGAGGGTCGCGCCGCATCAGCAGCTGCACCCCCGCACGCGCCCTCCCTCGCCTCGCGAAGAACAACACTCTTCCGAGATGGAAATGGCCCAGAAATCGTTTGGATGTCTATTGACACAGCTGCAGAGGGAAAGGGGTGGACGAGAGATGCGGAAATGATTTGTAATGGAACAATTTGAAATTTGGACGAAGCGAAGAGCGTTTTCAGATCAGATAGCGTGATTCGAGAATTATTATGAGACTAGTCGCCTTCAGCGACCAAATTATTGACACTTTGTCTGCTAAATAAATAATATTCAATTAATATAATTTTTAAAAAATTTCGAATTGGTATTTGATGAGAGTGGAAAAGATAAATGAATAAATAAACCAATTATAGCTCTTACAGATGAAAAAAGAGTGCCTATAATAATATACCAGAGCCGGGACCCGAGGGCAAAAAACATTTAGGGCCCTAAATTTTTAGCAAAATGACATAAAACGAGCATTTGTATATATATATATATATATATATATATATATTTAATGTCGTGATTGGTTTTTGCTATTAATCGCTACAGAAAAATTACAATTTGTCCAATTCCTTTTTCGATAACACAGTAAAAGCGTCTAAGCATTATACCCATATGTTTGTCCTAAGATAAACCTTTTTTTAATTTTAATTTGCTGAAAGAGGGTTCAGCATGTATTATATTTAGTAACTGGCAATGTAAAGCATTGAAACATGTCCGATGGGGATTTGCTTATTCATAAATGAACAATTCCCATCTTCTTATAGATGTCTCTGCGATCTTTGTCTGACAAAGGCGTCAGTCAATGCTTGGCCAGCCACATGCAAATAATCTTGTTGAGCAAATTATTTCTTAGATTTTTAGTTTGCTCAACATTATTTTTGTTCAGAACACGGTTTTAATTCTTAATCGTCGTGTGGGCCCTCAGTCGCAGGGCCCGGGTGAATACCGCCCCCCAGATGACCAGCCTTGGGTTTTGGGACAATTCCGTTCATTACTCGAGACCTAGGGTCGCGGTATCCTGGTTGTTGGAGCATCCGTCTCGTCACCGAAAGATGGCGAGTTCTGTCCTCGTCTCGGTCGAAAACCGCCGTGGCAGTTGGGGCACGTTCAATAGGTCGTGACTGCAAAGTCCTCCAAGTTCTCATAACCTCTGTGGGTACTGAATCAGGGATGAGTCGGTCTGTGATTGGGATCTCAATTCTGACTTGCGGATGGATGAAGGAGTTCTACTGCCCCCTAAAAAAGAGTTGTGTCGTGTGTGTTCGAGCAAAGGCGTCCTTTCACCTGAAAGGTGCTCGTTCACAATGACAGGCGCACATTTCTGACTTCATTCGAAAGAGCTACTCTCATTCGGCTTGATATGACCAAGTGGCATTAGACAGAACGGAACAGAATTAGAGCCCTTCGATATCTTTTCGAAAAGCGAATGCGATGAATATGAGGAAAGAAACGACATCCTCAGACGGTGTTGTGAGATGAGTTGAGATGTCTCTTCAGTGGCAAGCAGAGTAACCGTTTGACTCGCATGTGCCTCGAACGGAGAAGGGGCAAAGCAAACAGAACAGACTTTGGGGCGGGAAAGGTTTATAATTAGACAGATGGAATCGTCTTTCAACGTGCGCGCATGTTGTCGGGCGTCCGTCTGTCTGTGGCGACGAGACTTGTGGGGGCCATTAGCAGCAGGAAAAAAGAAATGCTGGAAGAAGACACTCGAGCTCTCAGACCGAAGGAAGTCGATGAACCGACGTCACGAGACATTTTTCAAAAAATTTGCTTCAAACAACTTCAAGTGGAAAAATGCTCCGGCGAATAAACTTCTTGTATTTTTGAGGACGCGGAAGGATGATAAATGGCGCTATGAACAGGATCCGTATGTGAATTTATACCGGCGAATTTAATGGAAAAAGAGTTTATTTGTCGGAACGAATTTATTTTTGTGAAAGTGACAGGGATTAGGAAAAATAATCATTGACGATTAAAGATTCGTAAAGATACTGAAATTTGAGAAATCTACAAAAATTTGGGAAAGGAAATTTTTCGGAAGGCAACGCAAAATTTATTTTCTGAAATTATATGTTTCTGGTTGAAAAAAAAAGAAATTTTAATGGTTGATTTGCTATTAAATTTTTTTGAAAAGCCAATAATGTTTATTATATTGTTTTAAGTTTTACACAGCCGACGTGCTGACATAGGGGTTGCGTGTCTTCACCGTAATGTGGGCGTCCCGGTTTAGGTATGGTTGTTATCCTGTATTCTATCTGTGAGTAGTGTGAATGCGTTCCCCCGCTAAAAAAGGGATGTGCAAGTGAATGTAAAGCATGAAGTAGCTAAGTCGTACTCATGGCCCTAGTTGGCGCTACTGAAAAACAAGAGACGCGAAACTTCGGCTTAAATCGCCGACAGTATCTGTTAGCGGGCTTGGAAAGTGCCATAAATCACAACAACACAAGTTTACACATTTTTAGGAGGAATGCTTCGTATGTCTATCTTGACTCAATGCTAGAATAATCCTACCACCGAGTGAAATAAACTTTATTTATTCTGTATTGATTAAAATAAATTATCGACTCATTTTGGAATTTATTTTTTAGAGGTTATTTTGGAGCAGACAACATTATTTATAAATGTCTGTCCCACTAACAGATTTAGCATGAACATTGTGTACATGATAGACATATGGTTAGCATGTCCAAGGAGACGAAATTGTGCCCCTACACCACCATGATTATGAAGGAGAAAAGGGTTTTTCAAAGAGTACTGCTAATTATGTTGTTTTTGATGTTATAACAAAAATAAATGTAAAACAATATTTTTTATCCAGTCTCTAAAAGTGATCTTTGAAATCTGTTTTAATTATTTGACATAATAAAAAAATGCTATTGTATCATTTTTCAAAAAATTCGTCTTCACAACCTAGTCAGCAAACCTAGTTTGCTAACCAACCTTAAACAGTTTCATGGTTTAGGATTTTTATTTTTTCACTTTTATTTATTATGAAATTCTTCCCTAATTCTCAATGAGTTAGAATGATACAAAATATCTTATAACGCTTTTAAATCATCAATGGCTTTATTGCTGACTAATTTGAATCCATAAAGCTGCATCACTTCAAGTCCGATCCTTTTTCTCTCGCCACATTCTGAATACAAATCTAATTTAATCAATTACCATTCGCGTGTTTCATTTACATTTTGACTATATTTACTTAATAATCAAAATATTTTCGAACGAGCCAGAGTCGATTGTCATTGTCAATGACCCAATTTGCATTAGGAATGTAAATAAGCTTATCTGAATGCTGCGTCTGATGCTAGAGGTGCTTTTTATCATAATTCTGCTAACCCACGCAAATGCTAAGCGATGTTACATAAATACGAAGTGATTTTACATAAATACTTGAACGTGTGTTACATAAATACATGACTGTGTGTTTCATAAATACTTGACTGTGTATTACATAAATAATTGACCGTGTGTTACATAAATACGAAGTGATTTTAGATAAATACTTCCACACTGAAAACTGTTTCTATCATTAGAATGTCCGATTTTAATCCTTTATTTACTGAATTATGTTGCCATCCATTTTCCAACTTCATTTTTGCACCAGTCGTTTAGTTTCCTTTGCAGAATAATCCCAGGAAACCCAAGAAAAAATGTAATTAACAGAAATATCTTAATTAGTTTAATTATTAATTAAATATTTATAATTTCTACTTTTATTTTATATTAGCTCCGTGTTATTTGGGTTTCATTCTCCGTGTTCTTTAGAAACAACTTCAGCAAAAACAGTCATGTAGTGAAGATATGAGCTAGATTTAAATGGTACTTTCAAGTACCGTCAGTAAATAAAGAGTTAAAAAATGGACGCTCTATACATTGAAGACGTGTCTTGTCTTAGAGACTAACATATACAGTTTATTTATACATGTAGTTTATTAATGTTTTATGCATTTACGTATTTAGTTATGCATATAGTTTAGTTTTCTTTGCAGAATAATCCCAGGAAACCCTAGACAAAAAATGTGATTAATAGAAAAATCTTAACCAATTTAATTATTAATTAAATATTTTTAATTCCTACTTTTGTCTTATATTAACTCCATGTTATTTGGGTTTACATTCTCTGTGTTCTTTAGAATACCATTAGCAAAAATAGGCATATATTAATTATATAGGCTAGATTTAAATCGTACTTTCAAGTACCCTCAGTAAAGGGTTAAAATAAAGCTGGCAAACTCAATGAGATTCAGAAACTCTTAACAAACTTCATACTTGCAAGCCTACCACAGAAAATTGGCCTTCTTTGAATGATCGAAAACATGACACAGTTTTAACTCCTCTGAGAATTGGTCACACTAGATTCACATATAGACATCTGTTATTAAATGATCCATTGCCGATATGTCCACATTGTGACTGTGAAATAACAGTTTATATCATCATCATCGCATGCCCATATTTTGATACTCATCGCATGTTTTAATAACATCATCATTGCATGCCCATATTTTAATGCTCAGCGCATGTTATAATTGAAATCAATACCAGATACTTTGCCATTTTTGCTTGGAATCTTGCTTTTTTTAATCTTTTTAAAAATCTATAGGCTTTTATTTCTTAATTTGAATTCACTATTATGGTTTCGTTACGACTTTTTGCAATTAACCATCAATTAATTTACCTATGGTTATTTTTGTATCACTTTTATGGAAAACTGTTTTTATTGGGCTTTGAATCAGAGATAAAATTGTTGGCGGAGTATGACCTTCATATTCGTTCTTGTGCCATAAAACCTCAAACCAAAAACCAAACCGTTTTACGGAACGGTAAGCCGGACATCGCATAAATAATGCTTTAAATTGACCGCCTCAAGAATTGGGCATTTGTTACGGACAGAGCAAAGGAAAGCAAACAGTAAGAAGTTAGTGTGGATCCATCTCTTTCTTTCCTCTCCTCCCCCTTGAAACTCGGAGATGAGCATTTTATGCAGGACGACCGCGAAATTTGTTTGAAAATACCCATTTCTCCCCGGTGGGGAGCAGCGAACACGGGGAGACGGAGCATTGCGTTAAATAAATATGCACGAATGCAAATTTGATGTCTTGGTTATTTCAGGCACAAAAAAAAAAAAAAAATCCACCGTGAAAGGATGCTCAGTTAGTGACCGTGTGAGGGATGATAAAAAGTTAAAACGCTGTGCTCATGCGCTGCGAGAGATAAGGATGAAGAAAACAGGAATGGGTTATTTTAGACTTCCTGCCTTCGAAAAGATTCCTCGGCATTTTTTCAATCTATTTTCTGCGCTCTCTTGGCGAATTATTTATTGAATATTTGTTCTCGCAAAATTGTCGAATTCCAGCCAGCTGGTAAAAGGGGGATATATTGCTTTACCTGGAATAAATTGTCGAATCTGGGAGCGTTGGCCTGCTTAAGCATTTGTGAAGAGCATTTGGAGAAAGACATTTGCGGTTTCAAATCTCGAAGGTTTTAATTTATAGCAGTTGGTAGTTTTGAACTTCTAATTATCATTATTGCAAATGACAGTTAATTATCTGATATAAAAAAACAATTTCTTCTAAAGAATCGTAGTTTTTGTGTGTGTGTGTGTGTGTGTGTGTCTATATGGGGGGGGATGTTTATGTAATTTTATTATTTATATTTTTGTTTTATTTTTTGTACACGTATTCATATAGATAAAATTAATACTGAACACTGATGGCGCAATATGCTCCAAACCATATGTGTGTTTGGAATGTGGGGGTGCCCTTTATTTAGCCCACTTTAAAAGCCTGAGTGTTGATGTGAAACTGCTGCAAGCAGGCGCCGATCTCTCTCCGATCGATCCTTAAACTGAATACAAACTCGATAAATGGAGTTAAAAGAACTGGCAATAGCAGAGAAGTACTTGTTTTTTGAATTATCGTCATGAACTCGTTCTGTACTTTGTTTATGGGATTTCAACCCGAGGAGTTACACTTACGTAGACACTGCTCTTCTCTTACTGTCCCTTTCATGTCTCTAACCACTGTGGGGCTGTTCCGTCTGTCCTCAAAAGGATGTGAAGTGAAGAGTAGAGGAACAGCTGTTGCGATAGTGGAGACCATGATGTTTATTAAGGAGTGTGGACGTAGAGAGTGCGTGTCATTTGTAGGAGTTCTGAGGAGAATTCTGAGTATTCCTGTCTGGCATGTACAGTTATCACAATCACCATTTTAAGCCATGGTCTCGATCGCCATCCACATGCAAAGTGAGTGGGGGAGGAGTCCAACAAAGGGTCAGTTAATAGATTTATGACCAAACCCGTAAGGCCACAGATCGTTGAAAGGGACTTTAAACTGTCTAAAAATGGAGTTCTTGCACATAGAACTTTCGGAGTTTGTGTGTGAGGGGGGAAGGAATCGAAATTTATTATTTGTTCATTCATTTCTTCGATTAAAAGACACTTCAAAAAATCGAATGGCTGAATGGCGTAGCGTCTCGATCAAAAAGATATTTAGTTGATCAGACAGCCGGTCAAAGAAGCATCATGCTGATAGAATATTATCGCCACTTTTTGAATGAAAGTCAATTTTTCAAAACAAAACGTAATAAGAATCTGTGAAAACAGTAGTAAAGCAGTATAATGGCTCTTTTCCTATTTATGCTTCTTGAGACATTAATGTAAACAAATAATTCATAACTTGCTTTAACGTCGTTTAACACGTTCATTGCCAATTTTCTCCGCTGCTATCAGGACTATCTATCCAATAAGATGACAATTTCTTTGCTATCTTTTAGCTGTAGTAGAGAAGGAACCATCTGATAACATAGATGGTTTGGTCGTAGAAAAGGAAGCAATCTACGAGGTGTCATCTGATAACATGGATGGTTTGGTCCTACAGAAGGACGCAATCTACGAGTTATCTCGTAGTTGGCAGTCAGCGTGTTAACACATTCACTGCCACTACCCTCGTCTGATATCAGGACCATCTATTTGCCCTTTGCTATCTTTTAACTGTAATGGAGAAGGTGCTAGCTAATAACATAAATGGTTGGGTCCTAGCAATCTACGAGTTACATCGTTGTTGGCAGTAACGTTGTTATTTGATAGATTATTTCATCGCATTTTCTTTCAGTATGCCTCCAAACCAAAAATTCACTGCGAATCTCTTTTTTTTTTAAAATCCTTCTCATAACGGCATTCTTTCTGAGAATGTTTGTCTGTACCTGTCTGGACATCTGTTTTGCTTCTTGTCTTAAGCTTGCTACATATTTTTTTTTCTTGCTGCTTAAGCTTTCTTTATCTCTGGCTGCATACCAGCAAGAGAGGGTTTGCCCTGAATGATGTCTTCCATCACCGCACTAATGTACCTGGGCTGAGGCAGACTATATGTGGCAATGCTCGACCCCCGCAATAGAATTTATAACCGAAACATCGGGATCGTCTCTGCGCATAAACAAGGCTCAAGCCGTCACATAATTCCCGAGGTAGGAAATGTTGATACACCCTTTCGGTGTTTATTTTGACTGTAGGGGTGAGGGGAAAAACTGGGTTCTTTATGCCTCCCTCTTGGATTTCCTGCGGGGGTGGCGCAGAACGTGTCTCTCAGTCGATGCGTTGCTAATGGGCTGTGTGCTGTAAGGAAAGGTAGCTTGGTCTTAGTGGACCCATTTTTCATTCATTTCATACGGGCCTTTTCACTCCGCTATAAATACCATTTTCTCGAGTGCTGTTCAGTTTCCGGGGTGGAATTAACCGTTTCTCGCGTGCGTGCCTTTTTGGTAAAGAGACAAACAGTCAGGCTTTATAAGCTGCGCCCCCACCCCGTTGCCATTTCAGAAATAGAAATAAAGAGTGAAGATTGTTGAATTTTTGGCAATATCCTGTGAGATGGAAATACTTTTTTTATTCCCTCAGTAGATCATTTCATTCGTTGTTTTAGGATTTTGCTTCTTTGTAAACCGATGAGATATTCAACGAAACAGCTCTGAATGTCGTGTGTAGCTATTGGCAATAGCTAGGCCCGAACTAGCGATCTTATGGTTCGTAGTCATATATCATGGCCACAAGACTAAAAGTGATCACACAGTCTTGAGGATATTATCTGGCTTATAAAGCTTCCACTACAATAATTAGAAAGATTTCACTTTTATTTTTACCATCGGTTTTATAAACTGAATTTTACATTCATTCTTAATGTATTTGATTGAATATTATGCAGCATTCGAGAAATTTTCATTGCATAATACTTTGAGAGTTTGACCAATTAAAAAATATGTTTTATAGAATAATATTTTTAAGCATGTTTTTAGGTGGCATTATGCATATTTAAGCTATTTTAGACTTCGTGGGTACACAATCTTCTATGCTCATATTTTTTGAGCATGTTTTGTTTCAGCAAAAATGTTTTTACATGAATTGAAATTTAATCACATCCCATTCAAATTAAAGGGGAAATGAATAAGAATTAGGAAAGTTGATAGTACAGTTAACAAAATGATGTAAAATTTCTGATAAAATACAAGTTTTAAAATGATAAAAAGTATAAGCTTAAAAACATTTTATTATTTGAAGAAATTATTAAGGCTTTGAGAAATTTTGTATTGAAAATCTAGTTGAAATAAGACATAGTCTTAAGCTTTTTTTACATACCTTTACCTTGCATTTCATTCTTTCCTACTTCGTTCGATCATAATTGTTTTAAGTTGTCTGTGTGTGCTAATAAATTATCCAAACCTAACCCATTTCTTGAGATAAAACCTTTTACTTACTAGAAATTAGTTGTTTTAAAGCTCTTAATTGTTGATGTTTTCTCGGGCACCCGCTACTCAGAGTGTATAATGTTTTCCCCCTTTCTAAATAAAATCTACTGAGATACGCTTGCTGTGTCTATAGCTGTCACACTTCACTGCATTGCATGCTCTGAGGCCTAGTTTTTAGTAATTCAATTTCTAGTCATTCATACCTAGTATTTACGCGCAACGACTCTTTGTTGGAAACTGCTACATAAAACGTAAAAATGTTGGGCGTTTTCTATTATTCCATCGAACATGTCAGCAACATCAAAAGAAGAAAAAAAAAACGCATCAAAATTTTGATTATACTTGTAAATAATATTTATCTTTATGGATTTCCTTCCATTTTTCCTCGTAAAGTATTTTTTACGTAGAGGTCTTTATTAATGGCATTAGAAGGCTGTCAACGGACTTGAAAAGTGTCATAAGTAATTACAACAGCATAAGAAGTTTGTGAACGAAATAAATTAATAAACGTTCTATTTCATGAACCATCACAAACAAGATATATAACTTTTTGAATAAATCTAGGAAAGATATTGCAAAATTTTAAAAAAATGGGTATTATTTTAAGGGGTAATATATTTCTTAGATAGAATTGGAAGTCTTATTATAGTATTATTATAGTATAGAATTACATGTCCATAGGTAGATTAAAAATAAGTTTTTTCCGCAATTATTTTAGGACTTGTTCAAAAAACATACACCTTTTACAACTCTTTTTTTTTTTTTTTTTTTTAAATTCAATTTATATATATTCATATATATATGCATACACATGGGTATATATTTTTATACTTCTCTGTTTTGATATTTTGAAAAATCCTATAACTATGAATTCAAATTAAATTAATGAATGAAACTGGCTCGCAATATTATTGCTGTATCAGCTTCCTACTACGTATTTTTTATAACTAATTTATTGGCCAAAAAATTCCACTTCTAGAATTTGATAGAGAATTCGTGTTTCATACTTTCCCAAGTCTAAAAATCGAATTTTTAGAACTATATTTATCGATAGTGGAACGTGGCGACCTGTTCGGCACTTCCCTTTTGATGGGGCATTTTCAATCATTCCACCACAGATCGTAGTTTAGACCTGAACCAGAGAGCGATCACCTCAGAACTAGTACCCCCGGTGGTAATTCTCACGACATGGAGGACTTTCTGACCATGATAGATTTGTACTTGCATCAATCACCACCAAGCACGGGGAATCTTCGCCTGACGGATTCGAACTCGTAACCTAAGGGACACGAGTCCAACGCCCCTACCAACCAGGCTATCCCGGCCATGACATCACTTCCTATTGTTGAATTAATACGAGAAATCGAGGTGAGAATAGTAATCAACGATCTCGTTGGTTGTGTTGTTATAACCTATGGCACTTTACAAGCTCACTGACAGGAAGTCGGCGATTTAAGCCGAAATGAGCGTCCTTTGTTTGGCCGAAAGACAGACCTGTTAACAAAAAATCTGAATAGTCCGGAGTTCTATGAATTCATTTCATTGCCCACCCAAAAGCAGTATACAAAGATGTTATACCGAAACTCACTGTTGGAATAAGTATTTTCTCACTTGTTATTGAGAACTAATCCCTCCATTTATATCAAGCCATGTAGAATGGGAACGTGGCCCGATGAATCATAGAAGCAATTGCCTTTAATGTGTCTGTTCAAAACAGAAGGCTCTGTACTGGTAGCTTATGTACTGCAGTGAACGTTTCAAGATTTTATGAGAGAAAGAATAAGTTGTTGCTTACAATGGCACTTGTCATTGACAAGCCCGCTGATCGCTGTCAGCGATTTTCAGCCGAAATTAGGGTTCCTAGTTTTTCAGTATCTCCAACTAGGATCAAAGGTACTTCTTAGCTACTTCATGCTTCACATTCTCTTGCGCAAACCTCATTTTACAGGGGGGGACATTCATACACCTCATAGATAGAACACAGAATAACAACCATGCCTGAACTGGGACTCGAACCCGGGATACCCAAATCATGGGGACCCCTATGACTTGAAGCCTTGTATTACTGTGATGTAACTCAATTATGTAAACGTTGACTCAAATGAATATTGTGCATATTCCTTTCTTGTATTAAACACACATGGCCGAACCGGATTCGGACCCGGGACTCCTAGATCACGAGGAAGACACGCTACCCATAGGTCAGAACGCCTGCTGATTGTTTGTAAATCCTTAATCGCATGAGGCTGTTGCATTCTATATTTATATTCGTTCCCTATCCTCAAGACGGTATTACGCTTCCTTCGACAGAATCCTTCCAAATTTATCAATCATTCGCCATTTAGACCATTTTATCTGCGGGCAGGGTTGCTGGAGTGTCGGGGGGGGCGTTCAATATTCGAGCAGAAATTCCCCCCCTTCCTTCCCTAGCCAAATCAAATGAGCAGTTCAGGCACTTGGGCCGCTTAAAAGCGTCCACCATTGATTTGTCACGCGAATGTTTCATTTGAGTACATTCCGCAGGGGGTGGAGTAGGGGGTGAGGTAGGAGTTGCTGAGGGTCAAGACGCAGGAGTGCTCTATTAATAGACTGAAGGGAAACTGAGTCAGCCGTGCAATCAGTTGACTTCATCTGATTTTATGACCGAATTCAGATTGAGGTCTGTTGATAACTTATGAGACCATCTTATTGAGTTCCTGTGTTATGTTCGCGCCCTGGCAACAAAGTTTGAGTTGTGAAACGTTTGCAATTTGTGGTTCTCAGTGTTTCAAATGCAGCTTTAGTTCTAATCAAATTCGAAATTTTGTATTTTTATTTTGTTTTATCATTAGATAAATTTTGACTTAAGGTATTCGGACACGTTCGGAGCACGTTTCTAGAAAAGCATGGTGTAGGCATACTTTAACCAGATTTCCAGGTTTAAGACCATTCGAAATGAGTTGTAGGATGTCAATATTTGAAATAAACGTTAAAACTTTTTGAAAATTGGCATTTTATGGCATAAATTTCAGCAAATTTTTATAAAAGTTCAATTTGGCTGCACTGAAAACTATTGCTATTATCCTAACAAAACTTATACCTAAATAAATTACATTTTCTCTAAGGAACGAACAACAATCGTATCGTTCTAATAATAAATAAAAAAAATTGAGCCAGTTGAAGATTTATCATGAATTTTTTAGTTAATATATGACATTATTATTCAAACAATAGGCTGTAAACTATTCAATGGGTCTTAATTCTTTTAGTTCATTCCCTAGAAAATAGTAGAAAGACAACGTCCTTCAGATTTCATAGGAATATGATATTTTGAGTTATTTAATTTGAAGTGAGCAAGCAATGAATAAACATCAGTTTTGAGAAAAATTCATTTAAAGAAAGTATTGAGTAACTTGTTTTAATAATAATTATGGGCGTACATAAATAAAATTCACCACATTTATAGCTTATACTTTCTTGTTGGTAATTTCTTAATAATTTTCCTTTTTTATTCACTTGCATTTTTTCGGGGTCGGACAATTTCTTGACATTTGACAATGAACGCTTGCTTTAATTCATTCATTCTTTTTTTTTTGTCGTGCTCAACAAATGCTCAAGCTGAATTTGCACTAATATACACTCCAACCGCCTTAAGGATATTCAGAAATCATATAAAACCTTCGTTAAAATATATTGCAGACATAAATACCCCTCATCTGAGGATTCAGAGCTGAACGAAGGCATGTTTAGGTACAAATTTCCACAAAACAGCGTTAAAACTCTTATTTCCATTTTGTGTTGTTATGAGTGAAAATTTTTCTGTATTTAAAAATAAATTTGTGTTTATATTAATAGGTAACATGTTTTGGGGCTTTTAAATCGGTATTTCCGGTTATTTAGATGTCCACTTCCAGTTTACCGATCATTACGAAAATATTAATATCTTGTCTTCTAATGAACGTAGAGACGAAAGTAAACCTGTTTTGGATAGCTCAAAGACTGGCCTATCCAATAAAATAATTTTTGGAAAATGTCACTTTGCGCAAAAATCGACCTTTTCAACGTGTTCGGATACCTTAATCATGAAACATGCCCACTCCAGTATTACACTGATTACAATTTTGAATCTTTTACTCATAGAGAGACCAGTTTGGAAAACATTAGCATTGATATTAAATTATGATTCTGAAATATCATTATTCGCACAAATAAGGTAATCTCATTATAACGGAAATGGATATTGAAAAATTTGAAAGGGGTAATATTTCAAAGAAACTAATTATTTAAAAAAAAACCCATTTACATCTTTTTGTTAATTTATCAAAGAAAGAAAAATATTAATGACATTTCATTTAAAACACTCAATTCATTCAAGTCCAACAGATGAAGAGGTTACGTTCCCACCATTATGAAGACTTCGCATTTCCAATTCAGGAAATGCCCTTGGAAGTTTTTAGTAATTTAATTTGTAAAAAAAAAAGTATGCTAATGTTTCTCAACTTATTCTCGACTCTCTCTCTGTATTTTTGTGAAATTTAATAGACATAAAACCTGTCTATTTCCAAATTCGTTATTTCCTTTTCTCTAAACGTGCTTGGGAAGATTGGGTCATCGAAATTTCATTTCATTTGCTGCTTTCCTTGTAAGGAAGGTCACGTACCCATACTTTCGTCTTTGTCTTCTTTCATGAATGTTTGCATTTTTAAGGGAATATTGGTTTAACGGATATTTTTTTGATAAAATAAACTTGTTTATATTTTTCCATATTTTTGGATTAATTATTTTCATGTTTAGAACTTGATCTTGTTTCGGTTAGGAGGTTTTGAATAATTGAAAGCAGCAAATAATTGAAGCTCGACATCACATAGGCAATGAATAAATCGTAAATGGTAATATTCATCCACGTCTTTTAATCGCATGTATTTTTTTACTTGCTTTTACCAGTATTGCATTATTATTGTGTATGCTTCTTTGAAAGCAGATGCGTTTTTAAAATTTTAGCCTGCTTTTACCTGCATTGGTTTTTTGGTGTGAGGTTTTTGAAGCCTTAAAATGCGTAGGCAACAAATTGTTGAAGCCTCACACTCACATACGTGTATATATGTGTGTGTGTGCGTCAGTGTGTGTGTGTTGAAAACTAAATGGATACTTAGTTAAAAATCCGTTTGTTCATTTGAAAATATCAAAGATAGTAAGACTTATGCTACCTAATAAATAATTTGTAAAAAAAGAAAAGTTTTTAGACAATTTATTTGAATTTTATTGCTAATGCTCTATAATTTAAGTTTTTTTAATCACTTAAATAATAGCTACCACAGGCTGCTGAGTGATAAATACGGAATATTTACATAACTACAAACATAAAAACAAAAATCGCATATATGCATCATATCAAATGACGCCTTTAATATCAAACAACTCAAAATACGTTAAAACATAAATCGTTTTCTTCTATATTTAGTACGTAGTAAAGTTAGTTTTCATACAGTCCACCAATCTTGAATAATTTGGCACATAATTACCAACTTCTAATCTTGCTCTGGATTCTGTGTAGCCTTCTGTGAGATAAGAACGATATGTAGTCAGATTCATCGTTGAAAGTGCAGAATCGCTCAAGTAGGTAGAGCCAAAGAACAATATTAAATCATTTGTTACATTAAAAAAAAATTAAGATACATTACTTCGTGCATTAGATTCCAAAAGTCATTCTTAGATTCTGAACCTGGTGCTTTTAAAAGTTTATTTTCCATCGAGGTTTTCTACATAATACAGTGAAATAAACATAGGTTTATTTATTATTATTTCGATATCAGTAACAGTAAACCTTTTTCAGTGAATGAAATAATAGAACGCGCCCAATTACACAATACAAAAGATTTTGAAAAGGCAAAACAAAAGAAATCCCGCGAATTGTGCACGTTCCGATTGGAAATTTAAACTGTTAGTCATGTCTAGTTTTTCCGCAATATGCTAAGCCGTCGTAAGTGTTCGCGGAAGACTTGTTTTTTCCTAGAATGGATAGAAATTCGCAATTGTGAAAGGCTTGAATAAAACGCATTCTCCTAATTCCTGTTTTCTTTTAAGTTTTAGATTTAAACAATAATTTTAATTATGGAAGGCGATTTATTTCGAAATTAGACAAACAGAAGCCTCAAAATGTGTGGCGTTGACGCTCTTATAGCTCAAGTGCATTCTACTTTGGCAACAGCAGGAAATTACTGTTAATACGTGAAACTTTGCAAATGTTATTTAAATTTGCTGCAGTTCAAACTTTGAATTTCGAAAATCATTGATGCCTGTGTCATATTATTTTATTCAGTATTTAAAGTGCTTTAAGAATTAATAATGAAATATGTATTTTTTTAATTAATGAAGTTGCTGTGTGTTACTCTCCATCGTTAAAGTTACATCCACCTTCTACCACGGTATTCTATTTAAATGTTCAAAAAAACAAGGAATCCCATACAAACGTATCTAACCTCCTGTCTTTAAACCTTATCACATGGCGAAATATCGTCAGCACTTTTCGTCAGCAATTTTCCGTTTCTACTTTCAAAAAGTTTTTCGTCCACTTTTTCGAACCAACTTGAAAATGCCGATGATTGTGACGGAAATATTATCTGCAAACGAAATTCAACTAAATTCAATCAACGAAATTCAATTCAAACTTTGAAGTAACGTCACTTTCGTTACCGTTTGCTGACGCAAAGTGCAGACGATATTTTGCCACGATATGTATATCGATATGTTTCAGACGATATGTATGTTACGTCCGGCAAATATTAGTATTTGTAAGGAGAGCCTGGGCGTTGAGCCAGTAATCTCCCTAAATGATCTGTTGAAAAGATAACATAGCATGACATGGTTTAACATAATAATGTAGTGCAGAGAGAAATGATTAGATTTTAGTAATGATTATTTAAAACAGCGTTAGAGGAAAAAAAGGAATTTAAATTAATAAAACATAGAAGTGTAATTAATGTTAATTGGGATGTTTGTTCGTTACAAAAGGCCTTAATGCACATCAAAATCTCCACGCGTACAAAATCGCGGGTAAGTTGTAAATAAAAGTATCCCTGGTTTAGTTTAGTTATCTCCTGTTTTGAAGCAACACGAGGGCTATTTTGGGACGAACCTCGTGATTTTGAACCGTGGTCAGGTGACGAGGATGACACCTGAGCTGGCACCCTCTCTCCACACCACACTAGATTGAGGGCGTTTCGCTTGGACTTATTTAACGTGCAGCAGACACGCTTACACTGTGGTTCTTCGGTGGAATCGGGCCTCGAACCTGAAACTCCCCGGTTCTGAAGCCAAGACCTTACTACCAGGCCACCGCGACTCTCGAACGTTGCATACCAGACAACGCCTTAGAAGGCATCGGTGTTTGTTAGTTGCAAAATATAAACTTCTGGCTTGAATTTAGTATTTTTACTGAGTTTATCATAGTGAGTTTGAGTTATTGAATTTGATCCTAGACGAATCATTGGCCATTCATTCCATTTCATTCTTGGGTTGCTCGCAAAGATATCATTTTTGTTTAATACACATTTTTCGTAACCGATTATTGCAAAAATTTGCACAAAATTCCACTTGTAGTAACAAAATCATATACCAAATGTGATACATTGAAGTCTAATGTGATGTCCCGTTTAGAAGCAACACTGGGGCTATTTTGGGACAGTCTTCGTCATTTTGAACCAAAAGTCTCCCTAGTGAATAGGGCGCAAAACTGAAATGTGTATTGATCCGCCGCCTGACCAGCTCATTTGCCATAGTTTCACAGCAGCCCCCAAAGAAACAAAGCAGCCTGCGGGCAGCGTTTACGCTGATTGCGTTTGCTTGCAGCTGATGACCCCCCCCCCTTCGTTAGTTCTGGCGGGCCCATTGATTTTACTTCCCCCCCGTATGCGAGAGATGAAAGGGCATATTGTAAATGGAACCGCTGCATCGAGACTGAATAAATAGTGTTTCGGTGGCTTCCCTCGGGGGGAGGGGCTACTAGCGGGAGGGAGGGAAGCCGATTGTCCGGAGGCACGATGAGCATTCAGGTCACTTAAAGCAAGTTTTGGAACATTTTTTTCGAACAAAAATGGGCCAATGAATTTTTTTTACTAATTTTTTAAAGCAAATCTTTCTTTATCTCATTCTTACCCTTATTCTTCTTGTATACAACCGACCATTGAACATTGCAAAGGTCTTAAAGGGTGGTTACACGACATGCACTCCCCTGCATATGAGGCATGCGTTCCCCTTTCGACCCCTATTGCGGGGTTTCTGGGCTCCTTTGGTTCCTCAGTATTCTACCGACAAATTGTCTGTAGAATCGTCAGGCATCTTAGGAGAGGGGAGAAGAGAGGAGGGGTCGAAGGGGGAGAACGTGGCTCGTCTGAAGGATGGACACGCCGTAGGAAATATCCGCACTTTTCGTCAACAAACGACAACGAAAGTGACGATGCTATCAAAGTTTCACATGATTGGTACCAGTGTCTTGGCATAGGAGTAGCATGTCATCCCCGTGACCTGGACGTGCTGGGTTCGAGTCTTGGTTCGGGCGTGGCTGTTCTTCTGTGTTCTGTCTGTGAGTTGTGTGAATGAGTAAAAAAATATTAGAATTTGAGATAGATTTCAATTCAAATTTCAATTGAGATTTCGTCAAAAGATTTCAATCTAAGATTAGAAATTGAGAAAATAGCATTGAAAAATAAAAAGATGCATTATGCATTTATAACTTCAACGGAAATAGAAATAAAATTTGAATGATTTTATAAAGAAATGTTTTTAAGTATTAAAAAATATTAAATAAAAAAAAAACTCAATTTTCTCAAAAAAATTTACTTTTTAGCGTAGTTACTTATCGTAGCTTCTTACCAAAAAAATCTTCCCGGTTACTTAAATAGATCTGATACCCTAAAAATCATTTTTGAAAAAGCAAAATTAGTCTAATCTTTCATTGTGTTACTCAGTTCTGAAATAAATTGATTCATGTCCATTCACCACAAACGCATTTCCCCCACCTCCAAGACTATTTTGCAACTCCATTTAACTGTTTGTATTTTTTATATTTTTTTAAAATTTCAACCTTTTCTTCAAAATTTGCCTCAATTCCCTGTCATCTTATTTGTTTACGATTGCAATACCGCTGTTGCCTAGTGATGTTTGAGGATCATAAAATGAATGCTCAAAGGTTAAGAAATGGAACTTATGACACTTAACTGATTCTTGAACGCGTTGGTAGGTAAATGTAAATATCACTTAATGAATCGCTTAGTCATTGAACGAACACTGAATTTCCTGCTACTATTGCTTCCAAGATTAGGCATCCGCTTGACTGCATTTGACGTGTATCACGTGAACATTCAGTGACTGCAATACGAAACAGGAGCCACTTTTGATTAAACTTGCTAATTATTACGACTTCTAAAAAAATAACTGAACTAACTTAAGTTCTCTTAACTAAATGTTTTAAACGCTTACTTGCTGCTGATTGGGTATTTTCATTGTAAAATATATTTATAGAAATTTTATAGTTGAGATTTTTAAAATTATTTTTCATTTTAAATGCTTAAATACTTCTTTGAATTGATTCGTGCAATGTCAAGAATTGTATATCGAAAAAATGCCTGTAAATTATTTTGATTTTCCGCTTTGGTGTTTTATAAATCAATTATCAAATGATATATAATAGCCGAATAATTATTGTTTATTTACTATCAGTTATATGCTATTATATCCACAATGCACCATAAACAACTTCACACACAAACCAATAAATTTTATGGTTGATATTTTTGAAATTATTTTTAAATTTAAATGCCTAAATACTTCTTTGAATTGATTCGTGCAATGTCAAGAATTGTATATTGAAAAAATACCTATAAATTACTTTGATTTTCCGCTTTGGTATTTTATAAAAATATCTAATGACTTTATCAGTTATTTGATAATTGCTTAACTGAAAAGCTTATAATTATTGCTTATTTACTGTCAGTTATTTACCATTATACCTACAGTGCCCATAAACAACCTCCTTTTGACAACGATATTTTTCATGGAACTCAGATTGTTATTCTTTGCTTTTTAAATTACCGAAGGATTTCGGGTTCGAGACTTGATTCCATCGAAGAACCGACTGTGTAAGAAGGGTCTCGTTAAATCTGTCAGGCCAAACGCCCTCCCTCTGGTGTGGCGTGGTATGGAGAGGTGTGTGTCAGCTCAGGTATCGTCCTCGTCATCTGACCGCGGTTCAAAATGATGAGGTCCATCGCAAAATAGCCCTAGTGTGGCTTCAAAATGGGACGTTAATATAACTAAAACTGAAACTGCTTTTTCAATTAGATATTTAGTGCTATAAAACACACTTTCATCTATACTTATAATAAAGCTCAATGTGTGTTGACACTCTACAGGCCAGACCGTTGGACCTACAGCTACCAAATTTGGTACATGTATACCTTGGAGGTCATGAATGTGCGCCTCGAAGCCCTTTTTTCGAATTTTTTATTAGAAATTAAATTAATTAAAAATTAAGTGAAATTTCGACGCTTTTGGGCTATAACTTCCGAAAATATTATTTCACAAACATGAATTTTACATCAAGTTAAAGATTTAAAAAATTAACTTTCTAATGGTATCGGTGTTTTATCATATCACTTAAGGCTTCTATTTTTAAGGAATTTTTAAATAAATATTTCAACCATATTTTTCAACAATATATTTCGGGCAAAATAATAAAATTTAATCTGCACGAGCACGTCAAGGGGAAAAAATTAGATTTTATCAGCGTGTTGCCATCATATTACGAAAGTTCAAATTTTTTAAAAAACAACTATTATTGCACTTTAAATCTAAAGAAATTTAACTATCAGCAAGAGATTGAATGAAATTAAATAAATATAAAATGTTGTTTTCTAAAAAAAAAAAATAAATGCAAGGCAAATGAAGTAGATTTGTTCTATGATCGTTTGCAATATCATATTACATAAGCACGAAATAACAAAAATAACCTGGAAAATCAAAAATTGCTTTTAGATTTCAGATGTAGAACATTACGAATTAATTTTTTTTCAAAGGATTAACAAAATATTTTTGAAAGTATTTAAATTCTCAAAAAAGTGGAATGTTTATCACGACTCAAATAACGGTCGTGAAAAACACCAGCATTTTAATTCTGAAAAATTCGCAGAATCGCATGTCATAAATTTCTGGCTGGGAGAAGGAAGAAAAAACAACAACAGCTACAACATTGTTCTCGTTTTTTGTCTCCATCAAAAGCACTAAACGGTTGTTGTTTTAAAAAGTATATAAAGTGCGTCAAAAAGAATAACTTTTGCTCAAAATCGTTGCGTGTTTCATGCTCATAACCTTCGACGGAAGAAAGAATGAACGCTTGTGTATCAAGTCTCCTCGAAATTCTTCTTTTAAAAAGAAATGTTAGTCAACTTATATCCGTGATGGGGAAAAATAAAAACACGAAAGCAAAAGAAAAAACCTTTCCACCATACACATCATTTTCGATCTTTAGATATTTGCGTTTCCATATACTTACATTAGTCAGACGCAGAGAAAACTGCATGCCGGGAAACCGCCAGAGTCCCCAAAGAGTATTTTCTCTAAAAACGTCAAAAGTTTCTTTTACAAGTCACGGAAATTCTTGCCAACACACGCAGACTCATAACTGGGACTTATGGTAAAAACGAGCGCAGGAAAGCCCTGGTGATGCTACTAGGAGGGTGGGAGGGTTGAGATATGCTTCTCTTCTTTTTTTTTAAAAAAAAAGGAAAAAGAAAAGAGTTTTTAGAAGTCTACGTTCATTTTCTTTTATTTTTCTTCTGATCCCGCTGTTCTTCCATCTTAATATATTCCTCTGTCACTTTCGTTTCATTCCTTATTTCTTATTCTTTTCTAAACTACATGCAGAATTTCCTTCAGTGGCGAAGAATGCGAATATAATAGAGCGGATAAATTAGGAATTGCTCTGACGGAATGTAATAGTTGTAAGAACAAAAAAATAAACTTCCGTGGAAGTGAAATGAGTAGAAGGGATAAAAAAATAAAAAAGAAATTGAAGAAGAAAAAAGAAATGGTTTAGAAGCATTCTCTGCAATCGCGAAGTGAGAGAAAAGTAATCTTAAAATGTAAATTTGGTTGCCAAACGTTGCCAAGAAGTAAAATATTATTATTTTTCTTTCCACGCAATAAAGAAGGTTTGTTCTATGTCTCACTCTCCTTTGATTTTTAATTTTAGAACTGGAAAGCAACCATTTCGTTTTGAAGCATATAAAAGAGACATTTTTCCCGAAACCATGTGTAATCTTTTATCTATAAAATATGCAAATGCCATCCTTCAATTCTATTCAAATAGAGAAAATAATTTTCTTTCTCCGGTCATTGGACCCGAGCCAATCAGCACCACGTCAGACTTTGACGTCAGAAGCGCGTCATCCACATAAGTTCCTTTCTCAGGAATTTGTGAAGATGTAAACACCAAAAAGATTCGTTTGTTGCTCTAACGGTCGCAAATTGTTTATTTATTATTTATTTTTTAAATCGTAAGTAGATTGACAGGAAAGTGTATGGCTCTCGAAAATGATGCAACAGCTTCAAAAGAAGTAGAAAATGGTAAAACTAATTCTTCCTTTTTAAGTTCAGTTAGTAAAAGCGTTTTCATTTTATTTATTTTTAGAATAGGGATGATAAACCAATGGCATGCGATACAATATTTTGAGCAGGCTATCAATTTTAATAGATTTGTGTGTGATTTCATTCAATAAACTTAACTTATTCAGATTCGAATTTTGGATTTTGAAGATTTTGAAATGCAATTGATTGATTTCCAGTTCAATCTAGCTCAATATGGATTCAAAAATTAATTTAGCCGTGTAGGCTAATGGCAGTTGGGACACGTTAAATATTATTGCAAAGTTCCCATAACAAATGATATCTCTGAATCAAGGATTAGTTAATCTCTGATTTGGATCTGAATTCTGACTTGCGGATGGATGAATGAGTTCAACCGCCCGCTCAAAAGGGTCGTGTGTTCGAGCAGAGTCGTCCTTTCACCTTATCTTTGTTCGTTCACAACGAAAGACGCTTCTGCCTTCATTCGAAAGAGCTCAACTCATTCGGGATTGGTATGGCCAAGTGGCATTAGACCCACCATCAAATGTATTGAGACAATGAAAAGGTTGGAATTAATTGAAACAGAAAGATTAACAACCAGTATAAGTAAAAATGCCGGAAACGAAATTTTGGAAACACGGAATTCAATTCCAGACATTTTTAACTGTTTGAAGAAGCTGGCTCGTGCTATTTTTAACATATTTTCATCTATCTACACCTGCGAGTCATTATTTTCAGAGATGAGTAACATTAAATAACCGTTTGGCACATGACTCCAGTTTTAGCTCTCTGCTAAAAGTAACATCTTACAATTTTATTATAAAGTACTTGTCACCCTAATCTGTAAAAACAACAATCACACTAATGTTACTTTAATTTGAATTACACGTATTATTTAATTTGAATCACACGTATTATTTAATTTGAATCACACATATTATTTATTTCGAATTACACGTATTATTTAATTTGAACTGCACGTATTATTTAATTGGAATTACACTTATTATTTAATTTGAATTACACATACTTTTTAATTTGAATTTTGCGTATTATTTAATTTGAATTTCGCGTATTATTTAATTTGATTTGCACGTATTATTATTATTTAATTTGAATTACACGTATTATTTAATTTGAACTGCACATATCTTTTAATTTGAATTACGCTTATTTTTTAATCTGAATTACACGTATTATTTAATTTGAATCACACATTACATGAAACATTTGCTATTACACAGTGCAAAATACAATTTTTTGTAATAAATAAAGAGTTTTGAATTGTTTATATTTGTTTATTGTTTTACGCATAGTTGTTTTATTATTTTACGAATAATCTCAAAATTATTTAACTCAGTGTTCATGCCTTATTAAACATTTCTTTAGAAAAAATGACACTTTTATCCATAAAGGATTGCTATCCCTGCTTTAGACAGTTCGAATGTTGATAAGTTGCAATTGTACAGCCACTGTACCACACCACAATTGTACCACACCAATCAATACAGCCATTGTGTATTGATTGGTATAATGTGCATTGACTGTGTGTTTTGTTCAGTATAAAGGCTGCCCTACTTAACCTTTAAGTTTATCACAAACTTGCGGAACGACTGATTGTATCTTCTAATCACCATGCAGATGAGCTAGATGGATAAAATTTGGTATATGATATATGTACCAACCTTGTAGATTTCTATAAAATGTTGAGCAAATCTATTCAAATGAAATGTGCATGTATAGCTAGCTATTTGGAATTCCTTTAATAATTGGAAATAATAAATTAAATATTAAATAAAGGGAGCTAAATGGATAACATTTGGTATGATTAAAATCTACAGTGTAATATTTAACATTTACAGTATAAATACCTATCAAATTTTGAGAAAAACTCAATAAAGGACTCACTATCTTTTGATCCGTACTTTCAGAAGCGTGTAAACTCGATAAATAAAATGTACACTGACAAATACATGTCATTTTGATGACTAAAACTATAAAATTGTGTCATGTTTTGTTTTCAGTTTCTCCATCTAAAGCATTCATTCCCCTTTATTTGGAAGTATGCGAGAAAGTTTTGGAAAAAACGCTGTGGTCGGTTTTTTTCTGGTGATATAAAACTATATATGGAAGATGACTCGATATTCCGGCTTCCTAGCATAGGTGTAGTGCGTGTTCCGCGAATTCGAGGTCTGGTGCTGGCATGGGTGTTCTTCCGTGTTCTATCTGTGAGGTGTGTCCCTCCTGTAAAAAGGGGTTGTGCCAGCGAATGTGACGCCTGTAGTAGTTAAGTTGGCCCTACTGAGAAAACTAGAGACGCTCCCTCGTTGGCAGAGAACTGTCAGCGCTCTTGTGAAATGTCACAACAGCGACTCCATTGCTGAATATCTCAAAGAAATTTGTGAGGATTATAATGCTTTATTTTCATATAATTAATGAAGAAATTTGTGAGGATTATATTACTTTCTTTTTGTGTAATTTATGTAGACAAAATTTATGAGGACTACAATACTTTCTTTTCATATAATTTATGTAAAAGAAATTTGTGAGGATTTCAATGCTTTCTTTTCATATAATTTATGTAGAGGAAATTTCTGAAGATTTCATTGCTTTCTTTTCATATAATTTATGAATAAGAAAGCCAAAGGAAAAGCAGGCTTTGCAAAGAGGACTTCATCTGTAACTTCCGAGGATAATGCTCCAATTCTCATGCAGAGAATTGCGTAGCCCTTTACTCTTTAATCATGATTAATGCTTCGTAGATTAAAATTAAGATGGCTGCACGGCTTATGAATTTTTTATTGTGAAGCTATTAGAGAGGGAGGGAGCAGGGTCCGTTACAAAACTTTCATTCAACTAATTAGGGCGCAAAGAGTACATAATGAGGGAACGCGCCGTTTAGAAGATTGAATATGAATTGAGATGCAATTAAGAATCACTGATTAACAGAGGATTATATTTTTCTGGTGCATACATTTTTTCTCTCGCGGCTCTTAATCTTTCGGATAGTAATAGAAATGAAAGTTGTAAACTATATGCATGTAAGTTGTACATGTGAGTTGTAAACATTTACATATACATGTTATACCTGGATTTCTTTTTAAGTGTCTGTTATTTTTACGTTAGTTTTGTGTATCATTTTTAGGTTAGATTAAATTTTTTATTTGTCATTATTTAATAGTTTTTCGTACATATATATCAAAATTTCAGAGCGAACAGAGTCGCGGGGAATGGCTAGTGTATAGCCCAAGTATACCATATATATGTATGGTATACCTAGATATTTATTTTGTCTGTATATAGTAATAATGTGTAAAATATTAAATTGAATTGAATATTATTTATAATCAGTAAACGGTAAAAACATACTCGTATTAAAGTTTAGAAAAGAAAACAAAATATTTTAATCTTTAGAGAGAAAAATAATATCAGTTTTGTTACTTTTTTTTTCTTCTTTCTTTTGCTCTATGCTGAAATTAAAAGAGAAAAATATTCCAAATGTATTGAGACGTTAAATCCTAGATAAGAAATTAATTTATCTCTGCTGAAAATAAAATTCGGCTGCTTACTATTTTTGAAAGTTGATTACTCAAAAAAAATTATAATTTTTTGAAGTAGATAATAGTAATATTTTTTTATTGAAAATGGAACGTCAGAAAATGTTGTTAATTCCTGTTAAAATCAGTGGTTAAAAGAAAATTCTTTGTTTTTTTGAAAAATCGAGATACTTAGCTTTTACTGGGTATTCCTGTCGCTTTGTATATGATTCTTAATTCCATTATATTTTCACACTTTTTCCTCTTACATCGTAGTTTATTTCAAAGTTTATCTTTCGAATTTACCAGCCCTTTTTTATTTTTTATCTTTGCTTTCCTCTGATCTCTTTGGAATTTTTAAAGTTGAATGTGCTCGTAAAATTATAAGAAAAAGTGCATTTCATTATTTGGTTTGAAGTTTTTATAATTTTTGCTTCTTGAAAATTTGTTATATATATATATATATATATATATAGAGAGAGAGAGAGAGAGAGAGAGAGAGATCTTTAGAAAGAATACCGTACGCATTAGGGACATTCGTGCTTTTGATTTTCAATAGCTGTGTTTGTCATCTAATTCTGGGAATGTGTTTGGAAACAAATAAAAAGGAGAATTTGGATTAGGAAATGAGAAAAAATTTTAGAGTTCTGAAATACGAGTAATAATATAATTCTAATTAATACAATATTGTTTAAGATTTAAAATGAATGAAGAGATATTACAATAACACACACACATATATATACATATATACAAGCATACATGTGTGTGTGTGTATATATATATATATATAATATATAATATATATTACTGTGTCGTTTTTTCATCTTTGTCTTAGATAAGTCAACAGCTGAAAAAAGTACAAAGCAGAATATGAGCTAACTGAAGATCACGATACTAGAACTATATTTATTTCAAAAGTAAGGAGACATAGGGAGCCATCTAGTGGCCTTCAAAAATCGTTTCATCATTTAACTACACAAATACGTCCTGTCAGCTCAATTTCCAGTGATGCATGATGGGAACTGAGCCCTACTTAGAGACGATCGTTTATGACACGCCGCGTCGCGAAATGGTTAAAAAGTTACTGTTTTCATTATTATTATTAATTTCCTTATTTCAGGTGAAACTCGGGCCACGGTAGCCTGGTTGGTAGAGCGTCCGTGTCGCTACCGAAAGGTAGCTAATTCTGTCCTCGTCTCGGCCATATACCGCCGTGTTGGCTCATGGCAGTTGGGGCACTTTGAATATGTCATGACTGCAAAGTCTTTCAAGTTCCCATAACAAATGATACCTCTGAATCAGGGATGAATTGGTTTCTGATTTGAATCTCAATTCTGACTTGCGGATGGATGAGTGAGTTCGACCGCCCTCTCAAAAGGGTTGTGTCGAGCCGAGTTGTCCTTTCACCTTAACGGTACTCGTTCTCAACGAAAGGCGCACATTTCTGCCCTCATCCGAAAGAGCTACTCTCATTCGGCTTGGCTCAGAACAGAACAAAATCTGTTGAAACAGTGCCGAAATAAAATTGTTTCGAGAGCAATAAACATATTTTTTTTTTCTTTATTTGTTTTTACTTCGGAATATCTGAGAGATATTCAAGAGATACGGATTGTCTGATTAAAGCCTTGCCTCATGAATTATTCACTGCAGGAAAGAAAAATTCATTATTTCGTGAAGAAGTAACACATTCCAATATTTAAGGAGATGGGCATTGCAAATTCATCCATTTGCAACAGACGGATTCAAAACTTTGTTCAGTGTTCTCAGTGAAAGTACATTCTTGTGTCGTAAGACATTTGAAAGAGATATGCTACAGATAATGTCTTACTCGACAATCACTTTTGTGCTTTTGTTTTGTCTCTGCTGATAATTCTTTTGAATGAAACTCTGGATGTCAGTATATATATAAGTATGCAAATGTATATGTACACACACACACACACACACACACACACACACACACACATATATGTTATAAAATTACAAATGGCATTAGTTTAAGCATTCTCTAATTTGTTGAAAAGACTAACTTGATTAGCTTTGTTTTTAGCATTTCGTAATTGAGGATGAGATGCCACCGACATGGTGGTTGGATCTCGCCAATTCGATGGTGGTTCTGGATCCTCCCGTCGATGACGGGACGTACTTCGTACGGGGAGGGTTGTACCGTGGCCGGGGATGGACTTTAGGACTCAACCACAATTGCTGGCAGTGTTGGTATTGCTGTGGTCCAGTCATTCAGTAATTTTTCTGTGCGCATTAGGCGGATCGGAAGGCCAGTAGTATGACTTAGCTTGTTTACGAGTTTCGAATAAAAAGATCATCGTTATGATTCATCAGCGAAATCACGGAGTTTATCACATGATTGATGGCCCTGTTGCCTGTATATATAAAAACTAAACTGAAGAATGAGCAGAGTTCAAGATGGCTGACCGCATGTCCTGACGATATCTGATGTGAAATTAACTTTACATCTGTATATATTAGAAATTTACCCTCTCCTGTTTTTAGTATCCTTCACTTCAACCCCTTGACCTATCGGCTCACTTCCTAATTTGATGACAGATTCTGTTTGGAGCATTAATCATTATTTTAATTGTCCTAATACTTGAAATATTGAAGCGTCCATTTGTGCATATATGCATCCACACATTCAAAAAATTTCCTTTGAAGTCAAAGTGACTAAACATCTGAATCGAGAGATGAAATCATCATGACTCCAAATTTTCCATTTCAAACCAACATCAAATTTCTTAAACAATGGATACCAGCCCTAGGTGTGTTCGCTTGCAAGATTTTAAATATTGTTAATTGAATTCTACGATTTTTCTTTCCGTTTGGAAATCATTAAATAATTATTGTCCTATACATTTCCGAATCGGTACACTCATTATTTTAAAACTTTTATCTTCTTATTCCTGAGCGTTGCTGCCGCCGAAAGAAATAATAAATATTAAGCGCAATTCAGTCCATCATTTGGCAATGTTCCGTCGAAATAGGATGAACAGTACATAAAATACGAACACATAAATATTCATTTTTATATGTTAAATCTGTGTATTCTTTAAGAATTGAAATAAACTATTTATTGTATCTCGTGACTCGTTTCATATTCGTTCAGAATTCTCAAGTTTAATATTAGAAAATGTGATTAAAATATTTTCTTTAAAATTAATTCAACATAATAATTTCTTTATTCGATAAAATCGTTAATATATTTGAAACCATGATTTTTGAAAATTAAGATGGGGCAAAATGATTTGTAGTACAATATTTTTGGTGCTTTCTGAGAAAAACGCTAAAATTGAATTAAAATTTAAAACACCCTGAATTGGTCTCCCCAATACTTTCTCGCTTTATCTGTAATAAAGTTGTTACATCTGAGAATGACGCATGGCATTTGCGTACTGTAGCGTCAGAATACCAACCTTTCACTTGGATTTAGCACTTCTACAGAATCTCTTGTCTCTTCGGCGAGTTATTTGGAGATTAGTGCTTGGTAAATAGATGCAGTTGAGATTCAATTGTTTTTTTGTAATTTTAGATCATTGTACTCTCCCTATAACCATACCGTGGGTGTAAACAATAAGCTAACCAAGTTTCGTAGCAGTCGGATGAACGATTTAGGGAGGCATAAGAGACATACAGACAAACACTCATTTTTATTAATATAGATTTAGGACAAAATTATCCATCTCTGTCTTTTCCCACTGCACTGTTTCTTTGTTATGTCCAGTCTGTTTAATCTTACGATCATTAACACTTTAAAACTATGAAAGGCACGAGTTAATTAGAATGTATTTAACCTTTTCTATCCTTTAAATCAACGGAAAGGAATTCGAGATATATTCGGAAACGAAGGCCACTATTCTTCCATTAATCCTTATTCTCCAATAATCTCATCCAGTCTTTACAGGATGGAGAAAAACAGAATTAATCTCTCCGTCCGACCGAATATTCGTCCGATTCTATTTGCAAAAGGGAAAATTCTAATCTACCGGTAATAAGTCCAGATGGGAGAACCCTAATCCAAAGTCTTAAAACTCCAGATCCTTGGGTTCATTCGCCTATCAACAGATCGCGAGTGGAACGTGCAACAGCCCTCCCGCCCCCTACATTCCCCTTTCCACCGCCCACGGGGGGGTGCAGGATCGATGGTTGTGACAAGGGCCTCCGCCGTCGCTGCCTAAATGGAAATCGAATGGAAATGTTCGGAGAGAAGAACGATGTCAAATCGTTTGGTATTTACAAGAGGGATTCATGAAAGAGGAATTTCGGTAGTAAATTTTGCTTTTTCTGCTCCTTTCATTTGATTAATTCTCGTTTAAAATAGTTAATGAAGCGTAGCTGGTTAAGAGCCATGCAAAATTCCACAGGAGACGGGTTAGAATTAAACTTAAAGTAAGTGGATTAAAATCGATTGAGTTGAAAGTTAGAAGGCAAGAGGATTCGATCGGACATGATGATTAAAATTTCAATGCTGATATGTGAGGGGTTTAATTTTTTAATTAGCATATAATCGCCTCGCGAGTTGAAAGATGGCATGTGGGATTGGAAAACTATTTTCCAATGTCCCTTTACTCTAGTTGAACATCACATGTGTCCGTACTAGTGGTGTTGTCACTTATGGCACTTTATTAGCTAGCTGACAGTTAGCGCGCCAAGAAAGGCCAAGAGTACTAGGTCCTAGGACCAAGAGTGCTTTATGCATTACATTCTCTGGCACAACCTCTTTTTACAGGTTAACACAGTCAAGCCGAGTTCCAACGACCTGTCCACCCTTCAGGTGAACCACTCGTTCCCCCCTCGACCCCTCATGCGATTTTCTTGGTCCCTTTGATGTTTGTCGATTCTACCGAAAATTTGTCGATTAAACGGACAGGGTTTGTCAGTAAACCCAGAAAACCACAAGAGGAGCCGAGGGAGCGGGGAACACGTGGTTCGTATAACGGATGGACAGATCGTTGGAACTCGGCTTTACAAAAAGAGCATAGAAGAAGAAGAACAACAATGCCCGAACCGGTACTCAAATCCAGAATGCCTAGATCACGATGGTCCGTAATAGAGGAAGATTTCTTTAAATTCAATGCAATTTAAACATCTGAAATTGTCAGACTGGTTTAGCAATGTTTCCAAAACATTTCCCGTTTGTCGGCTTCGTTTCCAAGGGAAGGGGATCAGAAATTAGTGAAATAATATTTTTCACAAATACGAGGTGTTCAAATGAGCTTAGTAATAAACTTACAACCCATGTGTTAATAAATGCAGCTAGTAATGTAATAACAGCCAATTTTGAAGCTTTTTGGGTACTTTTTTGCGAGGTGTTATATATTTGAGCGCGTGATCAAATCCACTGCTGATCCAGCATCCTAATTTTCATTCCAGTGGCATGAGATAGATAGAGGAGGCTCCTGAATCAAAATGCTCAGTGATTTAATTCTGAGTGACATGAAGAAACTATACAATTATGTGTCAGTTATTTATTGATGTTTTCTGATCCCAGGTGATATAGCTGCGCTATACCACCTCTATGAAAACAAACATTTTTGAAAAGTCCAAAAACAATAGCTGTACCCTCAAAATCACAAATACAGTCGATTCCGGTTAATCGGACCACATCGGGACGCGATCATTTTGTTCCTAATAACCGGCTGCTCCGATTACACGAACATGCCCTATGTTACAAGACGAGACGTGCTATACGTAACATATTAAAATGTCATTATGACCTTTATTGTGCGGCACACGCGAACATACAAACAAGAACTACTGTTGCTTATGAACTTTATTCATTGAAAAATAAATTTACAAACAAATTCTTCGAAACGATCTACATGATACTCAGCATGCGAAGCACAATAAAAAAAAGTTCTTATCAAATTCAAGTCAACGTCTGAAGAACTTACTACCGAGCTGCCCGTTCTAAGAAACAAAGAGCTTGCTCACCTCCCACTGGTTCTTTTCCCTTTCGGACTTGCTGCCATACACAGGCGACTTGTGGCTTCTTTTTCATCTTCCCTGCCACGTTCTTTGGTCCGTTTTAAACGGAATTTTGGTTCAAATAAGCGAATAATATTAGGCTTATGTACATAGGATTGGTTTTGGTTCTTTAAGATTCGGTCCGATTAAGCGGCTGGTCCGATTATCCGGTGGTCCAATTTACCGGATTCGACTGTATATCAAAATGAATCATTTGAGAATATGATTGGGGGAAGGTTTGATCTGCCTTGCACCAAGGACATTCAGCAAAGATCCTCCATCCATCTTGTTAGCTGAAGGATTGGGTGTGTCCATTCCAAAATCGAGGGAGAGCCGTTTACTGTTTTCTAGAGATATCCAGACGGGGACAACAACCGGCACTCTTACCAAAGTGCCAAGGATGGGCAGGTGACATGGACACCCGAGAAGGCATCCCGCTCTCTTAGTTTCCAAACCAAACCAGAGGGGTCGCGGTGGCCTTGTGGTAAGGTCTCGGCTTTGGAACCGGATGGTTGCAGGTTCACGACTCGATTCCACCAAAAAACCGTTATGTGATAACGTCTGGTGCACGTTAAATCCGTCGGAACCAAACGTCCTCCCGCTGGTGTGGTGTGGAGAGGGGGATGCCAGCTCAGGCAAACTAAAATTCAAAAAGTGAGACAGCCGTTTGCTGTTTCTAGAGGTATCTAGACGGTGACATCAATCGGGACTCTTACCAAAATGCCAAGGGTGTGCAAGTGGGACTCTACAAAGAGTACTCGACTCCACCTTTTTCATAGAACATATTTAAAAATAGGTTAGTGTTGTGTCACCATGAAATGTCGACTAAGGCTGTCTTAGCTAAGTTGCACACTGTCTCATTACCATTTAAACCAACGTGTGAGGGTACCCACTGAAAGTGTACTGAGTGTTCTGTAGAGAGTCTGGCAATAAGATCTTCACGCTAGTCTTGTCCCCACTTTTGACCAATGAGAAAAATGCTATATAGGTGCTGTTCTATTTTTAGAACAGAACTTATTGCAATTGATAACAACCTTTAATGTGTCAACACTTCCACTGATTTGTCTTTAGGGACATTTGGATTGTTGTGTATTTGGATTGTTGGCTCTATACTTGATAATGGGAAATGAACTATTAAGTTTGTGGTGTAACTAATTGAAACAAACAAAGGAATTGCGGTGTAACTAAAACGATGCGTTGATGCTATGTGGTTTACTGCTATAAGAAAGGGCATGGAGTCACCCCACCACCAGCGGTGTGCATCGCGTTCTAGTTCAAATCTCGTTCTGACGGGACATGACCAACGCAGTTACTAAAAAGGAGTAGCCCGAGAACGGGTGAAAGGGTGCTCGCCAACTTGGCGCATTGCTGGCAAAGTGCTGAACATGGATTTTAACGCACAGTCGTGTTAGTTATTTGCAACTCTTAAACTGAAATTTCTCTATTACTGTATTGTGAGATCCAGAACTGATATACCTTGTCTGAGGCGCATCTTTAGGACGCCGAAATTGATGTAAAATAATTAAATTTTAGCATTTTTTTTTCAAAAAAAAAAAAAAAAAAAAAAAAAAAAGAAAGAAAGAAAGAAATGATTTAAAAAATATCGCCATGCCTGATTTCTCGCTTCCAAAATGTGATTTCCAGTAGATGATAATCTAGCACCATTACAGTAATCAAATGTAAAGGATGTAATAAACTAAATATTTTAACTCTATAGATTCATGCTTTAAATTATAGGTTACCGGCTGCCAAAGACCGCAGTGTAGGTTAATGGCAGCTGGGGCATGTTAAATAGGTCGCGACTGCAAAGTCCTCCAAGTTCCCATAACAAATGATACCTATGAGGGTACTGAGGGATGAGTCGGTCTCTGATTTGGATCTAAATTCTGACCTTGCAGATGGATGAATGAGTTCGAGAGCCCTCTTGTGCCGTGTATGTCGTCCTTTCACCTTAAGGGTGCTCTTGAACAACGAAAGGCACACACTTCTGCCTTCATTCAAAAGAGATTAATCTTAAGCTGGGGTCCCACGGCCTATACCCCGTCTGCAGACGAGCCACGTGTCACCCATTGACAGCTCTTGCGGTTTTCTGGTCCCTTTGATGACCCGTCGACTTACCGACAAAATGTCGGTAAGTAGACGGGTCATCAAAGAGACCAAGAGGGGGTAAAAGGGGAAACGCATCCTCCTGGCTATGGGGGAGTGTTTTCCCCCAGTGGGTGGGAGGTCTGATTTATGACCAAATCGGTGAAACTGCGCGTCGTGGGACCCCGGCTTTATTCGGGCTTGGTATGACCAAGTGGCATTAGACCCACCACGAACAGCCGTGTTAGTTATGTACAACCCTTAAACTGCAATTTCGCCCTCACTATACTGTGAGGTCAATAATTGATATACCTTATCTAAAACACATCTTTAGGGCGCTGGAATTGATATAATCTTGCACCATTAATACTTATACCACCTTACTTGCACAATTAATACTTGTACCAACTTACTTGCACCATTAATACTTGTAACACCTTACTTGCACCATTAATACCTATACCAATTTACTTGCACCATTAATACTACCACCTTACTTACACCATTAATACCTGTACCACCTTACATGCGCCATTAATACTTGTACCACCTAACTTGCACCATTAATACTTGTAACACCTTACTTGCACCATTAATACTTGTACCACCGTACTTGCACCATTAATACCTGTACCACCATATCTGCACCATTAATACCTGTACCACCTTACTTGCACCATTGATACTTGTACCAACTTACTTGCACCATTGATACTTGTACCAACTTACTTGCACCATTTTAGTTTATTAAATCATGTAAAAGATGTATTAAACTAAATATTTTTATACAATTTTAGCTTTAAAATTCCATGCTTTAAATGACAGGTTACCTTGTGAAATGAATCGTCGCTGAAAAGCGTGTAAACCCGCATTTAAACATTAAAATCATTAAGTTCCCATCCAGCCACCATCTTCGGTAGCGAATATTACCCAATTACATTTTCATGACTCCCGCTGAACGGTCCAGAGGTTATTTTTACGATTATATAGAGCAGATAGCGTGCATCTGGCCATGCTCCAGTAGTGCCACTCGTGCCATTTCCTGTCGTCAATCGGTCTCGGTCGGCTGAGCTTTTGTGGATGCCAACCGAGCGCGTCGAAGAGACGCAAATGAAATTATACCGCCGGCACCTCGGCTTCTTATCCCGCCGCACTTTCTTCTTCTGTTCACTCGCCCTGCCGATGGTCAGGTGCCATTGTCGAATGAGATCGTTATGGTGCTTCGATCTGGACGTGTTGATTGTCATCAATTCAACCGCATTGTCTGTTGTCACTGGTAGGGAAGTGGGGGTTGTTGTTGTTGTCCAGCAAGGCGAGAATGATTGTGCCTTGTGTCGTTCTGCCGAAATTGTGCCTTTGATTTTTTTTTTCGGAGAGAGGCATCTAGAAAGTTTCCTTTCTAAAAACAGGAGCATCAAACTGAAAATTAATCACTTTCTGTTTTTCCGTGTGAGTATACGTCATAGGTTATTTAGAAACTTAGTGAAATATTGGAATCCTTATATCAAATTTATTCGCTTATTTTGCTTTTAAATTTTTCTGCCATCAAAGACTCTTGCAAAATTCCTCTTTGATATTGTAAATGTATAAAAAAATTTCTTCTTCTTCTGTGTAATACCAGTTGGTCATATCAAGCCGAATGAGCGGAACTCTTTCGAATCAAGGCAGAAGTGTGCGCCATTCGTTGTGAACGAGCACCGTCAGGTGAAAGGGCGACTTTGCTCAAACCCACCCCGCCCCACCCCATTGGGGGGGGGGGGGGGTGTCGATTTCATTCATCCATTCGCAAGTCGGAATTTAGATCCCAGTCAGAGACCAACTCATCCTTGATTGAGTACCCCCAGAGGTATGGAAACTTGGAGGACTTTTCAACCACAACATATTAAACGTGCCCCAACTGCCATTAGCCAACACGATAAAAATTCACTTAGAAACTTATAGATAATACATTGCGGTTTCAAAGAAAGTTTATGTGATGTTAGAAAATCTTCTCTTCACCTGTTTGGGCCCAAAATAGGCTTAAATATTTCAAACAGAGTTTTTAATATAATTGTTGTTGTTTCTTATGGCATATGCCATGAGCAAGCATGTCCATTTTAAGCCGATGGGGTCGTCTCTTGTTTTAGAATTGCTAACTAGAACCAAGAGTTCGATTTTGCCACTCACGCATCATTCATTCGCTTACACAATTCCTTTTTACAGGAGTGCACATTGACACATATCACAGTATGAACAGTGGAAGATCACCCATGCCCGAACCTAGGATATCCTAATGCCAGGATACCGGTTTTAATAATATAACTAAACGATTTCAACGTCATAATAAAACGCAGAGCTTTTTATTTTATTTTATTTTAAATTTTTTCGTTGGGGAAAGATATTTTCAAGGTTAGTGATGTTAAATCTTTGTTTGAAATACATAACACTTCAAACAAAGATATATGTAAGATTGATTGGCGTTGTTCTGGCATAGCTCATCAAGTAATTGGCACTTGGATTGCAGTAAATCTCCTACCAGATGTCCTTCTTTAATCTGCTGTGAATGACAGAATGTATAGCAGATTTGACACGAGGTCAACTATTGCACGAAATAGATGGTCACGACTTTCAAGAAGACCACGTGGCACTAACGGGACAATTGCAAATTGTTGTTCAGATGAGACATCATTTACCATAGTCCCTTTGAGGTCACATGATGTTCCTACAGTAAGTGTGGTATTCTGCTGCGCCCAATAGTTGGTCCTGCTTAAGAGAGGCTCGAGTTATTTAAAGGCGCATAGGTATTCGATTATACAGAGAAAGGAAAAATAAAAAAATGTTTTAATAAAATCTGTGCCATGCAAAATAGCAAAAAGTTAAATTTCGATAGTGAAAAAAAATCTTTTCCTTAAGGTTCAATTAGCTAATTTAAACATTTACATTTACAATTAGCTAATTTACAAGTATTCTTGCACTGTCCTTATATGCTCCAACCTCATTTTCTGCATTTTCCTTGCACTTAAAAACTGCATAGCAATTTTGATTCAGACCTAGTAAACTGACAGCTGCAATGTAGTGTTTTATCTGATGATCAATTCATTTAAACAGCTTTGTAATGTTTCATCCTTGTTTTCATATTGCGTATGTGAAACGGCATTTCAAAGTGACTAAATAAGAATCCGTTTTTATTTTACCTTTATAAATTTTCAGTTGACTTTTTTTCATGTTTTGTAGTCAATTTTTATATTCGCGTCCACATCTTAAGACTTTTGAAATTTTAGGCATTCATATATTTTTCATGGCAATGCAATAATTTAAAATGTTTCCGAATTGTAATATCTGATGGTCGATTCATTTAAGGAGCTTTGTAGTGTTTCATCCTTGTTATAATATTGGTTATGTGAAATGGCATTTTAAAATGATCATTAAACATTCGATTTTATTTTACTTTAAAAATTTTCAGTTGACTTTTTTTTCATGTTTTGTAATTGATTTTCATATTTGTGTCCTCATCTTAAACTCTTGGAATTTTAGGCATTCATATATTTTCCCTGGCAATGCAATATTTTAAAATGTTTCCGAATTGTATTATCCGATGGTCGATTCATTTAAGGGGCTTTTTATTCTCTACGAATGATATCAAATAATGAAAAAATAAGAATCGATATTTATTAATACTTATATTATGTGAACTATAAATTAGAAACTAAAGAATTAGCAATGATTAAAATAAATACAATTATTATATTTTGATTCTTGATAAAAATGGTATTTTTAACAACTGTTTTTGTTCAATTTGCTTAAATTTAATTTAGTTATGAAATATTCTTACATTTTGTTTTATTCTTTTTCAGGTGAGTGACATCTTTTTGAAACTGAAGAAAAAAAATTGGTAATATTTTTTGCATCCGAATTTTTATTGCTAATTCATAGAATCAGAAGGCGGATTCTATGGCAAACAGTGTAGCCATGGTACCGGGAAAATGCAAGAATTTAAAAAACATTCTAAAAAATGAGGGTTATGAAAATGTGGGATTCTCGAATTTCAACATTTCTTAGTTTAAGGGAATTTAAAGTTTCTCAGTTCTTTTAAAATGTTTAGTTTCCTTTTCCCTCGATGACAGGTGATAGCATAACACTAAAAACGACTCACCACCATTCATGACTATGTAATCGGGGAAACTTATTCCTTTTCTTTTGTATAAATCGAATTTCTATTTCATATATAGTTGGTCTATATCGATAAGACTCTCGTATTTGAACTAATTAGGTACTTAAAAGTAGCTAATTTTTACACCTGTCTATGATTAAAACTCTGAAATATATATTCGAAATTGCTATATGACACTACTTGGGGGATATATTTGTAATTTTAGTCACCTTTATTTTATTAGTTCTGTTCTTGCGTTCTTTATATGTTATGATTTATGTCTGTGTATTTTTTACATTCTTTAAATATGATATTGTATCTGGCAAAGGCTGTTATGATTTATGATATAGTATCTGGTAACAGAAGGAACCCAAGAAAAATATGCTCAACTAAGTGTTTTTCATTTGTATGGAATCTACTTTCGTTTAGTGGATTTTCAGTTTTGGTTAAATGTCTACTTGTTACAAAACGATTTATTTGCATCATGTCTAAGATGTCTTCAGTTTAATCTGTAACGATCAATACTAAAAAGTTTCTCTTTGTTTGCATTTTAATGAGCTTTGTACCATCATTCCTGACAGCAGAACTTAATCTAATCCAATCTCGTTTCTTCCATTCTCCGATTTATCCTTTTGGGGCCTAATTATGGGCCATTACTTCATTTTCTTTCATTCTTTGCCGTTTCCGTTGTTTTTGATCCATTCGTTCCGCTCGGGGACCTTGAAAGGGAACAGAACGTGGATAATCTGCGAGACAAAGAAAGGAACTGCCCTCAATTGACTCCGTTCCAAAAGTATATCGAACTCTCGATTTGGAAGAGTTCACTCCCATTTGGAGTATCACTGCATATTTCATCAAGTGCACTCAATGTTTAGGAAGTATAATACTATTAGCTTAGCGAAAACGTGTTTTGATTTTCAATTTAGCAACTGGCCAGTTATGACGAGCGTTATGAAATTGTAAAAAGAAAGAGTTTAAGTAAAAAGCAATTCCTCAGATAACCAGAAATCCCTGGTTACTTTACCTTAATACCAATAATAACAGGAACATAGACATAGCAGAAGTTAATTGTACTGTAAATTCCAAGTAAATGCAATGTCATGAACTACCATTACATTCTGTAATAGAAACGAAATTTTATATTAATTGTAGATAAAAAAATTAATAAAATTAAACTTTTTTTGGGTTTTTTTTAGTTGTAAACACGACTTTAATATTGGAACTGCTAAATTGTAGAGTCATGAACAAAGTAGCAAACGTGTGTGTGTGTGTGTATAAAATTGAAGAAGACTTTTTCATTTTAAAGTCCACTTTATTACATCGAAAAAGAAAGGCAGGCGTATACTTACAAGCAGAAGTGACTGAAAAGTTGTGAAATTTATTTTCCCTCTTGTTATAAAAAATATTTTGATAGGGAAAATGTGTCACAGTGTTTACAGTGCGTATAGACGATTAAGTTTCTCATGGGGATTTCTGAACATGTGACTCTCAAAGCAGGGGAAACCCATTGTTCTTTTTAAAAAAACTATTTATTTAGGTCGACAACTTTTATCAATCACTCTCACTGTGAGAATCTTTAACTTAGCATTTTTACAAAGCATGTCTTGAATGAACTAAGTAGATAGCGTAGAATTGGATCAAGTAATAAAAGAATATTTTTATAATGAAGTTAATATGGTCTAAATTGAGTTAAAACTTAATTAATATTTGCATTGGAGGTTAAAATGTCATTATGCACACACACGCGCACACACACATATATATATAGAGAGAGAGAGATTCTTTGCAAAAATATATTTCGTATTTTCATACACTCAGTAATGAAAAACTTTTTGAACAGAGCTGCTTGTTTGTAATCCTGTGAGACATTATATTCCGTAAATCATGATTTACCATATAAAGCGTCGTCTGTCGCAGTATTATTGGCCATCATAAAATTAGTATTTCAATTTTTTTTTTACTCCCTATTCTCTTTCGGCTGGATAAAAATTCCTCTACTTTATTTATACACAGACAGCGATTCCTCATTATTTTGAACTACTTTTATATAATGACGACTTACTTGCAATCCTCAATGAACATTTGGTCTTACTGAAGTATCTTCGCGGTTCACCGGAAGGGTATTACAGTATTCGGTTCACCGGAAGGGTATTACAGTATTCGGTTCACCGAATACTGTATTGTGCACGTCTTAACAAGATTTTCGATCCCAACTTGACATATGTCTTGTTATTGCGATACCTACTCAAAATACTTCCGACTGATTTTCAAAAAAATTCACTCCCTACTCTTTTCCCACAACAATGCAACAGAATACGAAATCGCCAGACAAAACGCCGCCATCTTAATGCTTCTTTTTTCCCTATTTGTCCCCGTCTGAAAAAGATGACCGATTTTAGACAGTCCCCCAGAAGACCAGGGATCAGTAAAATCGCTTTTGGCACGCTCCATTATCAAATTCCATTGAGAATTACTCAGTCTCGAAAAGCGGATGAGGGATGGAAGGAATCTTATGAAAAAAAATTGCACTGGATATCCGGAGCGAAAGAGCTTAGCGTCGCAGCGGACCAAGTGAGTGTGAAATTCATCCCTTTAATCGCTTGAATATATTAGCATTAATGCCGTGAAGGGTGGCTTTGGAGCAGAATAGTGCATTAGAATAAATGAAAGGCTGCTCCAGTTGTCAGACGACGGGGTGGTTTTCTGGGTCATCGCACCCCGCTCTGCGTCGTCACCCGACTGAGAAACTTATGGCGAAAACTTTGTCTGAAATTTTCATTTTAGTCGCCAAGATGAAAGGCAGCGATTTCCAAGATTAGTATATGTTGTCTTTTGTTATAGATCTATTGTAATGGATTCGGTTTTGTTACTCAGTAAACCATGCTGAATGCGTGTTACCATCAATACTTTCTCTTGCAAGTGTGATAAGGACGTTTTTTTTTATTTTTGATTGCGTTGCTTTACCTGAAAGACATGATTCACTGACATGATTATTTGTTTTTGATATGTATCAAATTATAGAATTATAATCCATGCGAATTATAGTCGCCAAGATGAAAGGGACCGATTTCAATGCTAGTATTTGTGTCTTGTTATAGATCTGCAATATAGATCTTTTGTAATGGAATCGGTTTTGTAAACAGGTAAACCATACTGAATGCGCGTTACCATCAATACTTTCTACTGTAAGACCTTTTAATTCTGAATTGCGTTGCTTAACCTGAAAGACATGGCTTACTGACATGATTATTTGTAATTGATCGAATTATACGCATTCATGGTTGAAGATAAAGCCATGTATTATCTGCAATTGATATGACATGTAATAAAACGTGATGGAATTAATTTTGTCTGTAATTTTCATCTTAGTCACCAAAAGGAAAGACTAGCGTTTATTATCTTTTGTTATAGATCTGCAATATAGATCATTTATTGCTGAATTGATGACATTGATATGACATGTGATAAAACATAATGGAATTAACTCTCTGTGAAATTCTCACCTTAGACAGAAAAATGAAAGGCGCCGACTTCATTAGTTGCAATTTTTATCTTTTGTTATAGATCTTCAATACAGACCTTTTGTAATGGATTCTTTTTTGTAACTGAGTAAACCATGCTGAATACGTGTTACCATCAATACTTTCTCCTGTGTGATAATGCCGTTTTTCATTTTAAATTGCATTGCTTAACCTGAAAGACATGGTTTACTGACATGATTATCTGTAATTGATATATATCGAATTACACGCATCCATAATTGAAGATAATGCCATGTATTATGTGCAATCGATATGACTTGTAATAAAATATAATGGAATTAACTTTCTGTGGAATTTTCATCTTAGTCACCAAAATGAAAGGCCTTTTTTGTCTTTTGTTGTCGATCTTTTGTAACGTATACGGTTTTGTTACTCAATAAACCATGCTGATTGCGTGTAACCATCAGTACTTTCTCCCGCAAATTTAATGTCATGATAGGGACATTTTTAGTTTTAAATTGTGACGCCATTTAACCGAAAAGAAGTCACAAAAGCACCGAATTCTTTTGCTTTTGGCTGATTTTTTTTTTTACTACTTTTGCACTGTAATAAAGAATAAACATAGCTTTCTTCCATATTTAATTGAAATTAATTTAGATTATTAAAGCAGGTGGAGGAGATGGAAATGAAAAAAGAGTGACGACATGATGAGGAATCATCATATGAATTTCCCGATAAAAGCTTGATAATAGAAAATTAAAGAATTCTAAATTCGAATTTGACTTTTGTGGTGCTTATTAAAATTCTTCTCGTTGCCTACAATAAAGTTGTTTGTTAATTTAAACCTGTCGGTGCGTTTATTTAAATCTTTGTGACAATATTATGAAGTTCATATATACAAAATGCTTATCTTTTCAAAAATCGTCCGTCATGTTTCGAAGGGATCGATCTGTGGTCTACAGATGTTCATGGAAGCTTTTCCCATGTCTGGTTTTCATTGAGACGAGACGAAATACAAATGGATCTTTTCTATTCCACCCTTAACTCCCTCCCCTATCGCCCCAATTTAAAGAAAAAAAGAAAAGCATGGCCGCGGTGTCCCGGGTTTGTGCCCGTAATAAAGAAAACAATCATAATAAAAGAAACAAGTTAGCGGAAGGGAGGAGTGTGGAGTTGCCGCTTCTGCAAACAATCCATCACCATCCACCCCCGAATCACCCAGTGGGAGATCCATTGATGATGGATGGGCACGCAGAAAGGGACCACGATGTTTTCTTTCCCTCCAAAGCAATGGTTACAAGAGAGTGGATTAGAATAAGGTCAATGGCTACAAAAGAGTGGATGAGAATAAGAGCAGAAGACGGCGATTTGAGCCAAAAGGGTGTGTCTCTTGATTTTTTTCTTGGCGTCATCTGATGCCAAGAGTAAGACTTTGCCACTCAAGCCACACAACCCTTTTCAAGGGGTGGACTTTCATTCATTCAACCACAGATCGTCATTTAGCCCTGAATTAGAGAGCGATCCCCTCTCAACATGTACCTCCAGTAGTACTACTCTTTACATCGAAAACTTTGTGATTACGACAAATTTATACGTCAACACCACTCACGTCGAATCTTCGCCGGCCGGATTCGAACTCGTAACCTCACGGACACGAGGATATACCGGCTTTAAGGCTTAGCCCTAATTTTGGTTTAACAGTATGGTAAATTTGATTTATTTTGAAAAGGAAATGTATGTTTGCTTTATATAACTGTTAGCTAGTTTGTGACGCTTACATACATACATATGTTTTATATATATATAT